>OY740814.1:1632500-2040000 GCA_963514005.1 Raja brachyura | reverse complement strand
GTGGACTAAGTGGGCTGCTTCCATGCTGTATCACTAAACTAAACTAAACTAAACATTTAGAAAGTACTATTCCACTTCAAAAGATTTGAAAAGATATACAGGTTTTGTCACTATTGTGGTGCGATGTGATTGCTGCAGATTTATGGACCACATTTAAATAGTGAGAGGGAAAGTGCAGGCTCCACCTTTCTCCTTCACACCAATTGTGCCTCCCTTATCAAACATTACTGGAACAGATCAACAAGGTCTTTATCTTAGGGTCTCAACCCGAAATGTCTCCCATTCCTTCTCTCCAGAGAAGCTGCCTGTCCTGCTGAGTTACTCCAGCATTTTGTGTCTTTATCTTATTTGTTGTTCAGGATATATACTGCATGAAAAATAACTGCCATAACAACAGCAACTCCACTATCAAATTAATTATTTGGTTTGAAATTGCATTGATTGAAGATTTTTCCCTTTCAATATAATATAACATCTGCGGCTACAATAGAACAGGGGATGTGATCTCACTGACTCTCCACACTGTGCACTGGACCACTTGGGCAATACAAACACATGCCGCTACATAGACCACATATGTTCAGAGACTAAAGCTTGGTGTTCAACACCATCATCCCTAAATTTTCTAACAAGCTCTGGCAACTGGGTCTCGGCATCCGGTTTGGCTTGTACTCGCTAGAATTTAGAAGACTGAGGGGGGATCTTATAGAAACTTACAAAATTCTTAAGGGGTTGGATAGGCTAGATGCAGGAAGATTGTTCCCAATGTTGGGGAGGTCCAGAACAAGGGGTCACAGTCTAAGGATAAGGGGGAATTCCTTTAGGACCGAGATGAGGAAAACATTTTTTACACAGAGAGTGTTGAGTCTCTTCAATTATCTGCCACAGAAGGTAGTTGAGGCCAGTTCATTGGCTATATTTAAGAGGGAGTTAGATGTGGTCCTTGTGGCTAAAGGGATCAGGGGGTATGGAGAGAAGGCAGGTACAGGATACTGAGTTGGATGATCAACCATGATCATATTGAGTGGCGGTGCAGGCTCGAAGGGCCGAATGGTCTACTCCTGCACCTATTTTCTATGTTTCTATGTTTCTATCCCTTTGTAAGTGGATCCTCAACTTCCTCATCGACAGAACATAATTGGAACAAATTGGCAACAACACTTCCTCTTCAATAACCATGAGCAGGGGGGTCTCAAGGCTGTGTGCTCAGCCCCCTGCTCTACTCACTCAATAACCATGACTTTGTAGCTGGACACCATCTTTAAATTCATCAACGACACCACTGCTAGATGAATTACAGATGATGATGAGTCAGAGTCTAGGAGGGAGATCGATCGACTGCCCGAATGGTGCCAGATCAACAACCTTGCTTTCAATAAAGTAAAGCCAGGGAATTGATTATTGGCTTTGGAAGAGGATGGCTGAAGATCCATAAACCTGTCTTTATCAACAGGTTGGTGCTGAAGAGAGTCAACAAAATCAAGTTCCTGGGTGTATACATCTCTAAACATCTGTCCTGGACCCAACACACTGATACAATCGTGAAGAAAGTCCATCAACATCGCTACCTCCTTAGAAGATGGAGTAGATTTGGTATGTTGACAAATACTGTCTGGAACTTCTACAGTTGTACGGTGCTGCCTCAAAAAGCAGCCAGCATCATCATTAGCCAAGAACCCACCCTGGCCATGCTCTCATTTCACTTCCGCCATCAGGAAGATGATACAGGAGCCTGAAACCTGTAACCTCTAGTTTCAGGAACAGCTTCTTCCCAACAACCATTAGAGGCCATTGAACCCTACGAACTCTAACTGAACTCCAAAGTCCAAACTGCATTGATTGCACCTGGGACTTTGAGACCTTTTTGCTTTATAGTTTCTACTGAGCACCATATTTACATATCTGTTGCTGCGAGTAAGAATTTCATTGTTCCGTTTTGGGACATAAGACAATAAAACACTCTTGACTCTTGGGAACATTTAAGAAATAGAGTGAATTTACGAGACTTTAATATTCTTTTGGTAATCGTGATAAAGTTGCTAAAAAGCATAATTCTTCCTCTCTGTTCCAGCCATGGACACACGTCATCTATTGGTTAAGTCACAATTGGAATATTCCATAGATCCCAAGCTTTTCAAAATCATCAAGGTGATAGAGGGATTTCAAAAGAAATGGATCAAAGTGAATAAAATCATGAGAGGAATAAATTGGGTAGATGCACAGAGTCTCTTGCTCAGAGTAGGGGAATCAAGGGGAATCAAGGACCAGAGGACAAAGGTTCATGGTGAGGGGAAAAGATTTAATAGGAATCTGAGGGGTAACTTTTTCACACAAAGGCTGGTGAGTGTATGGAACAAGCTGCCAGAGGAGGTAGCTGATGCTGGAACTATCCCAACTTTTAAGAAACAGACAGATACATGGATAGGACAGGTTTGGAGAGATATGGGCCAAACGCAGGCAGGTGGGACTAGTGTAGCTGGAACACGTTGGCCGGCGTGGGCAAGTTGGGCAAAGGGCCTGTTCCACACTGTATCACTCTATGACTATGAAGCAAGGAATGCAAGGCTTTTGTTCGATGAGGACGCTAGAAACTGAGCTCATTCTGCTAGTTAAGACCCGTTGTGACCTATTTACATTCTGAAAGGTTTTGACAAGCTAAGTCAGAAACCAGGAAGCAGGAGAGTGTCTGATCCGTGACCCCACTCCACTTAGCCACCTATTTCCCAAAATATCCAATATTCCTGCCCACCAAAATATATCAATCTCACATTTTCAAGTCAAGAGTGTTTTTTTGTCATATGTCCCAGATAAAACAATGAAATTCTTACTTGCAGCAGCACAACAGAACAGGTAATTAAAGCACACTGTAAACAATATAACAAACGAGAAAAAATTCAGTGCACACACACACACACAGGCATATGTACACACACACACACACACAGGCATATGTACACATAACAAACAAACAATAATAGTGCAATAATAACAATAATAGTCTATGTACGTAGTTCACAACGTTTTGAGGTTGTAATGTTTAATAGCCGAATGGCTGTAGGGAAGATGCTGTTCCTGAACCTGGACGCTACAGTTTTCAGGCTCCTGTACCTTCTTCATGATGGCAGGGGTGAAATGAATGTGTGGCCAGGATGCTGTGGGTCTCTGATGATTTTATTTTAGATGAATAATGGAATTGGAATTATTTTCAGGAGAGACTTATTAATTAAACCATGCTCTACTTGTAGACGTGTTTTGAACTTCACTCCGGTTTTTGTTTCTAGACTCTGCCCTTGAGACCTCAAGAGTATTTCTCTCTAATGTAGAAACAAAGAACTGCAGATGCTGGTTAATACACAAAAGGATGCAAAGTGCTGGAGTAACTCAGCAGGTCAGGCAACAGCTCTGGAGAACATGGATAGGCGACGTTTCAGGTCAAGTCCTTTCTTCAGACTTAAAAAGTGTTCTTTTTAAAAGAGGCAAGCTTTTCTATCTCCAATGCCCTCTCAGTCGGTGAATCTCAGTGTCCCGTTACTGTTGTGGGTAAAGTAACCTTTTTCTAATTGCTCTACCAGTTTCAAAACCCACTCCCATTAATGACCCAGGTCTTTGTTAAGGGCTTAAGAATCTTCCTGTGTTTTTTACAGAAGCCTTCAAAAATTATATATATATATTTGAAATAAATCACCAGACTTCTTTGCTCAAGAGAAAACATCCCTCGTGGGCTCAGAATTCAATCAGCAATTGCCCAAAAAAGTGCTGTAGTTGACGATTAATTTAACCCAGAATAGAGCAATTTTACTGTTTTACCAGATTGTGCCTACCTATCCAATCTACTGATACTTTCGTGCTGTTTTGAATTTTTTTTTACTATTGACCACTTTGCCATTTTTTATGGTATCATTGGCAAACATCTCAATCATGACATGTACTTTAGTCCTCCTTAAACTATCTCAAAAATGTGTATAATATTTCTGAGTCCCAATCTACTCAAATCACTCAAGGGCATGTCCCACTTATGCGATTTTACCGGCGACTTGCCGGCACCCGTCATAGTATCAGCAGGTCGCCAAAATATTTCAACACGTTGAAAATCCAGCAGCGACCAGGAAAAGGTATGACTCTTTGGGCGACTACTCACAACCAAACAGGCGTCACCCCACAACATGTCGCCTGTATGGTTGTGGTGACACTTGTTTGGTCGTGAGTAGTCGCCCAAAGAGTCGTACCTTTTTCTGGTCGCCGCTGGATTTTCAACATGTTGAAAATGTTGGCGACCTGCTGATACTATGACGGGTCCCGGCAGTCACCGAAAAAATCGCGTAAGTGGGACATGCCCTTTAAACTGTCACTGATCATTACCTCTTGCTTTCTCCAGCTCAGTCCATTTATGATCCAACTTGTCAGTGTGTCTTGGATCCAAAGGGCTTTCATTTACCTGATACTTTCTTTTCTTTGGTGGAGCTAGCAATAGATCTCACTTTCTGTTTAGTTTAGTTTATAGATACAGCGCAGAAACAGTCCACTCCGACCAGCAATCCCAGCAATCGATGATGTTTCGGTTCGAGACCCTTCTTCAGACTAGCTATGAAGAAGGGTCTCAACTCGAAACATCACCCATTCCTTCTCTCCAGAGATGCTGCCTGTCCCGCTGAGTTACTCCAGCATTTTGTGTCTTCAGTGTAAACCAGCATCTGCAGTTCCTTCCTACACATATTTTCAATATCAATCTGCATTAAGTTAAACTTATAGAATTATTTGCCAGGTGGCCCTGTATGGCACAAAAACCAGACCAAAACTATACATGTCGACTATAATCACTGTGAGGTTATTTATTTCCCCTCCAAGCTGCCATCTCCTCCACAGCAGTTGAAAAGCCAGTCAGCTGGGCCTGTTCTGTTTTGCATCTTCAGTGCATGCCACCATTTTTCTCTGATGTGATTTAGTGATGAGGAGGGTGTTTCATGATTACAGACGTGTAATCCCATGGTATCTGTTTCTGGCAAGGTTAGTAACGTCTGTCTTATTTTCTCTCCAACTATGCTGTGCTGTTTCATCTCAGTCTGCGGGGGGGAGGAATGTTCAAAAATGTCCCGCTGCCAACAACAAACCCACTTAAAGTGCTTGCAAACAAAGTTGCCTCGTGTACTGGTGGCAGTCAGTCGCGGAGCACAATTAAATCATTGCCACCCGACTTGCTATTAAGAAGTCCACTTTCCGAGGCTTCACAACTTACTCCTGGGTCACCGTGCTGTCCAAAACCAAATTACTGTTAATTATACCAAATAGTGCAGCTGAAGAAACAGTCCCTGAGTCCAGGACTTTCATGTAGAGGATTACTTTGGACAATAAACTTTAAAAGAGCCCAGGAGAATGTGTTAAAAGACACAAAGTGCTGGAGTAACTCATCAAATCCTGGCAATGTACCCATGCACACTCAACTCTCATGTATTAATGGAGACACAAGGAACTGCAGATGCTGGTTTATGAAATAAAGTGCTGGAGTAATTCAGCGGTCAGGCAGCATCTGTGGAGAACATGGATAGGTGACGTTTTGATTCGAGACACTTCATCTGACTCTCCTTGTTCTCCAGAGATGCTGCCTGACCCGCCCGCTTACTTTAAAAAATAACTTAGCCAATTCAGCCTGACAATTCTTGGAATATTCCCTTTTCGATGTTATATTTTGCACTAAACATTGTACACTTTACCCTTCATCTGTACATTGTGCACAGCATGATTGTATTCATGTGTAGTCTATATTTTTTACTGGATAGCACACAAACAAGCCTTTCACAATATCATGGTATAAGTGACAATAATAAATTGAAACTGAACTAAACAAAACAAAATCTTGACAGACACAAAGTGCTGGAGTAACTCAGCGGGACAGGCGGCATCTCTGGAGAGAAGTAATGGGTGACGTTTCGGGTCGAGACCCTTCTTCAGACTGGTTAGGGGGTGGGCGATTGCAACCTTCACGTGGTCCACCCTGTTTTGACAAATGCAATCAACCCGGCGTGCAGAATCAAATACGATCAAATAGAACAAGTTATCCTACAACTCTAGGCTGTGCATGCCATACACAAGAAGAAGAAGAAGGCTGGTCAGGGATAAGGGAAACTAGAGATATAGACGGGATTACAGAGAGATAAAGAACAATGAATGAAAGATTTGCAAAAAAGTAACGATGATAAAGGAAACAGGCCGTTGTTAGCTGTTTGTTGGGTGAAAACGAGAAGCTGGTGCGACTTGGGTGGGGGAGGGACAGAGAGAGGGGGAATGCCAGGGTTACTTGAAGTTAGAGAAATCAATATTCATACCACTGGGCTGGAAGCTGCCCAAGCGAAATATGAGATGCTCTTCCTCCAATTTGCATTTGGCCTCACTCTGACAATGCAGAAAGGTCTGTGTGGGAATGGGAAGGGGAATTAAAGTGTCATCTGGCAGTTTATTCCATATATGTACCATCCTCTGTGTGAAAAGGTTGCCTCTCAGATCGCTTTTAAATCTGTCTATTCTCCCCTTAAAATGATGCTCTCTGTGGCGGCCAAGTCAATAGATATTTGTAAGGCAGAGATTGACAGATTCTTGATTAGGACGGATGTCAGGGATTATGGGGAGAAGGCAGGTGAATGGGGTTGAGAAGGAAAGATGGCGGAGTAGGCGATGGGCCGAATTCTGCTCCTACAACTTGTCACGTTATGAACTAGTTTTAGACTCGCATAACAGACTGTGGCTGCTCACCTCATTTATGGCATTCATGATTTATACACCTCCATAAGGTCACCCCTCCGCCTCCTGCACTCCTAGGTAAAATATAGACTGCAGTGACCAGAACAAAATATCAGTTGATGAATTACCAGGTATTGGAGGAGGATTATCATTGGTGGTTGAGAAGAGAACCATCTGCTGGAGCACAGGAGGCCGCATCTTTAACAGGAGGCAGGTAGAGCAGGAAGATTAGCAACCCCGTGCAGAGCTTAGTGGAAGGTTGCCCAAGCAACGTGGAGGTATCCATTAGCTAGACATGCTCGCACTACTCCCTCTGTTGGGAACTGTCACTGACATATGGCAAACCCATGCTCCAAGCAGGAGAGGACTCCCGTCCAGCAGGGCCAATCACATGAGTGAGGAATGAAATACAAGCAGTGCCATCTACTCTCCGACATCCTTCAACAGCCCAGCAAGCTGCCCAAACGTCCTCTTGACCTATCAGCCTTGGGTTCAGACTTTGGACTTCATGAGAGGAATAGATCAGGTCGATGCTCAGTCTCTTGCCCAGAGTAGGTGAATTGAGGACCAGAGGACACCGGCATAAGGTGAAGGGGAATGATTTGGAGGGATATGGATCAAATGTGGGCAGGTGGGACTAGTGTAACTGGGACATGTAGGCTGGTGTGGGCAAGTTGGGCCGAAGGGCCTGTATCCACACTGTATCAGTCTATGACTCTATGACCACACAGTATGGAAACAGGCCCACCAAGTCCATGCTGACCAGAACACCCAGGGAAAACCCACGTAGTCACAGGGAGAACGTACAAACTAGTGAACATATAGCATGGATATGAGCTTTCTGGCCCACTGAGTCCATGCTAACCACCGATCTCCTCCTGTAAACAACTTTCATTGAAAAAGGTTGGGGAAAGACCATGAAATTATGATTTAAGTTATTAAATATTGCTCTGAAAGTCTCTAATTGCAGAGTGAAATGGTGCAAGATTCTACTTCAGTGCAGCCTGCATTCCTGAGCAGAACACCAGGGACATTTCAAAGCCGGCTCCTCCTCGCAAATCAAGGCCACTTTCTGCAATAAAAACCTGTGACTGATCCAAACCACTTGAACAAAACAACTCTCATAAAACCAACATTGGAATTCACAGATCATTGAAATTAAGAGTAGATTCATAAGTCCAGGTATGGAAATAAGATCAGCTCACAGATCAGTTGTAGAAAACAAGGAACTGCAGATGCTGGTTTATACCAAAGATATATACAAAGTGCTTAATTTTGGTCAGAAGGAGGGTTCCGACTCGAAACACTACCCATCGTTTTTCTCCACAGATGCTGCCTGACCCGCTGAGTTACTCCAGCACTGTGAAACGTCACCTATCCATGTTCTCCACAGATGCTGCCTGACCCGCTGAGTTACTCCAGCACTCTGTGAAACGTCACCTATCCATGTTCTCCACAGATGCTGCCTGACCCGCTGAGTTACTCCAGCACTGTGAAACGTCACCTATCCATGTTCTCCAGAGATGCTGCCTGACCCGCTGAGTTACTCCAGCACTGTGAAATGTCACCTATCCATGTTCTCCACAGATGCTGCCTGACCCGCTGAGTTACTCCAGCACTCTGTGAAACGTCACCTATCCATGTTCTCCACAGATGCTGCCTGACCCGCTGAGTTACTCCAGCTTTTTGTTTCTATCTTCTGTATAAACCATTATCTGCAGTTCCTTCCTACATAGTTCGACGCAGAATGCTTTCATTGTGAATCATTCATTGTGATTCCCAAGGGTGTTTATGTAGGTGATTGTCAGAAATTCAAGCTCTTTTATTAAATTGGAAAGCACAGCCTGCATTATTTTTTATGTGACATCTTGTGCTAAGATTTGTTCAGCTTCCTGAAAAGGCTTTGATGTGTGAGCGAGAATTATTGCGGAATTTAGTATTACCTCCTGCCTTTTGAACAGCTCTAGAATGGCTGAATGACTGCACTTGGCCACAAGATCTGCGGATAAGGGCCCTTCTCATCTGTCCTAGTATCCATAGTTGTGCTCGGTGACACTGTGTGAGCTGCATGACGTATCAGGGCATAGTGTCTTTCTGCTGACTGCACACAACAAAAGCTTTTCTCTGTACCTCAGTACACAGGACAATAAACTAAACGGAAACTGAAACAACGCAAAATATGGATTTGAAAAACACCAATAAATTTTTTGTCAACATGACACTTCCTTACATATGTGTAGGAAGGAACTGCAGACGCTGGTTTAAACTGACAATGGACACAAAATGCTGGAGTAACTCAGCGGGACAGGCAGCATCTCTGGATAGAAGGTCGCCAAATTATAGGAAGGATGTCAACAAAATAGAGAGGGTACAGAGGAGATTTACTAGAATGTTGCCTGGGTTTCAACAGCTAAGTTACAGAGATAGGTTGAATAAGTTAGGTCTTTATTCTCTGGAGCGCAGAAGGTTAAGGGGGGACTTGATAGAGGTCTTTAAAATGATGAGAGGGATAGACAGAGTTGATGTGGACAAGCTTTTCCCTTTGAGAATAGGGAAGATTCAAACAAGAGGACATGACTTTAGAATTAAGGGACAGAGATTTAGGGGTAACATGAGGGGGAACTTCTTTACTCAGAGAGTGGTAGCGGTGTGGAATGAGCTTCCAGTGGAAGTGGTGGCGGCAGGTTCGTTGGTATCATTTAAAAATAAATTGGATAGGCATATGGATGAGAAGGGTATGGAGGGTTATGTAGGCAGGCAGGTGGGTATAGGGAAAAAAGCTGTTTGGCATGGACTTGAAGGGCCGAGATGGCCTGTTTCCGTGCTGTAATTGTTATATGGTTATATGGTTATGTGGTTAAGGAATGGGTGACATTTCGGGTCGAGACCCTTCTTCAGGCATTCTCCAGAGATGTTGCCTGTCCTGCTGAGTTACTCCAGCTTTTTGTGTCTATCTTCCTGACATATGCTGGGAGTAGACGGAGGCATAGACTGCTATTTCACCAAGGCCTTTGTCTAAATTAGTTCCACTCTTTCACTGCTCCTCCTGGGAAGATCACTCTGTACTTCCTCCCTTGTAAGTTCTTTTTTCCAGTTACTGTAACATTTATATACATTTTGGCAACTTTAATTCGGGACTTAACTTGATCTAAGCAACTGCCGACAAACTAAAGCAGCCAGAGACCAAGAATAATTCCCATGTTACAATCTGTAAAATCTCTTTATAAAAAAGTCCTTTGTGAAGTTTATTGTTCTGAATCGACTGCTGGACATCACTCACATGTGGATAAGTTTACTGAAACTCATAGTAGTCTTGTTCTCCCCCAAGGTGTTTTGGAAGCATAATGGCCTGGATATGGCCCAGCAAATGGTATACTTGGCCAAGATGCTTCACTAAGACCATGTAACCCAAATCTAGTGTTATGTTGCAACTGTATGGTCTAATGGCTGATGCTCAACGGAGCAATCTTAATGAGGAGACGAGAGAGGAGATTCCATGAGGATGTTTTTCCTTGTGAGTGAATCTAGAACTGAGGGACCTAGGGTTAACCTATGGTGAGCGTTTGACGGCACTGGGCCTATATTCGCTGGAGTTGAAGGGGGACCTCATTGAAATGTACAGAATAGTGAAAGGCTTAGATATTGTGGATGTGGAGAGGATGTTTCCACCTGTGGGAGAGTCTAGGACTAGAGGTCATAGCCTCAGAATTAAAGGACATTCTTTTAGGAAGGAGATGAGGATAAATTTCTTTAGTCAGAGGGTGGTGAATCTGTGGAATCCATTGCCACAGAAAGCTGTCTCAGTGGGTGTATTTAAGGCAGAGATAGATAGATTCTTGATTAGTACGGGTGTCAGAGGTTATGGGGAGTAGGCAGGAGAATCGGGTTAGGAGGGAGAGATAGATCAGCCATGATTGGATCGTGGAGTAGACTTGATGGGCCATATGGCATAATTCAACTCCTATCACTTATGAGCTTATGACGTTAAGGAATGATCTATTTTTGATGGAGATGGATGGGGAATAATGTTTTCATTTTTCTTTGTACAATGGGCAACTACGTATTTTGAGATCTCGACCCAACAGAGTAGTGGAGACCAAGGCATTGAACTCGTTCAAGAGATGATAGATTTTTGGACCTTGGGTGACTTGAGGTACATGGGGATCATGCAAAAAAATTGTAGTTGAGGCCAAGATCACATCAGTCATGATGATATTGTCAAGGGGAGGAGTAGGTTTGAGAGGCCACGAAGCTCCTGTTTCTTCTTCTCATCGCAGACTTTGTTTCCACTGTTTTCCTGTGGAGTCCATTAAGTCTTTAGCCATAGGGTGGTGAATCTGTGGAATTCATTGCCACGCACAATTGTGAAGGCCAAATCATTGGGTATTTTCCCTCCTGGAATAAATAAAGTTC
Organism: Raja brachyura; assembly: GCA_963514005.1. The sequence goes on along the minus strand of OY740814.1, from coordinate 2,028,855 downwards.
TATCGTATCGTGTCGTATTTTTAAAGCGGAGATTGCCAGGTTCTTGATTAGTAAAGAGGAGCTTGCCAGCTGCATGGCGGACAGCGATGTGTGGTGCGTCCGTCACCGTGCCCGGTGGAAACCAGCACCACTGCGTCGTTAATGTTTGCAACGATTTAATAAAAATTAAAAAATTGATTAGTAAGGGTGCCAGGGGTTGTGGGGAGAAGGCAGGAGAATAGGGTTGAGAGGGAGAGATACTGCAGCCATTGAATGGTGTCTCGATGGACGACATGGCTTAATAATAATAACAATAATAATAATGTATTTCATTGTCATTATACATAAGTGCAACGAGATTTGATTTGCAACTTCCATCCAATGTAATAACTTAAACATATATTAAAATTTAGGTTTAGATATCCCGAGAAAATTCTGCTCCTATGAATTATGAACGAATTTAAGAATCATTTTGTGATCTGTTCTCTTGTTTAATAAGTGTCCAGGAAAACCATCATACTTTACTAAACTAAACATATTAAACAGTCTAAAATGATTTTGGAAACTCACTTTTAAGTTGAAGAGTAAAGAGAGTTAAGTGAAATAAATGAGTGTTAGATGTATGAAAGAATAGATCGTTGACTGGGGGCCAAGAAAGTTTATCCAAATGGCTGTGGGGAATTGTGATGATTTTTGGCAATTTGCTGCTGGAATCATGTTATGTATCCAATCTGTAACATCTACCGTGACACTCCTGGAGATCAGTTCTCAGACTACAAACAGGTCAATGCCTGGGGTTGGACCTTCTGATCTCCGGTTGCTCATATTGCCTCTTGCAATATTTGCTCTCCTCGTCCAAGGCAAAATAAAGCATTGAGTAGCAATTCCTTTAGAATGATGCACGAAATGCACTTACATTGTAGGCATCTGCTACAAAGGTCAAACTGAGATGCGGTCAGTAACACATGGTTGTCTGTCAGGAAGTTGTGGGTTCAAGCCCCACTCTAGATTCAATCACAATGAGGTGCTGTTCCTCCAATTTGTGTTTGAAACACAGAAACAAGGAAAATAGGTGCAGGAGTAGGACATTCGGCCATTCGAGCCAGCACCTCCATTTAATATGATCATGGCTGATCATCCAAAATCAGGACCACGTTCCTGCTTTCTCCCCATATCCCTTGATTCCATTAGCGCAAAGAGCTAAATCTAACTCTCTTTTGAAAACATCCAGTGTATTGGCCTCAACCACCTTCTGCGGCAGAGAATTCCCCATTTTCACAATTCTCTGGGTGAGAAACGTTTTTCTCATCTCAATCCTAAATGGCTGACCCCTTATTCTTACACTGTGACCCCTGGTTCTTGGCTCCCCCAACATCGGGAACATTTCCTTCATCTAGCCTGTCTAATTCCTTAAGAATTTTATATGTTTCTATAAGATGCCCCCTCATACTTCTAAATTCCAGTGACTATAAGCCTAGTTCACCCATTCTTTCTTCCTCATTTTGCACGATAGTGATCACGTCTATTTGACTGATGACATGTTAGGTCACCTTTTCATTGATCTTTCAGCGCAGAACAGCACTGGAGCTGTGGCCTTTGGGAAGCCCCGTCTCATTTTGCTTCTCCTGTAAATGTCAAAGATCAAGTAGTGCAAAAGAAATTAGGATGAGCTTCCTTCCATGACAACCAGCCAATATTAATACCCCAACCGGCATCAGTGAAACAGACGGTTACTATAATGTAGAGGAGGCCACACGCAAATTTGAGTAACAGCACTTTAGATTTTGCTTGGGTAGCTTATGCCCCAGCGGTATGAACATTGACTTCTCTCATTCTAAATAACTTCTCCTTACACTCCCCTCCCCCCTCCATCTCTTCCTCCACCCCAGTATTTTACCAGTTCCATAGATCTCCACATTGTTTCCCTCTTGAGATCACACCTTCGTTTGCCACCAGTGGACTAATCAGGCACCACCCTGCCTGGGGGCATTTGTGGCCGGCCTCGATGGGTCCTGGTCTTTTCTCGCTTCCAGCTCTTCACCTCCCCCACCCCCCCACCCCCCCCTCCCCCCCACTGCCTATTTTCAGTCCGTAGAAGGATCCCGACCTGAAACATCACCCATTCTTTTTCTCCAGAGATGCTGCCTGATGTGCTGATCTTAGTTTAATTTAGAAATACAGCGTAGAAGCAAGACTTTCGGCTCATCGAGTCAACGCCAATACCCGTCCACTAGCACTATCCCACACATGAGGGACAGCTTTTACAATTTTTACCGAAGCAAATTATCCTGCAAACAGAAAGATTGCCTAATGACATCAAGAATGAATTTGATATGGTTAACACAAGGATATTTCTGTTGGTTGGGAGACTGTAGCTACAAGAATAACTAAGAAGGTTCAACACCAATGTGGTACTTCATGTAGAAAGGGGGAAAACATTTACAGAGCAGGTAAAGTCCTGATAACAGATTGATCTGATAAGTAATAGTCCATGGAATCCGATGGAAAGTGTCCAATTGGGTTTAAACTGGGTGGATGTAAACAGGAATGTGTTTTAGTGAGTGCATGGCCACATGTAGTGGGATTCTGTGGGGCAGTTGACAGGTGTATTGGGTTCTAAGACACACATGAATGAATACTTTATTGTCACATGTGACAAGTCACCGTGAAATTCTTTGCTGGCATACCCTAGGTATGCCAATAGTCGCTACATAGAGGGCTCTTACAAAGTTACAAAGTACGCCTGCACTAGGACCCCCTTTGTTCTCCCCCCCTCCCTCCCTCACGGTGGTTCCCCCAAACGCAGCGGTGTCCTCACTTCCACGTGTCTGTCCTCGTCTGTCGGTCGGCTCCATCATCGCCCGCTGCACCGAACTCTCCACTATCACCGCCGGGTCCTCTCTGGATGCCTCCGTGGCACCGACCCTGGCCCCAGACGTGGGTTCCAGAGACCCAGGGGCCGGCCACAAGGCGTATTGGTTCTCATGGGCCCGAGATGAGTTGTTTGCAGATTACACCAAGATGGGCAGTGCGGTTGGCAGCTGGGAAGAAAGGGCTGGACCAGAAGGAGATGTCAATGGGCTGCCGACAAAAATAAATAATGGAATTTAATCTAGAAAGGTGTGAGGTCATGCAGTTGGGATTGGAAAATTGGTAATGTAAGAATACCTTATAGGAGAATGGGGTTAGGAGGGTGAGATACGTCAGCCATGATTGAATGGTGGAGTAGACTTGATGGGCCAAATGGCCTAATTCTGCTCCTATCACTTATGGCTTTATGACCTGTGGAATGTCTGTGGAATATTCTTTCTCAGAGGGCGGTGTAAGCTGGTTCTCTGGATACTTTCAAGAGAGAGCTAGATTGGTCTGGCGTTTAAGCTAGATCACAGAGGTGCCTTCCCATGTTCTTTGAAATAGACACCTCCTTCGAGCATTTGTAAATGTTTCAATGATAACAAGGGGCTGTTATTGTGTGTGAGCATGTGTGTGTGTGAGCATGTATGTGTGAGTGTGTGTATGTGTGAGTGTGCGTGTGTGAGCATGTGTGTGTGTGTGAGCGTGCGTGTGTGAGTGTGTGTGAGCATGCATGTGTGAGTGTGTGTATGTGTGAGTGTGCGTGTGTGAGCATGTGTGTGTATATGTGAGCGTGCATGTGTGAGTGTGCGTGTGTGAGGATGTGTGTGTGCGTGTGTGCATGATGAAGTTCATAAAGATAGCGGAGTCAGGGGAAATGGGGAGAAGGCAGGAACGAGGTACTGATTGGGGATGATCAGCCATGATCACATTGAATGGCGGTACTGGCTCGAAGGGCCGAATGGCCTATTCCTGTACCTATTGTCTATTGTCTATTGACCTTATAATAAGTGGCAGGACATTAAATTGAGCAGAGAAACAGAAGGGACTTGGAATGCATCTACAAATCCTTGGGGGGGGGGAAGGTATTTAGGAAGAATCATATGAATCTTACCGTTATTTGCTGTAACACAGGATGTAAAGGAGGCTAAGGAGAGACTAAATGGAGGTGAATAAAATAACGAGCAGTCTAGACAGGGTGGACATGAAAGACCCTTTTCTCTTGGCAGAGGGGTTAATAACTAGGGGCATTCTCCTGGGATGGAAATAGTCTTTCCTCAATCTTCCTCTGTCCTTTCATCATCTCGTTTTCCACTTAAACGCTCTTAACTCTGCTGCAAAAAAAAAAAATCACAACCTCGCCATTATCTTGCAATAATTCTCCAGTCTTGGGAAAAATCCAATTCAGACCATTTTTCTGCAGCCTCTTCTAAACAGTCACGTCCTTACTGAAGTGTAAACCTTGGTGAGACCACAGGAAAGTAGTAACAACATGAAAACTAGATAAAGATGCTTATTCTATTCTTCACTTATCTAATGTCTTTTAGTTTTAGTTTTGTGATACAGCCATGGAGGCAGGCCCTTCGGCCCACGGAGTCCATGCCGACAATCGATCGCCCCCGTTCACAATAGTTCCATGTTATCCCACTCCCGACACACTGTACAAAGTCCAATTCGCCTACAGACCTGCAAGTCTTTGGGATGCGGGAGGAAACCGGAGCACCCAGAGGAAAGCCACGTGGTCACAGGGAGATCGTGCAAACTCCACACAGACAACAGGTGCAGTCAGGATCAAACCCAGATCTCTGATGCAGTGAGGCAGTAGCTGAACCAGCTGTGACACTGTGCCACCCTGCACCACTGTTATAGTGACATACGCTACAAGGCTGCAGACTGAGAGCTTGGGTAACAGAACCATTGTCAGGGCATTATTGGCTCACATAGTACAATAGGTGGAATGGTCTTCACCAATGCCATAACTTTTGGTGATTCCAGATATAAACCTAGCAGGGAAGTGGGTAATAAAACACCTTTACCCAGAGTGGGTAGAATATGGAAGCGACTGACGCAGGAAGCAGTGAAGGTCATTTCTGTAGCTGCTAAGATGAAGCTTAATGAGCACATGAGGAATACACAGAAAGACACAGAAAAACAGATGCAGGAGGAGGCCATTCAGCCCTTCGAGCCAGCACCGCCATTCAATACGATCATGGCTGATCATCTAAAATCAGTACCCCGTTCCTGCTTTTTCCCCCATATCCCTTGATTCCTTTAGCCCTAAGAGCTAAATCTAACTGTTTCTTGAAATGCTTCATTAAAGTGAGAGATGAAAGACTGGGAGGTGAATCACGAGGAGCTCCAACATTGACATGGGCCCGTTGGAGCTGAAACAGCAACTCTGGCAGTAAATACCATGGATTCCGTAATACTGTTTTGACACATTAGTTTTTTAACCATATGACAAGCCATCTACAGTAATTTCAACTTTACAAATCACTTTGTATTCACCACTTCAATTTAGTGCGTTTTTAAACACACTACGATTCCAAGCCAAAGATTTTTAATTCTTTTTCTGGAAGAGGTACAGATACTTTTGCAAAACAGAAAGTTGCACAGACTTAAAAACAACACCAGGAGTCAAGTTAAAATCTAAGTGTTAACAGTTGCAGCTGTTGGCCAATAAACAGGGTCATTCACGATCTTCTTCTTGGTGTTTTGAAACAATTACAAATAATTATTTTCTTGTAATGGAAATATAGCATAGAAACATAGGAAATAGGTGCAGGAGTAGTCATTTCTGTAGCTGCTAAGAAGATAAAGCTTGATGGGCACATGAAGAAGACACAGAAAAACAAAGAAAAATAGGTGCAGGAGTAGGCCATTCAGCCCTTCGAGCCAGCACCGCCATTCAATATGATCATGACTAATCATCCAAAATCAGTACCCCGTTCCTGCTTTCTCCCCATACCCCTTGATTCCGTTAGCCCCAAGAGCTAAAACTAACTTCTCTTGAATACATCCAGATATATTAGTAGATATTTTTGTTCAATTATGAATATAATGACTGAATTGCAGGAACATACAGCAGTCTGGCACTAAGCAACTAATTGCCCCCAATCTGAGGTTCACAATCTAGTAAACTCTTTGATGTTTAATATCAATATCAGAGATTGCTGGGCCGTGCAGATTATTGGCATTCCACGTTAAATACACAATTACGACTGACTTGACGCATACACATGTCAACAACTTGTATCCAAAATTACAGATCGCAGCCGAGCAGTGTTTACTTTTGCTCGCATATATTTGGACAGTGTGGGAGGAAACCGGAGCACCCTGAGAAAACCCACGATGTCACAGGGAGAACGTACAAACTCCGTACAGACAGCACCCGTGGTCAGGATCGAACACGGGTCTCTGGCGCTGTGAGGCAGCAACTCTACTGCTGCGCCACCGTGCCATGTGTGTGTGTGTGTGTGTGTGTGCTCATGACATGCATCACTGGTGTTTGTGTGTGTGAATGTATGATGCAACCATTATCATGTCATAGACATGTCATCTTACTGCACGGCCCTTTGGCCCAACTCGCCCATGCTGAACAAGATGGCTAGGAAAGGTTTAGAGAGATACGGGCCAAACGCAAGCATTTGGGACGAGTGTAGATGGAGCATCTTGGTCGGCATGGGTAAGTTGGGCCGAAGGGTCTGTTTCTGTGCTGTAAGACTCTAATACATGACAATGGGTAACATCACACTCACACGCACACACACCAATCATGCATGTCATGAGAACACATATCCTCACACACACACACACACACACACACACACACACACACACGCACGCACGCGTGCACGCGCGCACGCACACACACACACACACACAGCACGGTGGCACAGCAATAGAGTTGCTGCCTCGCAGCTCCAGAGACCCGGGTTCGATCCTGACTACGGGTGCTGTCTGTACGGAGTTTGTGCATTCTCTCTGTGACCTGCGTGGGTTTTCTCCGGGTGCTCTGGTTTCCTCTCACACTCCAAAGATGTACAGGTTTGTTGGTTAATTGGCTTTGGTATAATTGTAAATTGTCCTTTAGTATGGGCAGGATAGTGTTAGTGTGAGGCGATCGCTGGTCGGCGCACTCGGTGGGCTGAAGGGCCTGTTTCTGTGCTACATCTCTAAACTAAACTAAACATGCCTCTAAATCAACCTGCACACACACATTAGCGGTCTACTTCATAAACACATGCCCACTCACATACACACATATACAAATAGGTACAAGGGCTGCATCATATAACCAGCATTAAGAGCACCCCCCACCCTACACCCACCCACCCATCCACTCATTGAACCACATCCACGAGTGGTCTACATCTTAAATACACAGACATCCATTCACACACATACTCATGTGTAGGAAGGAACTGCAAAGATTGACACAGAATGCTGGAGTAACTCAGCGGGTCAGGCAGCATCTCTGGAGAGAAGGAATGGGTAATGTTTTGGGTCAGACATCATACACAAGTACTCCCACATACTTATACACATACCATTCTTGTCTAGCATCATGCAGTCAACAACACTAAAGCAGATAGCAGCCCTGGATATGTTGTACATTTAGCGCTGTTCACCCATTGCAACATGTGCATTAGTGCAACAACAAGGTACCTGATCCGCTCTACATCCGCCCTGGAATTTCACTGCCCCTCTAAACCATTCAGTCTCTAGACCTGGAGGTGAAATTAATGTAGCCCAATGAGGTATTTTCCTAAATGTAGCAGGAAAGCTCCTCAATGAGCTAAAGCCCAACTTGTGGACGCAGCCCAGACCATCACACAAACCAACCTCCCTTCCATTGACTCCACCTGCACTTCACGCTGCCTCAACAAGGCCAGCAGCATAATGAGGGATGTCGCACCCTGGCCATTCCCTCTTCTCCCCTCTCCCATCGGGCAAAAGGGATAGAAGTGTGAAAAAACACCTCTAGATTCAGGGACAGTTTCTTCCCAACTGTTATCAGGCAACTGAACCATCCTACCACAACCAGAGAGCAGTGCTGAACTACTATCCACCTCATTGGTGACCCTCGGACTATCTGGCTTTACCTTGCACTAAACGTTTATCCCATATCATGTATCTGTACACTGTAAATGGCTCGATGGTAATCATGTGTTGCCTTTCCGCTGACTGGTTAGCGCGCAACAAAAGCTTTTCACTGTACCTCGGTACACATGACAATAAATTAAACTCTTGAGCCACTTTTTCAGAGACACTAACCAGCCTGTTGCTGCCTCCATTCTCCCCACAATTATCAGCCACTCTTTCACTCTTTACTTTAAAAGTACCTGCAATTTCACTTCCATCTCTGAAGATTCTTCCAAGGGATTTTTATTCAAGTTGACCTCCATTTGGGACATTTAATTCAATGGAACGCAACAAACCGGAATCTCTGAAGCCATGTTCAACATCCACGACATCAAACCTCCAACACAGGATGAATTTTTACTCCATTAACCTTTATTGTTCCTCTTGAATTGACCAAATTTGCAATTTGGGTTTATAATGGCTGCCCTAGAATATTCTGGACAGTATCTGCACCTCTGCGATTAATTACTCTGGCAAATTAATACAATCTCAGGCCACTGCTAATGCTCTTGAACCTTTTCAGGACCATCAGAGCTCTAATAAACTAAATTACTGTTCCCAGATCACAGCGTTCAGTTCTGGGGTCATTTAACAACGATGGCTGAATTCCACTTGGAAACTAATCTGCTGATAAGATTTAAACCAACTGGCTATCGCTGCTGGTGTTCATTTGCAGGCAACTCTGAAGAAGGGCCTTGACCAGAAATGTCACCCATTCATTTGCTCCAGAGATGCTGCCTGTCCCGCTGAGTTACTCCAGCATTTTGTGTCTACCTTGGGAGGTCATGTTGCAGTTGTATAAGATGTTGGTGAGGCCACATTTAGAGCATTGTGTTTAGTTTTGGGCACCATGTTATAGGAAAGATGTTGTCAAGCTGGAAAGGGTGCAGGGAACATTTACGAAGATACAGAATCTCTTGCCCAGAATAGGAGGATTGAGAACCAGAGAACATAGGTCTAAGGTGAAGGGGGAAAGATATAATAGGAACCTGAGATGTGACTTTTTTTACACAAAGGGTGGAGGTGTATTGAACAAGCTGCCGGGGGAGAGAGTTGAGGCAGATACAATTGAAATGTTTTAGCAGCATTTAGACAGATACATGGAAAGGATAGGTGTAGAGGGATATGGGACAACTGCAGGCAGGTGGAATTTGTGTTGGTGGGTGTGGGCATGTTGGGCTGAAGGGCCTGTTTTCACACTGTCTGACTCTGTGGTGTAATACTTGTTCGCAGAGACTCCTTGTTGCCTATCTCCTTCGCTCCTTAGATGCTGCTGCACCCGCTGAGTTTCTCCAGCCTTTTGTGTACCCTCCTTTAAGAGATGTTGCCATTCTGCAGATATCACCTCCCTCTAGTGGTCAGATGGTCTAGCGATGTCGTGGTCAACTCTCCAAATGACCTCAAAATACAATGCCTTCTCACAAAGAGAAGTACATGGTGAGAGATCCTGACTGTAAGTGTGTTCACACAGCATAAATAACAGTGGCATTTAAGAGACCTTCGGGTAGTCACATGAATATACAGGGAATAGAGGGATACGAGTCTGAAGAAGGGTCTCGACCCGAAACGTCATCCATTCCTTCTCTCCAGAGATGCTGCCTGTCCCGCTGAGTTGCACCAGCATTTTGTGTCTATCTTCGGTTTAAACCAGTATCTGCAGTTCCTTCCGACACAGAGGGATATGAATCACGTGCAGGCAGATTGGAGTTGGTGTGGGAATCATGTTCGGCACAGACAATGTGTGCCACAGGGCTTGTTCCTGTGCTGTACTGGTCTATGTTCCCTGTGTATGCAAATATTGAGCACTGCTATTGTGACAACTGGTGACATGAAGGATAGAATATTATTCAGGATTGATGTGGGAGCAAGTGCTGCTCGTCGTTCAGGGGGTACAGGGTTAGACAATAGACAATAGACAATAGGTGCAGGAGGAGGCCATTTGGCCCTTCGAGCCAGCACCGCCATTCAATGTGATAATGACTGACCATCCCCAATCAGTACCCCGTTCCTGCCTTCTCCCCATATCCCCTGACTCTGCTATCTTTAAGAGCCCTATCAAGCTCTCTCTTGAAATGCATCCAGAGAACCTGCCTCCACCGCCCTCTGAGGCAGAGAATTCCACAGACTCACCACTCTCTGTGAGAAAAAGTGTTTCCTCGTCTCCGTTCTAAACGGATTGGTTATTATCCAATCATCTTGTTGACCGAGACCGAGTTGGACTTGGTTGGTTCTGTTTTTTGTGCTTGCCCCAATTACGTCAAAGTGGGCTACAATTCCACATGGCCACAATTAACACTCTTATTCAGCCCATCAACTATTGAAAAGGTGTGGAAAGAAAAGAAATGTTTAAGAAGAAACTGCAGATGCTGGAAAAATCGAATGTAGATAAAAATGTTGGTGAAACTCAGCGGTCGACCCAAAACGTCACATATTCCTTCGTTCCATAGATGCTGCCTCACCCACTGAGTTTCTCCAGTATTTTTATCTGCCTTGGAAAGAAAAGAACACTCTTTCACTTCTAGTTGCAGGAGATTCATCATCGACATTGCTTGCATTTGTACCTACATAAATGTAGACGTTAAAATTTAGAGATACAGCTTGGAAACAGGCCCTTCGGCCCACCGAGGCCATGCTGACCAGCGATCACCCCGCGCAATAACACTTTCCTACACACTAGGGACAATTTACAATTTTACAGAAGCCAATTGACCTACAAACTAGTACGTCTTTGGAGTGTGGGAGGAAACCAGAGCAATAAACGGTGCAGCATCTCTGGAGAACATGGAATATTTTGCTGAAGAAAACATGTTCTGAAGTAGGGTCCCAATCCGAAACATCATCTCCCCATGTTCCTCAGGAATGATGCCTGAATCACTGTGTTACTCCAACACCTAGTGTCCTTTTGTGCAAAACAGCATCTGAAAATCCTTATTTTGTTAATTAGATATTGTTCTTAGTGCTAAAGGAATCAATGGATATTGGGAAAAAATATGGACTGCACACAGAAATACTTTAGAAGGGTCTTGACACTCGACCCAAAATGTCACCTATATCTTTTCTCTAGAGATGCTGTCTGACCTGCTGAGTTACTCCAGCTTTTTGTGCCTATCTTTGGGTTAAAACCAGCATCTGCAGTTCCATCCTACACATACTGAATGTTCCTGATCAGCCATGATCATATTGATCAGTGAGGCAAACCAGAAGCGGTTCCTGACCCAGTCCTGTTTTTACTTTCCACATATACCTCCATGTACCTCACCTGCACCTCCTCCAACCTCATCTTCTGCTTCTGCTGTTCCAGGTGTCAACTTCGCTACACCTTCCGAGTTCACTCACCAGTCCCACTGCCTCCTCCTACATTTTTTCTTTGTCCTACCCCCTCCCCTGACATCAATCTGAAGAAGGGTCTCGACCCGAAACGTTGCCAATTCCTTCTCTCCGTAGATGCTGCCTCACCCGCTGAGTTTCGCCAGTGTTTTGCGTGTACCTTCCAAGTATCTGCCCATTGATGTCTATCAATGCTCCCTTGTCTGAGATCAATGGGTCTGTACAGAAGTCTTGAGGCAAGGAAACACTCATTCAGCATCTGGCGCAGCTGAATGGATGTCCCTGTGGATGTTTGCAATAAAGTACAGAAAGCAGCAAATAATCGTAGAATTGTAGCAACAGTCAAAAGAGATCAGGCAGCAAATAAACGCAGGAGCTGATGACCAATCTGGTGGGGACACTTCCTGCTGCTCAACGGGAATTTACCCTGAGAAAGGCCCAAGAGTTGAGTTAAAAAATATTAACACTAGTCGATGTCGCCATTCACTTAATTCATGTGGGCGGCACGGTGGCGCAGCGGTAGAGTGGCTGCCTTGCAGCGCCAGGGACCCGGGTTCAATCCTGACTATGGCTGCTGTCTGTAGGGAGTTTGTACGTTCTCCCCGTGACCTGCGTGGGTTTTTTCCTCACACTCCAAAGACGTACAGGTTAGTAGGTTAATTGGCTTGGTAAATGTAAATTGTCCCTAGTCTGTGTAGGATAGCGTTAATGTGCAGGGATCACTGGTCAGTGCGGGCTAGGTGGGCCGAAGGGCCTGCTTCTGTGGCGTAACTCTAAAACTAAAAAAACTAAAACTTGCTCTGCATTCATCTATCAACCAGTCATTGCTCATACAAGCTAACATCACCACCAACATGGCATGCTCATAAGTTTATACATCAAAGTATCAGAATTAGGCCATTCAATTTCAGTTTAGTTTATTATCACGGGTACCGAGGTACAGTGAAAAGCTTTTGTTGTGTGCTAACCAGTCAGCGGACAGATTATACCTGATTATAATCGAGCCGTTCACAGTGTACAGATACAGGATAAGGGATATCGTTTTGTGCACGATAATGCTAGCAAAGTCCGATCAAAGGTAGTCCGAGGGTCACCAATGAAGTAGATAGTAGTTCTGGTTGTGGTAGGATGGTTCCGTTGCCTTATAACAGCTGGGAAGAAACTGTCCCTGCATCTGGAGGTGTGCGTTTTCACACCCCCATACCTCTTCCCTGATGGGATTCGGCCCATTAGGTCTACTTTGTCATTCAATCATGGCTGATCTATCTCTCCCTCTCTAACCCATTCTCCCGCCTTCTTCCACTGGGGCAATTTACGGGGAACAACGCATCTCTGGAGAAAACACACATTTCAGCACACAGAGCTCAGCAAGTCAGGCAGCGTCTCTGGATAATGTAGAGAGGCGACGTTTCAGATCTTTGAAGAAGGATCCTAACCTGAAATGTCCCCTATCCACATTCCCCACACATGCTGCCTGACCCGCTGAGTTACTCCAGCACTTTGTGCTTTATTCAAAATTTCAGCAGCTGCAGTTCCCTTGTGCCAGCACGTGTTTGGGAAGTGGGAGGAAATTGGGAGGAAACCGGGGAGAACGTGCAAACTCCACAGAGGCAGCACCAGAGGTCAGGATTAAACCCAGATCCCTGGATGTAGTAACGCTAACTGTTGAGTCTCAATGGTGTCCTGTAGTAAAATCAATCGCATAAGATCGCCTGTGACTATGATCGATGTTAACCCCAGTTTTAAACATCACAGATCTCTCCACTACACCCACTATTGCAACACTACAAGTTATACTCCAGGGTGGAAATGGACTGAAGGAAACAAATGCAGCAACATATAAAGAACTCTCAGCATATGGTAACATTTTTAATTCCTATTGTATTTCAAATACCAATTCCAACCTAAAATGCAGCTCAGTAAGAAAACCGAGGTGACCTGAAATGAGTTATGGTTCCAACTTCTGATTGCACTTTTAAAGGAAATCTTTCACATTTTCTTTCCCTAAATGGATGCAGTAAGATCTAATGACTAAAATACAACTATTTATCAAGCCACAGACACGTCATTCTAACTCAATAACAAATTAACTAAACACCTATAAAGGTTAACAGCTAACTTGTAAGGTTAGCATAAACATCACAATTGGCAATGAAACTTGTTATTTTATGAAATAGTGGCATCAAATTTGGACCATTTCAAGGCTGGCACTCATTTCCAAAGCAATATTTGCAAATAGTTAGAATGTACAAGAAAGGAAAAACATTTCACAAGTAACCTTCCCGACACCAATCCCCTACTAATACCGAATATGTTGTTTTGTTTAGTTTAAAGATACAGTGCGGAAACAGGCCCTTTGGCCCACTGAGTCCAGGCCAACCAACGATCCCCGCACACTAAAACTATCCTACACACACCAGGGACAATTTATAATCTTTACCGATGCCAATTAAACGACAAACCTGCACGTTTTTGGGATGTGGGAGGAAACCGGAGCACCCAGAGAAAACCACATGGCCACAGGGAGAAGATATAAACTCCGTACAGACAGCATCCGTAGCCCAGATCTAATCCCAGTCTCTGGCATCGTAAGGCGGCAACTCTACCGCTGCGCCAATAAAGTCAGTATGAAGCTGTATAAAGTTGTGGCAGAGATTGGCTGCTGTGCAAGTTGAAACCAGTGAATCCGTGAGTGGTCACTGATGTCAGGTGTTGCTGTGGTAACAGACGCACAAGATAGTGGAAAAGGGATGTCTACCGGTCACCACATTATACATCGAGCAGTACAGCACAGGAACAGGCCCTTTGGCCCACAATGTCCATGCTGAATGATGGCAGGTTAAACTAATCTCCTCTGTGCGATTAGCTTCTGCAAGAGAAAGGACATGCCCGGAACAGACAGGAATCTTTATGCTTTATTGTTCTGCGTTTTAATCAATGGGGTTGAGAGGGAAAGTTAGATCAGCCGTGATTGAATGGCAGAGTAGACTTGATGGGCCGAATGGCCTAATTCTGCTTCTATAACTTATGAACATGAATCAGAAGGAGTACAGTTGTAAGATAATTTAAAACTGAGCATCTCAGGAATTTCTACTGTCAGTGGATGGTGGGTGCTAGAGATGGTGATCGAATGGCGGAGTAGACTCGATGAGCCGAATGCACTAATTTTACTCCTATGTCTTATAGTCTTACGAGTTCTGTCAGCAGTTTGTTTTTAGCTCAGGATTGCAGCATCTGCTGCCTTTCATAACTGTATTATTGGATAGATTGCACATACGTTTTCTAGTGGCCTTCCCTGCCTTGATAGGGGTGATGTAGATGTACGTGGTTGTCAATCAACCCATTGAATTACTTACAAAGGATTTATATTTGGTCCAATGTTTTCTGTACTTTAAACAGCATAAATTACACACAATTCCAAAGAGTTCTCCAATGCTAGATTAATGTTTCCAGCATCAGCAATTTAAGGGAAAATGCACCATTTCTTGAATGTTTCAAAGCACATTAGTAGTTGAAAGGTTGCCGTTGGAGTGATCAAATCTGTTAGGAGACATGGTTATTAAAAGTCTATTAAAAGGCAAAATGAATTAAAATTTCTTGTAGCAATTGATAATGATGGACTGGCTAAATTACTTATATCTCACTTTCCTTTACATGGAGATATTTCCAATATAAAGTTCTGACTATGCATACAACCATTAGAACACCAATAGCAAACCTTTGAAGAATCTCCAACATCTACCCGGCAACTAACTTGACAAATCACTTCCTAAACAAAAGAACATTTTCATGATGTAGAAACAAGGAACTGTAGATGCTGGTTTACACAATAAGACACAAAGTGCTGGAGTAACTGAGTGGGTCATAGAAACATAGAAAATATGTGCAGGAGGAGGCAATTCAGCCCTTCGAGCCAGCACCGCCATTCATTGTGATCATGGCTGATCGTCCCCTATCAATAACCCGTGCCTGCCTTCTCCCCATATCCCTTGACTCCACTAGCCCCTGGAGCTCTATCTAACTCTCTCTTAAATCCATCCAGTGATTTGGCCTCCACTGCCCTCTGTGGCAGGGAATTCCATAAATTCACAACTCTCTGGGTGAAAACGTTTTTTTCTCACCTCAGTCTTAAATGACCTCCCCTTTATTCTAAGACTGTGGCCCCTGGTTATGGACTCGCCCAACATAGGGAACATTTTTCCTGCATCTAGCTTGTCCAGTCCTTTTATAATTTTATATGTTTCTATAAGATCCCCCCTCATCTTTCTAAACTCCAGTGAATACAAGCCAAGTCTTTGCAATCTTTCCTCATATGACAGTCCCGCCATCCCAGGGATCAATCTCGTGAACCTACGCTGCACTGCCTCAATCACAAGGATGTCCTTCCTCCAATTAGGAGACCAAAACTGTACACAATACTCCAGATGTGGTCTCTCCAGAGCCCTACGCAACTGCAGCCGGGCAGCATCTCTGGATAGGTGACATTTTAGGTCAGGATCCATCTTTCATTCATCTTTTAAAGAGGTATTTTCAAATGTTCAAGTCTATGCCTGTACGGACTGGATGAGAAAGTGGGATAACATAGAACTGTGTGTGATCAATGGTTGGTAATCAATGGTTGGCTGAGGGGCTCATGTCCCTGCTACATCTCTAAACGAAACTAGGCTAATCTAAACTAAACTAAACTAAAAAGAGCTGTTAAGAAGAAAACTGTTATGGGCAATTAACTCAGTATGGTCAAAATTGTTAAGACCGTTAACCAATATGATTTTTTATATTGCAAAAGGGAGAAACTACCTTTAGTGCAGGGGTTCCCAACCTTTTTCGTCCCATTTACCACTGGCAACCTTAATAGCACATAACAATGTTATTTCACTTATTTATGAACAACTAATGATGAACAGACACCAGAATTCCAGAACCAAACACAGTCAGTCAATGAGAGAAAATATGTACAAATCCGGAATCAACAAACTTACCCCCTGGGCGGCTATGTTTACCCCAGTTTGCAAACCCTTGCTTTAGTGAGACACAATCCTGAGGCATTACCTTAAATATAATGTTTAAGAAGGAACTGCAGATGCTGGAAAATCGATGCGGTGAGGCAGCATCTCTGAAGAGGATTCAGATTCAGATTCAGATTTAGATTCAGATTCAGATTACCTTTATTGTCATTCAGACCTTTCGGTCTGAACGAAATTTCGTGCCTGCAGTCATACATATATTAAAAGTAACAAAAAATGTAACATCCACCACAGTGAGTTCACCAAACACCTCCTCACTGTGATGGAAGGCAAAAGTCTTAGTCTTTGTCTCTTCCCTCCTTGTTCTCCCTCTGCGCTGAGGCGATCCAGGCCTCCGATGTTGTGACCCGCCGGGTGTTGGTAAGTGAGTCAGTCCCGCGGCTGAATCCAGCTCCACGAACGGGCCGGTTCAACTCCACGGCCCGGAGCGGTCGAAGCTGCCGAAGCTGCCGCCCTCCAGTCCAGCGGACGCAGCTGTTGTTGCGGGAGCTCCAGAAAACAGACCTGAAATGTTGCCTATTTCCCTCACCCCATAGATTCTGCCTCACCCGCTGAGCTTCTCCAGCATTTTTGTCCACCTTAAATACAAGGTACATTGCCACAGAGAAGATTGCTATAGACACCAAATGCTGGAGTAACTCAGCGGGACAGGCAGCATCTCTGGGGAGAAGGAATGGGTGGCGTTTCGGGTCAAGACCCTCCTTCAGACTGCTGAAGACTGAAGGTTGCTGTGATCAGTAAGGTGACCATTTGCACAGACGATTCTGCGCCACTGGGTAATTAGAAGGAAATAACATTAACTGCCGCCATAACCTGCTGAAACCTCCAGTTCCTCCTCAGTCTTAATACTTACATGATCAATACGCTGCCATTGTTAATCAGTGTGGAAACGTCCAACTTCATACTTACTCTTTGACCGTGAATAATTTCATCAAATGAAAATAATTTTGCCAGACATAAAAAAGCTCGAAGATGTGCACATTCCGTAACAACAGACGGCAGAGTGCGGGAGCCTAGTTCCGATAATGTCTGTATACCATCTGGACTTGCTGCTTTTGGCCATGTTGTAACAATTTTGAAGTAATCACCATACAGACCAGACACAAAGTCCCATAAAACATTACCAAAAACCTTGCCTTTTTTTTGATTTCTAACGACAGCGGCATTCAATCCCTCACCAGCCGTACAACTCTTCTCAGCGGTAGTGCGCGTTTCTGTTCAGCGCAGATTACTTGGGGCGATGAGAAGAGTTTCACAAACTGAGCTGTCTGCTTAGCACACAAACTTCAAAAGAGAGGACGTTCAAATTGAAATGTAAATGTACAGAATAGTGAAAGGCCTGGATAGAGTGGACGTGGAGTGGGAGAGTCTAGGACGAGAGGTCACAGCCGCAGAACTAAAGGACATTCTTTGAGGAAGGAGATGAAGAGGCATTTCTTTAGTCAGAGGGTGGTGAATTTGTGGAATTCGTTGCCACAGAGGTTGTGGAGGCCAAGTCAGTGGATATATTTAAGGCAGAGATAGATAGAGTCGTGATGTGTATGTGTGTCAGAGGTTATGGGGAGAAGGCAGGAGAATGGAGTTAGAAGGGAGAGATAGATCAGCCATGATTGGATGCTGGAGTACACTTGATGGGCCGAATGGCCTAATTCTGCTCCTATCACTTACAATCTTATGAACTCTCTTCAGCAACTAACACTTTAGGACGGCTCAGTGGTGCAGCGGGTAGAGCTGCTGCCTCACAGCGCCAGAGACCTGGGTTCGATCCAGACCTTGGCTGCTGCCTGTGCGGAGTTTGCATGTTCTCCCTGTGATATCGTGGGTTTCGGCTGGGTGTTCCGGTTTTCTCCCACATCCCAGAGACCTGCAGATTTGTAGGTTAATTGGACCCAGAGTGTAGGGAGACGATGAGAAAGTGGGATAACACGGAAGTAGTGAACAGGTGATCGATGGTCATTGTGGACTCATTGTGGACCAAAGGACTCATTATTTCCATGGTGTATTTCCAAATTAAACCTGGTTAGCTGTACTACAGTATAAACTTGTGATTCTGGTGTGGACTATCAAGTACAGTGGTGCTGTTACTGCCTCACAGCGCCTGAGACCCGAGTTCAATCCTGACTACGGGTGCTGTCGGTATGGAGTTTGCATGTTCTTCCTGTGACCGCGTTGGTTTTCTCCGGGTGTTCCATTTCCACATATACTCCAAAGACATGCAGGTTTGTAGGTTAATTGGCTTGGTATAAATGTAAATTATCCCTATTGTGTAGGATAGTACCAGTCTACAGAGTGGCCGCAGGTCGGCATGGGTGCGATGGGCCGAAGGGCCCGTTTCTGCACTGTATCTCTAAAGTCTAAAGTCAAGGTTATTTCTGTGACTTTTCATTCGCAAGGAACATTTCTGTGTTTGCTTGACCGGTGTACACTGTTCTGAAGGATCCCAACTTGAAGCAGCGACTGCACATTCCCTCCGCAGATGCTGTCCCAACTGCCACGATCCTCCAGCATTTTGTGTTTTGCTCCATATTGTGGTGTTGCATTGTCAGCATTTTCCTCCAGGAATATCAAAGGTTTCAAAGGTTTTTTAATGTCACGTGTACCAATTAAGGCACAGTGATATGTGAATTACCATACAGCCATACTAGAAAAAAGCAACTATTAAAAGTTAACATAAACATCCACCACAGCAGATTCCCCACATTCCTCACTGTGATGGAAGGCAATAAAGTCCAATCTTCTTCCTCTATATTCTCCCGCGGTCGTGGCAATCAAACCATCTGCCGGGGCGGTCAATGTTCCTGCGGCTTGGAGCTCCCGAAGTCGGTCTCTAACCAGATGTTAAGCCCGCAGACTCCCACAATTGGAGGTCCCAAAGTCGGTCTCCAACAAAGGCCGCTAACTCCTCAACATTAGGCCACAGTGCGGACGGAGATATGATATGGGAAAAAAACCGCATCTCCATCGAGATAAGAGATTAAAAAGTTTCCCCCCCTGCCCCCCCCCCCATATAAAACAAGCTAAAGAACACTAAAACCATCCATTTTACATGCACTATTAAAACCACAAAGAAGGAAGGGATAGATAGACTGTTGGCGAGGCAGTATGGTGAGGGTAGACAAAAATGCTGGAGAAACTCAGCGGGTGCGGCAGCATCTATGGAGCGAAGGAGATATGCAACGTTCCGACCCGAAACGTTGCCTATTTCCTTCGCCCCATAGATGCTGCCGCACCCGCTGAGTTTCTCCAGCATTTTTGTCTACCTTCGATTTTCCAGCAGTTCCTTCTTGAACAGTACGGTGAGGATGCTGAATGATCTCCATGCAGCAACTTATCGTAATCAATCTTAGTTTACTAGAGAAAGGCAGTAATTCACTCGTGCTCCAGCTCACAAGAGATGTAGTTGAGCTGTTAATGTGGACGAAAGGGCAAATGGCAATAAGACTGGGGTTCCCTTGCGGTTTGAGATGATTGCACGCTGATCTTCAGTTGCGATGTCAAGGTGTTTTCCACATGATCTTTATCCCAGTTAGAGTAATTGAATATGTTCTACAGGCAACTCAACACCCCCCTGGAGTCCGCTTGAAGACAGCTCAGTCACCTTAACTCCTTGATGGGACCTTGGAGAAGTGACCCTGCCACTGACAAAGCTTGGAATCATCAAACTCAACTGCAGATAACTTACAAACTAATTTACTACTGGGCTTGGTGTCTAGGGTTAGATACACACACACACATAATAGGAAAAGTAGGAAGGAACTCCAGATGCTGGTTTAAACCGAAGATAGACACAAAAAGCTGGAGTAATTCAGCGTGACAGGCAGCATCTCTGGAGCGAAGGAATGGGTGACGTTTCAGATCTGAAGAAGGGTCTCAACCCGAAACGTCACCCCTTCCTTTCCTCCAGAGATGCTGCCTGCCCTGCTGAGTTACTCCAGCTTTTTGTGCCCATCTTAAGTAGATTTCAATGCTGATTGATTCATGAACGAGGCATTTAAACGTCAACATATTTGGGGCTTATTTGGCTTGTAATACTAAAAATGCAGTTCGTACAACTTGTAAAATGTATTCCAGATTCTCCGTGTGTGCGACACACATGTGGTTGGAAGTCGTCAGACACATGGAGTGATGACAAGTGCTTGTGCATTCGGGACCTGCAAACAGCGCGGTTCCATCACATGGAAAAACCCCAAACCAGAATACCGAGACGTGCGTGGCGCATGAATTGGAGCGGTCCAGCTATATCTGGGCCACTGCTGTGAAAACTCTTCTGGCATCCAGATCCTCCAAGTAAAGACACAAAGAACTGCAGATGCTGCCCCTGTTTTGCCCCTTTAGCCAGAGGTTGATGAATGGAAGGCAACATTTTGTATTGACACTGTTCTGCAGGGATTTAGTTTAGTTTAGTTTACAGATACAGCACAGAAACAGGCCCTTCGGCCCACCGAGTCCGCACCGACCAGCAATCCCCGCTCATTAACACAATCTTGCATACACTGGAGACAATTTACACATACACCAAGCCAATTAACCTACAAACCTGCACGTCTTTGGAGTGTGGGAGGAAACCGAAGATCTCGGTCATGGGGAGAACATATAAATTATTCCTCTTCTCCTTCCTAAAAGAACGTCCTTTAATTCTGAGGCTGTGACCTCTAGTCCTAGACTCTCCCACTAGTGGAAACATCCTCTCCACATCCACTCTCCCCAAGCCTTTCACTATTCTGTATGTTTCAATGAGGTCCTTGTGCACATTGCCCATGCAAAGCCAATGCAGTCACTCACAATACCTTGAAACATAGAAACATAGAAAATAGGTGCAGGCCATTTGGCTCTTTGAGCCAGCATTGCCATTCAATCTGATCATGGCTGATCATCCAGTATCAGTACCCCGTTCCTGCTTTTTCCCCATATCCCTTGCTTCCATTAGCCCTAAGAGCTAACTCTAAATCACTCTTGAAAACAGTACATCCTGTGAATTGGCCTCCATTGCCGTCTGTTTCATGGGGTTTACTGCAAGGGCACTGCTTGCCAAGGCAGCTGCCCCCTTGCTGTGTGCATTTAGCATGCCTTTTGTGCTGCCCTTGAATGTCTCAGCCACTGTGCCTCAGGATAGGGGTTAATGGGGTGTGTCCATGTCGGAGTGTGTGTGTGTGTGAACATTATATCAGGCAAACAAAAATGTGACTTGTTTCGATTTCACAGTGAAGTGGTTTACAAATTAGTCTTTCACACATATAAACATCAGTCAGATAAATGCAAGCTAACAGGATTATAATACAATGGTAGCACTTGATCCAACAAACAACAAACCCGAGTTAACAAAGGGAGTCTTCTTCCTCACACGTTCGCTTGGGATGGGGTGTCCTCTGGACCATTTAGAATGCAAGGGCAAGTTTCCATCATTGACCAGCCTGGCCTGTCCCAGGTTTGGGTATGAAGTCTGGCTGATTGGACCTTTGAAGTTTTCATTCAATACAAACTGTCCCTTCCATCATGTATCTGCACACTGTGACTGGACGATTGTAATCATGTATTGTCTTTCCTCTGCTAGACACAAAAATCTGGAGTGACTCAGCGGGACAGGGTCGAGACCCTTCTTCACGTCACCCATTCCTTCTCTCCAGAGACGCTGCCCGTCCCGCTGAGTTACTCCAGCTTTTTGTGTCTATCTTCGGTTTAAACCAGCAGTTCCTTCCTACACATTGTCTTGCCGCTGACTGGTTAGCACACAACAAAAGCTTTTCACTGTACCATGGTACACGTGACAATAAACTAAACTACATTTCCAACTGCCTGGTCCATTGCATCTTAATAGCTACATCACTTAATATTTGAAAGTGTTTAAGAAATTATTTTTTAACGGCTGACAATCTACCCTCCCAGTTTTTTAGTCCTCAATTCCTAGGTAGACAAAAATGCTGGAGAAACTCAGCGGGTGAGGCAGCATCTATGGAGCGAAGGAGTAGGTGACCTTTCGGTTCAAGACCCTTCTTCAGACCAAAGATTATAAAGGAGCTATAATCTTTGCTTCAGACTGATGTGGAGGTGGGGGGGGGGGGGGGGGGGGGGGGTAGAAAAAAGGAGGGAGAAACCTTGCTTCACCTATTCCTTCGCTCCATAGATGCTGCCTCACCCGCCGAGTTTCTCCAGCATTTTTGTCTACCTTTGATTCTTCCAGCATCTGCAGTTCCTTCTTAAACAATCCTCAGTTCCTGATGACCCGGGTGGGAACATGCAGGGTTGACAGGCTGAGCCAAGCATCAATTAATCAGTGGGAACAAAGCGTGTGAACTGTTGTTGACAAACAGAAGCCAGAAACCACAGGGCCCGAAGAAGGAGAATTTATCAAAGATTGAGCAGTTGGCTTCGATACCTTCAGCACGGCACTGATATCCACATGCCCTGACACTGGCCGTTGGATCAGAATCGTTTGGGTGCATTGGCACTGGGGGCAGGGATCACTTGGCATGGAAATAGGGGTTTCCTGGAATGCTCAGTGGAGCGCGACCTCAAGTAATTTGTTCGCCAGTCCTGTGGAACGCAGGTGTATGATCCCACCCACTCCTGATAGACAATACTATGGAATTCCCAAATATTGGACATCACTGCAATCAAAGCTGGGGACTGAGGGTGTTGATCCTCAGATGTTTAAAAAATAATAACTTCTTAAACACTATCTCAAATTTTTATTAATACGAGTAAACCCTTGCAATAACTGTTGCAATAAAGTGGAATTCTCTGCCACAGAAGGTAGTGGATGCCAATTCACTGGATGAATTCAAGAGAGAGTTAGACTTAGCTCTTTGGGCTAATGGGCTCAAGGGATATGGGGAAAAGCAGGAACAGGGTACTGATTGTAGATGATCAGCCATGATCATATTGAATGGCGGTCCTGGCTCGAAGGGCTGAATGGCCTACTCCTGCACCTATTTTCTATGTTTCTATGCCCTCTAGATAATGGATTTTGGTTATCGATTCCCGCTACACCGGCCCCCACTCCACCAGTTACCCGGGGAGCTGGCACCGCGCGACAGGAGCCTCCGGTTATGGGAACGGAGAGAGCGAGCGGCATGAAGTTACCGCGGGTACCGGGCCCGTCCCCAGCGCACAGCGTGTGGGACCAAGGACTGCGGCTCCGTGAATTCCCACTGGATTTACCCCCTCCCCCGATGCTGTGTCTCTTCCCTCTACGCCTCAAGTTAAATTTCACCCTCATTACTCGGTTACAGCAGCCGATCGGCAATAACAGACACCATCCACCCCCGCCACCAATAGTCCGTTATTGCCAGGGTTTACGGTAAAGTGATGGAACTGCAGATGCTGGAGAATCGAGGGTACACAAAAGGCTGGAGAAACTCAGCGGGTGCAGCATCATCTAAGGAGCGAAGGAGATAGGCAACGTTTCGGGTCGAGACCCTTCTTCAGCCTTCTTACGGTAAAGTGATGTAGGTGGTAACTTGTGATACATGAGGCAGTTGGAAGAGACAGTTTATAATCGAATGAAAACTCTCTGCCACAGAGGGTAGTTGAGGCCAGTTCATTGGCTATATTTAAGAGGGAGTTAGATGTGGCCCTTGTGGCTAAAGGGATCAGAGGGTATGGAGAGAAGGCAGGTACGGGATACTGAGCTGGATGATCAGCTGTGATCATATTGAATGGCGGTGCAGGCTCGAAGGGCTGAATGGCCTACTCCTGCACCTAATTTCTATGTTTCTATGTTTCAATGAAAACTTCAAAAATACAACCAGCCAGAGTTTGTAATGGACTCTAGGATGGGCCGGGATGTGGGACTGATGGGATCTTGCCCATACATTCCTGGTGGAAAACCAAGGCTATCAAAATATTCAATCATAGTTAAGACAGGAGATTAATAATATTACGACCAATACAACTGAAGTATGGCCACACCCCAGACAATATTACAAACTTATTTAACATTAATTATTGCATCATATTATGTTGATTGATGTCACTATTCTTACTTTCAGAGTAAGGATAATTCTCATGAAGACATTTTAAGTGAACATAATGGGCTTGAATTGCTTAGATAGTAAACATATATTCAATTTAGAATTGAAATGTAATGTAAATATTCTGTCTACCAACTTGTAAATACACCATGAAAGATCTTTGTTAGGTTCTGAAACAGTTGCCAAACCAGAATTAATAAAAAGAACACAATACCACCGCTAGTCCTTGGTAATTTTAGAAAATGAAATCCAGCATTGTAAATTTGTAACAAGGGGAATAAATCATGTGTGTAAGAAGGAACTGCAGATACTGGTTTAAACTAAAGATAGACACAACAAGCTGGAGTAATTCAGAGGGTCAGACATTAAAGTTTGATCAAATGTTACTGACCTTATCTTGCACTAAAGGTTATTCCCTTATCGTGTATCTGTACACTGTGAATGGCTCGACTGTAATCATGTACTGGCTTTCCGCTGGCTTGATAGCATGCAACAGAAGCTTTTCACTGTACCTCGGTACACGTGACACTAAACTAAACTAACTAACTAAGTAAGCATCTCTGGAGAAAAGGAATAGGTGACGTTTTGGATCGAGACCCTTCATCAGACTGGGAGTCAGGGGAAAGGGAAGCGAGACTTATAGACGGCGATGTAGAAAAAATGGATGAAAGATATGCAAAAAAGTAACGGAGATAAATGAACTGGCCATTGTTAGCTGTGGGCTAGGTGAAAACAAGTTACAGACAATGAAACTAACCAGGGCAACAGTGAAACTAGTACAACAACTTGGGTGGGGGCGGGACGGAGATAGAGGGGATGCAAGGATTACTTGAAGTTAGAGAAACCAACACACATACCGCTGGGGTGTAAGATGCCCCAAGCGAAATATGAGGTGCTGTTCCTCTAATTTGCGTTTGGCCTCACACTGACAATGGAGGAGGCCCAGGACAGAAAGGTCAGTGTGGGAATGGGAAGGGGAATCACCCCCTAAATATATGATCCATTAAGCCAGGGTGTTGGTCTGTAAACTATTTAAAGGATGCTTTAGTAACTTGACATCTAACCAGGCACCGTGTGCAGTTATTCACCTGCGGCATGATCTTTTCTTTAAATGGGAGTTAAGAGCGGACAATTCATTTTCTGCAACGGATTTTCAGCTTAAAGGAATTAGGTTCTGAACACAAGCAATTAATTATAATTTTCAAGCACACAGCGTTCTAGCCTTCTCTTTGCGCCACGCATTAGGAATAATTCTGAGGCAATCCCAACTCATTTAGTCATAGCAATATTTTAAACAAGCTAATGAAGTGCCTTCAATTAAAAGAGGTTCTCGTGTAGAAGAATGTCATTTCTGGAGATCACTGGTTTGCATTCGATGATTATTCAAATGCTGTTTAGGTCTTTTAACTTTGCAACAGCTTTGAAATAGACACCTCCACAAAGATTGATGCATTGGCAGGAAACAGCGTATTCGAACTACATCCAAACACTGAGGATTAAAATTCACGACCAAAGCAAAAATTATCCAGAAAACTTCAAAACTCACATTATTTAAGAGAAAGAAACAGGTAAAACAGCAGAGATACGGAGTCTGAAGAAGGGTCCCGACCCGAAACGTCACCTCTCCATGTTCCCCAGAGGCACTGCCACCAGCTGAGAGATGCTGTGTCCTTTTGAATATAATCAAAACCTTGCTTTCACAGTGGTATCAGAAACAAGAGCATTGTTTTACAGTGAGAGGTAGGAGATTTAAATGGGATATTTGAGGGGTACGTTGTATTTGCAGGGAGTGGTTGATAATGGAAAGGTGCTGCCACAGGAGGTGATTTAGAAACAATTACTGTTTAAGTGGAATTTAGACCTACACTTAAAATGGCGAAGCACAAACTTTGGCCCTAATGCAGGCAAATGGGCTTAGTGCCCATGGGTAAAAAGGTCGGCGTTGATGTGGCGGGCAAAAGGGCTAGTCTCTGTGCTGTACGACACTATGAAAAACGGACGTAGAATATATTAGATTTCAATGCTGTTTGAATCAAGAGTCAAGAGTGTTTTATTGTCCTGTGTTCCAGATAGAACAATGAACACAATGCAGCAGCACAACAGAATATGTAAACATAATACACTGTTAATATAATTATCACCAATAACACTATAATTAACGATAAAACAAGTTTGGCGCACACACAAGCACACAATAGACAATAGACAATAGGTACAGGAGTAGGCCATTCAGACCTTCGAGCTAGCACAGCCATTCAATGTGTTCACGGCTGATCATCCACAATTAGTACCCCATTCCTGCCTTCTCCCCATATCCCTTGACTCCGCTATCGTTAAGAGCTCCATCATGCACACACGCTCACACACGCACGCTCACACATACACACACTCACTCATACATGCTCACACACACATGCACATGCTCACACACACATGCTCACATACAATAACAGACCCTGTTATCATTGAAATATTTACAAATGCTTGAAGGAGGTGTCTATTTCAAAGAACATGGGAAGGCATCTCTGTGATCTAGCTCAAACGCCAGACCAATCTGAAGGTGTAAAAGCTGCTAGATCCCACATGGTGTGTACTTGTGCAATCTCAAGTCATTGTAGGTCACAGCATCTAAACTGAGAGTTAGCAAAGATGCCGGATGAAAGGGGCTGCGGTGTAGCTGGCTGGTGAAGTGGATGGAACATCATCCAATGTTGTAAAATTCACTGTAGCCTGACCTCATCCCTGGGGCAGGTGAGAGGGAGCTTTACCCTACACCTACGCAACAACGTGCAACAACAGCTTTTCACTGTACCTCGGTACACGTGACAATAAACTAAAACTTAACTGATAATGTTTTTTACCCCTGGCCTAGATGAGTTCTTGTGCTGCTAACACTGTAGTCCAAATATGTTCTCTTGCAGTGACAAATACACCTAAAGTACAAAGTCACCTTTGTTTAAGAAATACCTCCAACAGATACTGCCTGACCTGTTGAGTTACTCCAGCACACTGCATTTTACCCAAGGTTCCTGCATCTGCAGTTCCTTGTGTCTCCTCTTTAAAAATAGCTGTAATTAGTGTGGGTACATAGACAGTTAAGAGGATAGGAAGCACTCTATGTGAGGTTTATTATGTTCACAACCTTCACTAGAATTACTGCTTGCATTTCTGCTGGCCACAGTGTGTTCTTGAGGGTGCAAACACCATTTAGTTTCAAGCCTAGTTAAGCTAAGTTCTTCAATGTAAAACATCATGCACTGGACAGCTGGTCTACTTGGGCTCCAGTAGTAAGGAGGCTTAATGTTGATAGTTATTGCTATAGGTTATACTAGAGCAAGATGCCCCAGTTGATACAATAAATCAGTGATTTACAAAACAAAGCAATGTAACCTTGCCTCAAACATATGTTATCTCACA
Organism: Raja brachyura; assembly: GCA_963514005.1. The sequence continues at coordinate 2,001,140 of OY740814.1, read as the reverse complement.
AGATGTGATTCACCACAATAAGTAGCAGCTTGTGAATCACAGCCAGCTCACTGTAGGTCAGAGGCAAAAACAGTTAGCATGGCGATTTTACCCGGAAAGACCAATGTAATAGCAATAAGGGAAAAGTAAGAGCAGATGGGAAAATAACAGTAATAATGGCAAAGGAACACACATAGCAAGGCTACCTGCAAATACACATTTAATATAATGTTGAGAAACAATTTTGAAAGTGTGTGCTAAACTTCCAATAGGAATGTTACCTCTTCCCATAATAAATGCCATATCTATAGATATGGAACAGATTTGGATGAGTAAATTATATCCTCTATTCTAAAAAATAAATCAAATTTAACATTAAATTTTAATAGAAAATATAGACACTAAATCTGAATAATGCATCATCAAGGTAGACTGACAATCTTAGATTTAAAAAATATTTTTTTAATCCCATTCTTCCTCTCTATTGACATTATGTCTTTTCACTGAGATCACGTACAACCGTCAAAGTGGTTTCTCACACATCGTTCCAAATTGTCCACGATTTTTGCAAAGAGTTTCTACCTAAATATGAGACCTGTAGAAGAATTAAACGGGGCTGCAGCCTGTGCGTGCGCGGCAAGTATTCTGTGAAGAATTTTATATTTTTGCTCCCTTTCATTTGCAGCATCTCACTTCTATTTTATTGATTTGCAGTTTCAGTGCAGCGTTGCAACTGTAGAAGCGGCACATTTGCAGGTAATTGGCTTTTCATTTGGGGCTCGTTTTAAAAACCACACCAAACATTCTGCTTTCTCTTAAGGCCTACGATCTTTTTAAGGTAACTTTGATCATGGTTCAAGCTACAGTCTACAGCCCGCCTCAATCATCAGCTGCCTTTGATTTTTAGCCATTTCACAGTTAATACATTAGATAAATCATAGGGGTGTGAAGGAATCAAATGGATAAGAGGAAACATTTGATTTCTCTGGACTATTACAATGAATATGATCAAGGACATGTTTTGAAATTATGATTTAAACATAGCATAAAAAAATCTTGTTCTCAATTCCATTGGATTTTATTGGTAATAACGGCTTGCACCACTTAAAACAATAGTGTTGCAGTTTGAGTAATTCCCTTATTGGGTTTCACAATGATTCAAGTTCATACATTTGCAATTTTTAGTTATTTAATTAATCCATCTTACTACAGTTTGTGTATGGGAGTATTTTAATAGTTTCATAATTTTATAGCATGGTAGTTGTCAGGCGTGCAGTAGAGAGATAGATACCAGTGTGGAACCCGACAGAAACTCACTCTCCCTTGTATCAAAGGGCAGCTCTCTCCATCAACTTCGGCAAAAATGCCTGGGCATTAAAGACACAATATCATTTAATAACATTCAACCACGGTGCTCTTTACACCTGAACTTACATCTGCGATACCTCGCTCTGGCTTAGCTGCGATCCATTTATTTAAGTAGGGCCGTAAAACTCTGCATATTAAACTAAATTAGAGCTGCAGGTATAACAGATGCAACAGTTTTGAACGAACAGATGGCGGTTCAAAGTTGCGCGCTAAATAAAAGTTTAACACTTTTAGCTCGACCTGCAATTATTATTTTTTAAAAGGCAAGAAGACTATTAAGAGATTTTTTTTTTCAACGTAATTAAAACTCGAGCTTCCAGCCAGAAGTTAAACTTTGTGAATTAAACACCTTGAGCGGGTAACAGTAGTTACAGCGTGGAGTTACTGGTGAATCTGGTGTGTGTTATTACTGGTGGACTCTGACGGTAAACACTCACCCTCAATCCGAGAGGGGGGTTTAAATAAAAGGCGATAACTAGCAAATGCAGCAAAATAAAATATTCAAAGCAAGTAAAAAAAACAACCTCGTGTAGGAAGGAACTGCAGAAGCTGGTTTACACTGAAGATAGACACAAAATGCTGGAGTAACTGAGCGGGACAGGCAGCGTCTCTGGAGAGAAGGAATGGGTGGCGTTTCGGGTCGGGACCCTTCTTCAGACTGAGAGTCAGGGGACAGAGAAACTATAGGTATGAAGAGGTTCAAAGAAGATCTTAAATAACTTCGCACTGTCAAAACCGGCAAGTTATCACATGCATAAGAAGGAACAGCAGATGCTGGTTTAAACCGAAGATAGACACAAAATGCTGGAGTGACTCAGCGGGACAGGCAGCATCTCTGGAGAGAAGGAATAGATGACGTTTCGGGGTCGACACCCTACTTCAGACTGATCTCCAGGGTCTCGACCCCAAAAGTTACCCATTCCTTCTCTCTAAAGATGCTGCCGGTCCCGCTGAGTTACTCCAGCTTTTTGGGTCTGTCTTCGGTTGTCGCATGCGTTCTGTACAGTGACTTGTCGCTGCCGCTGGAAAAGGTTTAAAAGGCAATACTTAGTAACGCATGTAGCAGTGGCGTGGTCACAGTGCACGGGGATCGATGGGGAAAACACATCTTGCACAACACATCAGAAAGTTAGCTGCGAGCAATGTGCTGATTAATATCAGATCCCCCTCTTCCCACACTCTTGATGATCTTGTCACATCTGGCTGACAAATCCTTACAAGCTCGTCCATGGGCCACGGACAGCGCTGTGCTGCCGACAGGCTGCGGGGAGAGCGGGCAACCAACGCTCCTCATGCACTAATCAAGCTGGCTATCCATCCCGCAACCGGCGAGAAAAGACACATCTATACAGATGTACAAGATAATACACATCTGTACATACACACACACACGTATATACACATATATACACATGTATACGCACACGTATATATATATATTAATATACACACACGCGTATATATACACTTACACTGATACAGACACACGCATAGACATACACACATAGACACGCACATATATATACACACACATACCTATATACACACACGTAGACACACAGACACACACGCACACCTATATACACACTTACACACACAGAAAGAACATCTTGCCCCAAAGGCCTTCCGTACAAATGGAGGCAGCCAGGACAACAGTGTGAAGTTGCTCCGTTGGGCAGTGACACACAATGACAAATAACCCCACATGGGGACAAGTGACCGAGCCCACAGCCTCCGACAATTCGAGTTGCCGACCTGCAGGCGAGGATTATTATTTTTATGGAAATTATTTTAATGAAAGCCGCCAACTCACTTCACACACGCGCCTATAGCAGCGGCTCACACGCCCAGCGCTTCATGAGCAACTGTCCAGTTTAAATGAGCCCGCACCACAATGGGATTAGTGTGAGCAGCGTTCCTTCCCAGAGCCGCCCGGCACTTCACTTGCAACTTCGGACACAGTCACTTCTTACCGAGAGAGTTTGCTGCAAATGACTTACCTCCGACATTGTCAGCGCCGACCAGTCCTCTCCACGACCAGCCACTCGCCCATATCTCGTCGGGTTAAACAGCTTAGCATCGGTTCTGCCTGTCTGTACAAGTAGTCAGCGACGTGTCCTTCTGGTGTCGGAGCCTCGGCTTCGGGTTTTTTTCCTCCCTTCCTCTCCCCCTCCCTCTCTCCCCCCCCCCCCCCCCTCTTTCTCTCTCCCTCTCCCTCTCTATCTCCCTCTCCCCCTCTCTTTCTGCCTCCTCCCCTCACTCTCTCTGTACCTCCCTCTCTCCCCCTCTATCCCTCCCTCTCCCTCTCCCCCCCGACACCTCCCGGGGGCTGGACTGAGACCCTCCCACTCGGTAGACTCGACAATTGGGAGGCAGCCTCCCCCAGTCACCTCCAGTGCTACCTCTCACCTCTCTGTGGGCATGTCCCGCGAGTCACACACACAGCGCAGGGCCGTTCCCCCGGCAGCTGCCTGAACCAAGCACAACACTCATCTTTCACACAGATCTGATCAAAAAGAATCGCAGACACTCTTGGCTGCCTCGGCATCCCACGAAACGCAGGCGGAACATATTGTACCCCAGCGTCTGTGAGAATAATATCCCAATGTAGTTGTGTAGGAAGGAACTGCAGATGCTGGTTTAAACTGAAGACAGACACAAAAAGCTGGAGTAACTCAGTGGGACAGGCAGCATCTCTGGAGAGAATCAATAGGTGACGTTCAGACACAAAGAGTCGAAACGTCACCCATCCCTTCTCTCCAGAGATGCTGCCCGTCCCAATGTAAACGGCCCCATTCCCTAGTACAGATGACACTTCCTCTGTTTCAGATTCCGCTGACTTACTTAAAAATAACTTTAATTTTTACAGCGTGACAATTTTTCAATAATTAGGTACAACTTTAGGAAGACGAGGTTAAAGATTTTCTTTAAACTCCAAAAAAGCAGAGGACCAGGTACAGTTAAATAAATATATGAAAAACAAATCTCTTTACTAATTCACTGAATTGTGTCAAAACAGATATGATGGACACCAAGGATTGGCATCACCGTTTTCTTCGTTGATTGGATAGTGAAATATTTGTCGTCCAGATTTGGGTAAATATTTTAACAAGCATGAATGTCAAAGCAAATAGAAACATAGAAACGTGGAATCATAGGTGCAGGAGGAGACCATTTGGCCCTTCATGCCAGCACCGCCCGCCATTCAATATGATCATGGCTGATCATCCACAATCAGCTAAATCTAACTCTCTTGAAAACATCAAGAGATGTACCAATGCGGGTACATGCAGTGACTCTACCCTGCAGAAAGTGTGTCTGTAGCACTCACCTAAACAACAATACCATATTTTGATTTCTCTGACTTCAAGTAACCCTTGCATTCCCTTCCTCTCCCCCCCCACCCAAGTTGCACTTGTTTCAAAGTTGTCTTGATGAGTCTCATTGTACTCGTTTTCACCTCGCCCACAGCTAACAATGGCCTCTTTCCTTTACCAACCTCACTTTTTTGCACCTTATTCATTCATTTGTTCCATATCTCTCTACATCACTCTCTATATCTCTCATTTCCCTTCCCATGACTCTCCATCTGAAGAAGGGTCTCGACACGAAACGTCACCCATTCCTTTTCTCAAGAGATGCTGCCAGTCCTGCTGAGTTACTCCAGCTTTTTGTGCCTATCTTTGGTTTAAACCAGCATCTGCAGTTCCTTCCTACACAATGGCTTATCTGACCTGGTTGAGAATGTCAGGGAAAGAAATCTGGCAGCACTCTGCAAATACTTTTCTGTTCAGACTACCGTATCAAATGGCAGCGATCACTTACTGTTGGCAGATCCATGCTTTGTGAAAGTGGTGTAAGGAGAACATGCATAAAGCCGGAGGTGATCACAGATGCTTTGTTTGCAAGGCCGTAACCATTTGTACATCTAATCACCTGGTCAGGTGAAATGTCAAATGGAAAATAAACAGTATTTACTCACTGTGGAGGAAGGAACTGCAGGTCCTGCTTTACATAGACACATAGACACCAAATGCTGGAGTAACTCAGCGGGTCATGAAGGGTCTCAAGCTTCATGGGGAGAAGGCAGGAGAATGGGGTTAGGAGGGAGAGATAGATCAGCCATGATTGAATGGCGGAGTAGACTTGATGGGCCGAATGGCAGAATAATTCTGCTCCTATCACATGATCTTATGAACCTGAAACGTCACCTATTCCTTTTCTCCAGAGATGCTGCCTGACCCGCTGAGTTACTCCAGCACTTTGTGTCTATCTTTGGATTAAACCAGCATCTGCAGTTCCTTCTTACATATTTTGTCTGCTCCACTGTGAAATCTTCTCAAGTTACGCCTGCTTCTTCAGACCTCTCCAAGGTAGTCTCGACTCAAAACGTCACCAATCCTTGTTCCTCAGAGATGCTGCCTGATCGGCTGCTGAGTTACTCCAGCACTTTGTGTCTATCTTTGGTTTAAACCAGCATCTGCAGTTCCTTATGCCTCAGTCAGCATTTTCCTATTGCCTTGTAGTTAATGGTCCACATGTAAGGGCAGTCGACACGTACTAGCAGATGGAACACTGGCAGTGTGGGTCAGCACCTTCCCTCTAAACCCCCCGAATCAGCCAGATCACCAAGAAAGGAAAAGTAAAAGGAAAAGTGCAACCAGCAGCACTATTATCAATGGGATGGGAATCTGCAGAACCGCAGACTGACATGCCACATGGTATCTGGGACGGGCGGAATACCTTGGCCTCTGCAGGTCACTCTATCCAGGTTACGGGCTTCATTGGCAATTGTTTTGTCTTCGTTTCTTTTAAAAAAGGGAAGACGAGACCCGTTAGGAACCTCTGAAAAATCTAAAGACATTTCAATGTAAAGGACCCTGGTGAGACCACACTTGGAATATTAGTCTGCGGGAGAGGTCTTCTTACCAAAGGTAGGATACATACATGGAGTAACACCCAAAGTGTGGGAATGACTACTTAGTGTTTAACTCAGGGTTCCAGCATCTCCAGACCCCTGGGAATCGATATGTTGAGGGATTAGAGGTAAATTTCACCATAATTTCACCGAAGACGGGTCTCAACCTGAAAAGTCACCTATTCATTCGCTCCATAGATGCTGCCTCACCCGCTGAGTTTCTCCAGCATTTTGGTCTACCTGATGTGCAGGGTTGTCATCTGAGGGGAGGTTGAGCAGACTGGACCTGTAAATGCAGCATGTACTCGGTCGGTCGGTCGAAGGGCCTGTTTCCATGCTGTACCTTTACATTTAAACTCTCAAAAATAATGTTATAGAATCATACAGCATGGAAACAGGCCCTTCGACCCAACTTGCCCACACCAACCAACATGATCCATCTACACTAGTCCCACCTGCCTGCGTTTGGCCCATATCCCTCTAAACCTGTCCTATCCATGTACCTGTCTAAATGTTTCTTAAACGTTGCAATAGTACCTGCCTCAACTACCTCTTCTGGCAGCTCGTTCCATACACCTCCCATCGTTTGCATGAAAAATACCCCCTTAGATTCCTATTAAATCTCCCCCCCTTCACTTTAAACCCATGTCCTCTGGTTCTTGATTCCCCTACTGAAGAGACTCTGTGCGTCTACCCGATCTATTCCTCTCATGATTTTGTACACCTCCATAAGATCACCTGCGCTCCTCATTTTCCTGCGCTCCAAGGAATAGAGACCCAGCCTACTCAAGCTCTCGCTATAGCTCACGTCCTCGAATCCTCTTAAATCTCCTCTGTACGCTTTCCAGCTTGACAACATCTTTCCTATAACATGGTGCCCAAAACTGAACACAATACTCTAAATGTGGGCTCACCAATGTCTTATGCAACTGAATGTGACCTCCAACTTCTCAATCCTGGAAGATGAACTTGTGCCAAACAAGGGCAGAATGAGACTGGGGTGTAACGCCCCCTCATTCAGGAGATAAATGGTTGGACCTTTATGGTTCAAGCGGCAACTTTATGCATTACCTTGTTGGCTGCTACCTTAACCACTGGGCCAGGAGCTCTGAGTAGAAGCTAGTTTGTGGCCAAGCAGTGTCTGGTCCAGGTGATTGGCCAATACTCAAACTGAAGCTGGTGGTTGAGGGCTAAATACGTCCTAACATCGTGCATTTATTTAAAAAAAATACATTCTTTATGTGAAATCCTTAGATCTGCCAAGTTTTGTTTCAATGCATAAAGACCATAGACAAGCTACTGCTAACATCTTGGCTAATTTACAGGAACTAGAGCACCCAGTTCCCAGTTCACACAAAAGTTACTCAAATTAACATCAAGGCAAGACCAGTTATTATAGAACTCTACTGAAATTACGTGTCCGTTGTGAACATACTTATTCCTTAAATCAAAGCACAAAGGAGAATATGTTTCTGTCGATTGTACTCCACACATACACCATGCTTGTACTCCACATATACTCCATGCTTGTACTCCACATATACTCCATGCTTGTACTCCACATATACTCCAAGGTTGTACTCCATATACACTCCATGCTTGTACTCCACCTATACTCGATGCTTGTACTCCACATATACTCCATGCTTGTACTCCACATATACTCCATGCTTGAACTCCACATATACTCCGTGCTTGTACTCCATACATACTCGATGCTTGTATTCCACATATACTCCATGCTTGTACTCTACATATACTCCATGCTTGTACTCCACATATACTCCATGCTTGTACTCCATATATACTCCATGCTTGTACTCCATACATACTCCATGCTTGTACTCCACATATACTCCATGCTTGTACTCCACATATACTCCATGCATGATCTCCACATATACTCCATGCTTGTACTCCACATATATTCCATGCTTGTACTCCATATATACTCCATGCTTGTACTCCACCTATACTCAATGCTTGTACTACACATATACTCCATGCTTGTACTCCACATATACTCCATGCTTGAACTCCACATATACTCCATGCTTGTACTCCACATATACTCCATGCTTGTACTCCACATATACTCCATGCTTGTACTCCACATATACTCCATGCTTGTAGTCCACATATACTCCATGCTTGTACTCCACATATACTCCATGCTTGTACTCCATACATACTCCATGCTTGTACTCCACATATACTCCATGCTTGTACTCCACATATACTCCAGCAGAAGCTGCTGCCTCAGCACCGCAGACAGGTTCAATCCTGGCCTCGGGTGCTGTCTGTTTGGAGTTTCCACATTTTCCCTAAAAACCATGTGGCTTTCTTCCGGATGCTCCTGTTTTACACCCACATCCCAAAGTTGAGCAGGTTTGTAGATTAATTGGCCTCTTTAAATTGCCCCTCGTGTGCCTGGAGTGGATGAGAAAGTGGGACGACATAGAACTAGTGTGATCGATGGCGGCGTGGACTTGGTGGCCCAAAGTGCCTGGTTCCACGCTGTATCTCTATACTAAACTAAATAAAGACTGAACTAAATTAAACCAAGGAATAAAGCCATCTATATTCACTCCTCTTCTTACCTCCAGTTCCCTCTCCTCTACTTTCAGTCTGAAGAAGGGTCCCGACCTGAAACGTTACCCATTCTTTTTCTTCTGAGTTGCCGCTTGATCCACTGAGTTACTCCAGCACTTTGTGTCTACCTTTGGTATAAACCAGCATCTGCAGTTTGTTTCTACACAAATAAAAACTAAAGCCATTCAAATGTGGTTTTGTTGGTGGGCCAAAGGGCCTGGTTCCATGTTGTGTCTCTAAACTAAATATATATTTTAAATTTACTTAAAATTCAACTTACACTTTGCACTCAAGTCATTTCTAAGTATGTCACCCATTCTTTCTCTCCAGAGATGCTGCCTGTCCCGCTGAGTTACTCCAGCATTTTAAGGTCATAAGGAATAGTAGCATTAGGCCATTCGGCCCATCAGTAGTGATCGGCCCTACTCCGTCATTCAATCATGGCTAATCTACCTCTCCCTCCGAACCCCATTCTCCTGCCTTCTCCCCTTAACCTCTGACACCTATAATAATCAATAATTTATCTATCTCTGCCTTAAATATATCCACTGACTTGGCCTCCACAGCCGTCTGTGCCAAAGAATTCCACAGATTCACCACCCTCTGACTAAAGAAATTTCTCTTCATCTCGTATCCGAAGAGAACGTCCTTTAATTCTGAGGCTGTGACCTCTCGTTCTAGACTCTCACTTTGTGTCCATCTTCTAAATAAGGAGCACAGTTCACAAAATTATACTGCGCTTGTTTTTTTAAATCTTCTCCTGTCCAGTAGCAAGAGAGTTAAAATGCGGCAGGCTTCAGCTGCATGTCTTTCCACATTATACCTATAGGCTCAAGAAAACCCAGCTGTGATAAAGTCAATATAATTAACTGCATGCCAAGCAGCAGATCAATTTCTAGTTGCGCCAATGGCTAGCAACAGGAGGAAGAAATCAGCAGCACTATTTTCAATGGGATGGGAATCTGCAGAGAAACAGACTGAGATGCCACATGGCATCTGGAACGGGCGGAATACCTTGGGTTCTGCAGGTCACTCTATCCAGGTATCACTCTATCACTCTATCACGGGCTGCATTGGCAATTGTTTTGTCTTCATTTTCTTTTTTTTAAAAAGGAAAGATACAAGATGCGAGCTAAACATGTGGCTGAGAGACAGCGGCTTGTTCGTGTTCATATAGTCGCAAAGTTGTCTGCATAAACACACACACACACACACACATAAAAATCAATGCCTTTCATTTTGAGAGCCTCTCAAGGGGCAAGTTGTACAGTCAAGGGGAATCAGTCTAAGCCCTTAAATTAAAAAAAATAAAATCAGCACCGTGCTTCATTGACTCATTCTGACCATGTTCTGTTTCTGTCCCACAAGATTCTGGGGCAGTTGCAATTCCCGAGGTGTAACATTGATCGGCAACATGACAATAAATTCACCTGATGCAAAATATTATGTAGGAAATCATAAAGTCCGCTCCAATAATAAACTGTTCTGTATTAACCTCTGTAAACAAAATAAAAGACCTGACTGGAGCTAACACGATGGAACGGAGGGAAGAAAAAAACATTTGATTCACAAAGCTGGTGCAGTGTTTGTTATTTCTTGTCAAAAATGTCAGATTTCCTGGGGCGAACCTCCTCTCAGATGCAAAGTTCATGTTTGCCTTCTGTGTAAATACAAAAAGGGGGCCACTTTCACAAAGGGGGTCGGAATCAAACAGAGGGACTGGGAAGGGAAGGAAGCAGATGAAATTGTTTAGCCCTTGAAAGCTTGGGTCCAAATCTGTCACCTCTCCCTGCTGACAAGGAACAGAACAAACACGTTCTTCTCTTGTTGCCAACTGGAAGGCAAGCCCGTGAGCCTGGAGTTTAATGAGTGTTGGCATGGATGTCGCTTCCTACCTTGTTCCCAACACGGTTTCTCATTTCTGCATACGCACAGAAAATGAGGCAAAATTGGAGGCCTGGTTACTGGGTTCTGTGCATTCCCCAGTCAATCCTCCGACCACTGAACACAGAACATGGAACAGCACAGCCACAGGCCCTTCAGCCCACTATGTCCTTGCTGGAACATCGGAACAGCTGGACACAATGGTGCACCATTATTGTGCAGAAAGGGGTGTGTACAGGTATGTGTGTATATAGGTGTGCGTGTGTGTCAAAGTGTGTATCTATAGATACTTTGTAAATCTGTCAGCGTGCTTTATGTGGCAACTCTTTGCATACCTTGGTATGCGAAACAAAGAATTTCACTGACTTGTTATATGTGACATTAAAGTATTCATTCATTCAGGTTTTTAGTGTGTATAGGTAAGTGTGTGTGTAGGTGTATGCATGTGTGTTGGTACAGGTGTATGTGCATAGATGTCTGCATGCATAGGAGTGTGCATATAGCGGTGTGTGCATGCATATAGGTATATGAGTGTAAATGTGTGTGTGTAGGAGTGTGTGTACAGGTGTGTGAGTGTGTGGGAGTGTGTGTACAGGTGTGTGTGTGTAGGAGTGTGTGTACGGGTGTGTGTGTGTGTAGGAGTGTGTGTACAGGTGTGTGTGTGTGTGTAGGAGTGTGTGTACAGGTGTGTGTGTGTACAGGTGTGTGCGTGTAGGAGTGTGTGTACAGGTGTGTGTGTGTAGGAGTGTGTGTACAGGTGTGTGTGTGTGTGTAGGAGTGTGTGTATAGGTGTGTGTGTGTGTGTAGGAGTGTGTGTACAGGTATGTGTGTGTAGGAGTGTGTGTACAGGTGTGTGTGTGTACAGGTGTGTGTGTACAGGTGTGTGTGTGTACAGGTGTGTGTGTGTAGGAGTGTGTGTACAGGTGTGTGTGTGTGTGTAGGAGTGTGTGTACAGGTATGTGTGTGTAGGAGTGTGTGTACAGGTGTGTGTGTGTAGGAGTGTGTGTACAGGTGTGTGTGTGTACAGGTGTGTGTGTGTAGGAGTGTGTGTACAGGTGTGTGTGTGTGTAGGAGTGTGTGTACAGGTATGTGTGTGTAGGAGTGTGTGTACAGGTGTGTGTGTGTAGGAGTGTGTGTATAGGTGTATGGTGACTGCTCTTGCAGATTCTCAGCTGGCATCTACAGGGGGGAGTGGAGCTGAAACCATGAAACGTTCTCTTTCTAACAGCAGTATCAGTTCTGGGGAAGGGAATGACGGCGCAGCGGTAGCGTTGCTGCCTCACAGCGCCAGAGGCCCGGGTTCGATCCTGACTACGGGTGCTGTCCATATGGAGTTTGTACGTTCTCCCCGTGACCCCATGTGTTTTCTCCGGTGGCTCCTGTTTCCTCCCACACTCCAAAGGTTTGTTGGTTAATTGGCTTGGTATCATTGTAAATTGTCCCTAGTGTGTGCAGGATAGTGATAGTGTGCTGGTCGGCGCGGACTCAGTGGGCCAAAGGGCCTGTTTTCACACTGTATCTCTAAACTAATCTAAAAAGAAAAGTTAGCTTCAAGCAACACATGGCAAAGGTAATTAAGAGGGAATGGATTCATATAATAGTCATTTAAAATCAGTCACGGGCAACTATCAATGTACAGAACCTAGCTTGTGAACTGCTACTAATACACTGCAGTTGATACCAATCCCAGGAAAACGGTGTTATGGTGGCATCTGCAGCAGCTAGAGGATTGCATGTTGCATGGAGTCATCCATTGTGCAGTGAATTCAAATACAGTAAGTGAGAAGAGTATTGTTCTTATAGTAGCATTGTGCATTTGGGGACAAAGTAGCAGGAATAGGTATAGGTAGGTATGAAGTAGGGGTCAAGGATAGAGCGTTCACGTCGCGCCCCTGTTTCCACCAATCTTTCCCCCACACACACAAGAAGCGACAAGAATCGCGAGAACGCCATTGTATGTAGACGCCGAGAAGTGTGTTCAGCTCTGGCTGAACAATTTCTAATCTTGAGATGTGGACTCAATAAGAAGTGTGAAGTAAATCATCTAAGTATTGCAACATTTCAATTAAAATGGCATCAAAGTAGATATTAGCCAAGTTCTTCAAAAATACACAAGAAAATAGGCTGCCAATCCTGTATCTGTACACTGTGGATGGCTCAATTGTAATCATGTACAGTCTTTCCATTGATAGACACAGAAGGCTGGAGTAACTCAGCGGGACAGGCAGCATCTCAGGAGAGAAGGAATGGGTGACATTTCAGGGTCGAGACCCTTCTTCAGGCATGCCACATTACACTATACATCAGGTACATGTAAACTAAACTAAACTAAACATATCACATTTTATATCAAGATGTACTGTATCAAATGCTTCCAATTATTTAAAATTTGACCAAGTTGAAGTAACTGTTCAGTTTAGTTTATAGTCAGGGTGGAAGATTGCAACCTTCACGTGGTCTGCCAGGTTTCGACTAATGCAATCAACTCGATGTGCACAAACGGAAGATCAAATAGAACAAGTTGTCCAACAACTTTAGGCTGTGCACGCCACACGGAAGAATAAGTTTATTGTCACGTGTACCGAGGTAAAGTGAAAAGCTTTTGTTGCGTGCTAACCAGTCAGCAGTAAGACAATACATGATTACAATCGAGCCGTTACAGTGTAAAGATACATGATAAGGGAGTAACGTTTCAAGCAAGGTAAGGCCAGCAAAGACTGATACAATGTAACAGAGAGATACAAAAAAGCTACGGATATAATGATGTAAGAAACGGTTAAAGGGTTTATGGGGAAACATGTGAGATCCATCGGAATTTAATGTTTTAGAAAATCAATGTCAGGGTATTGAATGATGAGCTACTTCATCAGCTACTGTGGTCACAAGCAAGGTCTGTCAGTCAGGAGGAAGGGAAGGACGATAAGGAGACTAAGGAGGATATTGGATGTCTTTCCATTCATACAATAATAAAGGGACCAAAAAAGACCACAGAGTGCTGGAGTAACTCAGCGGGTCAGGCAGCATCTGTGGAGAACATGGATAGGTGACGTTTCACAGAGTGCTGGAGTAACTCAGCGGGTCAGGCAGCATCTGTGGAGAACATGGATAGGTGACGTTTCACAGAGTGCTGGAGTAACTCAGCGGGTCAGGCAGCACCTGTGGAGAACATTGATCTTGATGTTTCGGGTCATGATTCTTCTTCAGACTGAGGTCAGGAGTCCAAGTCGTTGGGGATTTTTAAAGCGGAAATTGATAGTTTCTTGATTAGTAAGGTCGTCAAAGGTTATGGGGAGAAGGCAGGAGAATGGAGTCAGCCATGATCAATAGATAGATCAGCCATGATCAAATGGCAGAGCTGACTCGATGGGCTGAAGTGTCTAATTCTGATCCTATCTCATGAATTCTGAACCTATAAAGAACAATTAATACTCATGCAACTACTACTTCTCAGCACTTTAGTTTAGTTTAGTTTAGTTTATTGTCACGTGTACCGAGGTACAGTGAAAAGCTTTTGTTACATGCTAACCCGTCAGTGGAAAGACAATACGTGATTACCATCGAGCCACTTACAGTGTACAGATACAGGATAAGGGAATAGCTTTTAGTGCAAGATAAAGCCAGCAAAGTCTGATCAAAGACAGTCCGAGGGTCACAAATGAGGTAGATAGGAGTTCAGGACTGATTTTGAGTTGTGGCAGGATGGTTCAGTTGCCTGATAACAGCTGGGAAGAAACTGTCCCTGAATCTGGAGGTGTGCGTGTTCACACGTCTGTACCCTCTGATGGGAAAGTGGAGAAGAGGGAGTGGCCAGGGTGTGACTCGTCCTTGATTATGTTGCCGGCCTTGCCGAGGCAGCGTGAGGTGTGGATGGAGTCGATGGAAGGGAGGTTGGGTCGTGTGATGGTCTGGGCTGCCGGCCTTGCCGAGGCAGCGTGAGGTGTGGATGGAGTCGATGGAAGGGAGGTTGGGTCGTGTGATGGTCTGGGCTGCCGGCCTTGCCGAGGCAGCGTGAGGTGTGGATGGAGTCGATGGAAGGGAGGTTGGGTCGTGTGATGGTCTGGGCTGCGTCCAATTTCTTGCGGGTCTTGGATGGAGCAAGAAATGACAGCAAATTGTGGGCGCAGCCCAGACCATCACACAAACCAACCTCCCTTCCATCAACTTCACCCGTTACACTACATTACCACTCGTCACCTTCCAAAGCTTTATTCACAGTGAACACATAGCATTTCCTTCCTTTCCACACGCCATAGCATAAATCACACCTCCCTCTCGCTCTCTCTGCAACTTCCACTACACCCTTCCGTCTCTTCCTCACACACCTTGATGGAGAAAGATTTGTGATTGCCAGCAGTCTAAGCCTTCTTCATGAGTAGTTCCCCTGATATTTGTACTTGCTGACACATGTTGAGTTCACAGCCATACATGCCAGAATCATATTATTTATGCAACAACATGTTACTTTGGTGACAGTGTCACATAGCAGCGATCCAGAGGAAAGCTTTGTGCCTGTAGGCAACTTGCACAGGCATGCTGGGGCCGCGGTAGAGTTGCTGCAAAGCCCTGTCCCACGGTACGAGTTCATTCCAAGAGCTCTCCAGAATTTGCCCTGATTTACGGTAATGGCCACTCATCGGTACTCGGGGCTCTCGTGGACATTTTTCAACATGTTGCAAAATCTTCACGAGTCTTCCCGTGCTTACCTGCCGTTAGCGAGTCTTCCCGAATACCTGCCGTTAGCGTTACGAGCCGCTAAGAGACGTCCCCGAGCTCCGACGAACCCGCTACGTTCATTCTCCGTGCTTACCACGAGTTTGATTTTTTTAAAACTCGGGAGAGCTCTTGGAATGAACTCGTACCGTGGGACAGGGCTATTACAGTGCCAGAGACCCATGTTCGATTCTGATTGGGTTCTGCCTGGATGGAGTTTGCACGTTCTCCCCGTGACCTGCGTGGGTTTTCTCCAGGTGCTCTGGTTTCCTCCCACACTCCAAAGACGTCCAGGTTTGTAAGTTAATTGGCTTCTGTAAAATTGTAAATTATCCCCAGTGCGTGTAGGATAGTATTAATGTGCGGGGATCGCTGGTCGGCACGGACTCGGTGGGCCGTAGGGCCTGTTTCCACGCTGTATCTCTAAACTTTTTTTCCAGCTAGCCGCTTGTTCGAAAAGTTCAGACGGACAAAGAATTCCCGAAAATATCTGGGGATAAAAACTGCAGTTTTATTTATCGATTGTTTTTGGTCCATTGCAATCGATGCACTTTCACTGAAGTTGCCTGACTACAGCACAGAAACCCAGCAAGGAGTTGAGTTTAGTTTATTGCCACGTGCCCTGTGGTACTGTGAAAAGCTTTTTGTTGCGTGCTCTCCAGTCAGCAGAAAGACTAAAGCTGATTAAAATCAAGATGTCCACGGTACACAGATACAGGATAAAGTGGATGGCATGTGGTGCATGACAAAGTCCAGGAACGTCTGCACACAGTTTGTATGTTCTCCGTGTGACTGCATAAGGTTTTCTCCGGATACTCCGGTTTCCTCCCACACACCAAAGATGATTGGCTTTGGTAAAATTGTAAATTGTCGCTAGTGTAGGATAGTGCTAGTAAATGGGGTGATCGCTGGTTGGCACGGACTCAGTGGGCTGAAGGACCTGATTTTACTGTATCTCTAAAGTCAAAAGTCTTAAAGTAAAGTCTGATTAAAGATCGTCTGAGGGTCCCCAATGAGGAGGACCGCTCTCTAATTGGTGATACTAGCACCGACCTATCAACCATGGAACCAAGAGATACTGTAAAGGGCCTGTCCCACCAGCATGCAACTCTATGCGATGAACGCGATCAAACCAGCAGCGGGGGCCGCGCGGAGGTCGGGTGATCACCTGTACAGGGCCGTTCCCACCAGCATGTGCCTGCATGCGGCAAGCGCAACTAAACCGGCAGCAGGGGCCGCGCGGAGGTTGGGTGAGTGGCGCAACGCGGCGCAAAGCGAGGCGAACTTGAAGCAAGTCCAAGGTAAGTTCGCCAGGACTTAGAGGGGTACACAGAGAGGGGCACCGAGACACACACACATACAGGGCCACGGAGCCACACACATAGAGGGTCACGGAGGCACTTACAAATAAGTTCACGGAGGCACGATGTCCGGGCGGTGTGTAAATGTCGAGGCGACTGCGAGCCGACAAGCCGTTGCCGCGCGGGATTTTTAGACATAGTCGGTTTTTCGGAGCCCCGCGCGGTGTCGGGACGAACTCGGGACGAACTCCGCACAATTCCGCGCGACTCCGGCGATCGATGTGGGACCGGCCCCGCGACGCCGCACGGCTCAAGCGACCACGTTAGGTCGCGCTAATCGCCTAGAGTTGCATGCTGGTGGGACAGGCCCTTAAGTACATCCCACTGCTTTTTAACAGAATACATTCATTCTGCAGTTGGAATGTTAAGAACCTAACAACTGCTCTTTCTGTTTTTTTGCATTCTTTGTCAATCCTGCCACCAGTATCAGACGTGGAGAAATGTTTCATGCCTCTGGGAAATAAAATGGAATAAGAGCGCACATTCATACTTGTCCCTCCAGAAAAGATTTACGAGGATGTTGCCAGAACTTGAGGGTCTGAGGTACATTGAGAGGTTGAGCAGGCTGGGACTCTAGTCCTTGGATCGCAGGAGGGTGAGAGGTGATCTGAGAGACGTGTACAAAATCATGAGAGGAATAGATCGGGTAAACGCACAGAGTCTCTTGCCCAGGGTAGGGGAATTGAGAACTGGAGGACATGGGTGTAAGATGAGGGGGGAAAGATTTAATAAGAACTCGAGGGGTAGCTTTTTTACACAAAGGGTGGTGGATGTATGGAAGGAGCTGCTGGAGGAGGTAGTTGTGGCAGGTACTATTGCACAAGAAACATTTGGGCAGGTACATGGATAGGATATGTTCAGAGGGTATGGGTCAAATGCAGGCAGGTGGGGCTAGTGTAGATGGGACGTTGGTTGTTGTGGGCAAGTTGGGTTGAGTAACGGGGCGACCATGGTGGCACAGCGGTAGAGTTTCTGTCCTACAGCGCTTGCAATGTCGGAGACCCAGGTTCGATCCCGATTACAGGTGCTGTCTGTATGGAGTTTGCACGTTCTCCCTGTGACTGTGTGGGTTTTCTCTGAGATCTTTGGTTTCCTCCCACATTCCACAGACGTGTGTACGTGTGGCTTGGTGTATGTGTAAATTGTCCCTAGTGTGTGTAGGATAGTGTTAGTGTGCGGGGATCGCTGGTCGGTGCGGACTCAGTGGGCCGAAGGGCCTGTTTCTGCGCTGTATCGCTAAACTAAGCTGATAATTTTGATTTTGTCCCACTTTCATGTCGAAAAACAATCCTCATTGTAATGAACTTGTCCGTCAGCTTTTACAATGAGTTTAAGCAGGGTCTACAGCAATTCAGGTCATCGTTAAGTGGCCAAATTAATTAAACTTATTCACTTTAAATCATAGAGTGATTATCAGCAGAGTCATTATTGGGTTGTACATAGTCAGCAGTCCCAAAATAAAAGATAGCCATGGGCACTTGGCCATGTTGTCCCTTCCATCATGCCCAGGGGAGTAGAAGTCAACCGGAGATCTTGTAGAGCAATGAAGTCAACTGGAGATCTAACAGCAATGGAGACAGAGTGGACTGCACTCTAGAGCAAAAACAAACTTGATTTGTTGATTAGTACGGGTGTCAGGGGTTATGGGGAGAAGGCAGGAGAATGGTGTTGAGAGGGAAAAGTCAACCAGCCATGATTGAATGGTGGAGTAGACTCGATGGGCCGAATGGCCTAATTCAGCTCCTAGCAGTTGGTTCAAAGTATCTTCCACCAACAGTGTTCCCCAAGTGATTGGTCAAAGGGTTCAGGCTGTGTCTCTGGAGAAAAGCAATAGGTGATGTTTCGGGTCGAGACCCGTAGAATCAGAGAGTCATAGAGTGATACAGTATCAAAACAGGCCCTTCAGCCCAACGCCCACACCGGCCAACATGTCCCAGCTACACTAGTCCCACCTGCCTGCGTTTGGTCCATATCGTTCCAAACTTGTCCTATCCATGTACCTGTCGAACTGTTTATTAAACGTTGCGATAGTCAGCGAGGGGGACCTTCTTGAAGGGTCTCAACCTGAAAGGTCATCTATCCCTTCTCTTCAGAGATGCTGCCTGATCGGCTGAGTTACTCCAGCATGTTGTGTCTATCTTTGGTGTAAACCAGCATCTGCAGTTCCTTCTTACAGGTCAAAGGATAACTGGGCTGAATATTGGTACGGAAATATCAGCTTGTGATGCTTTTATCTTATTACCAAAGAGAGTGTCGATACTGATTATACATTAGTAAATTATAATGCTTTCAGTAACGTGATAAAATATTTAACTAAGGTCTCATTTGCACCAACTTCCTTACAGCAAGCAAATGAATTGAGACATGGCAGTAGATTCAAGTGTTGGGTTTTATAAACATCGTCATTTTTAAAATTGGCGGATAATTATTTTTCTAAAAACTGTATTGTATATTTTTTGTGTCCATGGGAGTTCTTTTATCCATGCCAGTTGCATAGTCGAACAAGCTACTCTGTAAGGAGAACTCAGCCCAGCGTACATTGGACTTCACCACAAGAAATCTGTGGGGCCCAATGATAGCCTCAAGCACAGAGCAGAACCCATTGTCTGGAAACACTTCCCGTTCTCTGTGCCATCCACACACAGTGGACAGGCGGGAAGCGATGCTGAAATTTATTAACAAGTTTAATCAGAAGAAAAAGCACATTCAAAAGCACCCGTGGCAATTGTGCGCCAGGAACTAAACTTACTTTACGGAATGATGTATGTATGAAAGTAAGAAGCAATTGAAAAATACCAATTTGACAAACTCATTTTTGCAGACTAAATTTAATGAATTGTGTGATTATAGCCTAGTTTTCACTAACACTGAATCCATATATACATATTATTATTTTTTTCTTTATTAAGGAAAAATAACACATATATATACATCGCCCACACACGTATATATACATATTATATATAGATATATATTATATACTAGACTAACTGCAACCCATTAGGTCCCATGTTCACACGGGAGGGCCGGTCCCCCAACGCAATATTCCACCTCTCCACCAATTCCAATATTGGTGGCCAGTGAGAGGGGGGGGGGGGGGGGGTGGCTTTCTGGAGCGCTAGTATGGGTGTTGTGGGCCAAAGGGACTGGTTTCCAGAGGGTTAGTATGGACATTGTGGGCCGAATGGATTCTTGGGCTGGCAGCTCAGTCACTCAGGCCTGGTGGGCTGGCAGCTCAGTCACTCAGGCCTGGTGGGCTGGCAGCTCAGTCACTCAGGCCTGGTGGGCTGGCAGCTCAGAAACTGCCAGAGATTCTTCCCAATACAGGCGAGAGACTCTGTGAGAGAGAAGAGGGTGAGGGTGGAGAATCAATTTTAGACATTTTTCATCTTTTTCTGCAGATCACTGCAATGAAGTAAGAAAGTCTAACCTGGCCGCGATCTCACGGGGAGCCAATTAAGGGGGAGAGAAAAATACCAGGGTGAGGTTTAATACTTGCAGGGGGAATACTTACTGATGGGCCAAAGGGACTCCTCCTGGGCTAGTACAGGCCTGAGGGGCCAAAGGGACTCTTTAAAAAAAATCTTAGTGAAATCTCAGTGAAAGGCACCTTTTCTGGACTTTTCCTGGCCTTCCACAGGCCTTTTGGGTCAAAATGCTCCGCCTGGGCTAATACGGGCATTTTGGGCAAAAGGGGCTGGTTTCTCGGCTAATAGGGGCCTTGTGGGCCGAAATTAGTGGTTTCAGCAGGCCAAACAACTAATTTCATTTTATTTCCATATCCATTTTGCATTGCAGTTTCAAGCACAGGGCAGGCCAAACAACTCATTGCACTTTCATCAAGGGCTAACAAATCATTTATTGCAAGTACATTGCAAGCTCACAGTTCAGTTGATTCACAGCTTAGAATTACAGTTGTGGCCTCTCCCTCGCGATCTTCCAGAGTGAATGATTCACGTCCAGGCATCCGGGGTTTTATAGTCCTGCCCCCCCCCGGAAGGGGTGTTACCTACACCATGGTGATTGACAGGCTTGAGGACCAATCAGCTGTTCATAACTTTTTTTTTCATCGATCAGAAAAAACCTTGGGCTGCCGCAGCGGAGGACTGTGGGTAAGATGGCCAAAAATCATAGCGATATAGGGTAGCGTATTTCTAAAATCAATTAACGGCATAGACAGGAAATGATCATGATGAGACTTTTAGTTATATAGATAATAAACATGTCAAGATTTATATATATATATATATAGATTGATTGTATGTATTAATTATAAACTACATTTATTGTTTTTTATATCAGAACCTTTTGTTCTGTTCAAAACTGTTCCCCGGTTATACAGTTGAAAAAAATAAAAATTTAGATACACACTTCTAAACCAAAATGGAAACAAAGCTGCAATATATATATATATTATAGTTATAATACACACACACACACACACACACACACACACACACACACACACACACACACACACACACACACACACACACACACACACACACACACACACACACACACACACACACACACACACACACACACACACACACACACCTATAATGTACACATTATAAAACTTCACAGCACTAAAGATAACCAGATTGGGGCACCATGCTGCATTAGTTTAGTCTGCAATTGAGAACACATCCCTTTGAAAAGCATACCTTTTTCTTGAGTCAGAAAGCCATCTCTCTAATAGTTCTTTCACATCAGTCCAGCCCTTGGACATACAACAGATGCATCTGAACGACTATTCCAGTCATGAGAGATAGCCCCTTAGTAATTAGGCCTGGCCACATTAAATTCCTGCTTTCTGGGATGATATTCACCACAAAGATCTTTAACACGGCATTGAGACTTGCAGAGACACCATAATGGAGAGGTGAGATTTTTTCCCATTTCTGTGGCCATTTCTTATTAAATAATCTAAATAGTAAAACCCTGAAATATAAATAGTAATACCCTAGAATAAAAAAAAGGGTGCCAACTTCCTATTCATGTCTCTGACATTTGGTAAAAGTCTGAAAGCTAAACCAAACACTCAGGTTCTTGTGAGAACTTTAAATGCAGCACTCGGATGTACAGATTAGATATCCTTGCTCACTGTCTTTTGAGGGGGGGGGGGTAGGGGGGGGTGTAGGGGGGGCAAGGGGCAACTTTCTTCATTTGGAGTGTGGTCTGTACCTGGAGTGAGCAGCCAGAGGAAGTTATAGAAGTGGACGCATGTACAGCTTTTAAAGACATTTGAATTGAATTGTTATTATCCTTGTACACATACAAGGAATTTGTCTTGCTGCTCTGCTCACTAGTAACAACACGATATACAGTAGACAATTAAGAATAAAACATTATAATTTAAATATGTGAAGAATTAAATAAAATACCAGAACAAAAGGAGGCTACAGGCTTTTGGTTATTGAGTAGAGCTACTGCTCGTGGAAAAAAGTTATGTCTGGCAGTGGCGGCTTTGACAGTCCGGAGTCGCCTTCCAGAGGGAAGTGATTCAAAGAGTTTGTGGCCAGGGTGAGAGGGGTCAGAGATGATCTTACCCATTCGCTTCCTAGCCCTTGCAGCGTATAGTTCATCAACGGGGGGAAGTTTGCAGCTAACAACCTTCTCGGCTGATCGAACAACGCGCTGCAGCCTCCGGGTGTCGTGCTTGGTGGCTGAGCCAAACCAGACCATGATGGAGAAGGTGAGGACACACTCTACGATGGCCGTATAAAACTGGACCGTCATTGCCTGTGGCAGATAGTGTTTTCTCAGCTGCTGCAGGAAGTACATCCTCTGTTGTGCCTTTTTGACTGTGGAGTCAATGGCGGCCTCCCATTTGAGGTCCCTGGAGATGATGGTTCCAAGGAACTTATATTTAGACAGCTACATGGAAATTAAGGGTTTAGAGGGAGATGTGGCCAAATGGGTCTAGCCCAGTATGCCAACTTGTTCAGCATGGACAAGACGGGCAGAAAGGCCTGTTTCTGTATTCTATGACTTTATGACGAATGTAAATGTGACTTTTTTCTTTTCTTTTTTTAAAGGAGTACATTGAAAGGATTTGGGCCATTTTGAAACGTATGTCCTGTGAAGCAATAATGAACAAGGGCCAAGTCAGACCACCTAGTTGATCTGAATTCCCTCCTGTCTTTCCTTTAGAAATACAATTGGCTCTGCCCACAACAGTGCAACTAAACATGGGAGGTCAGTATCCAATGATCAAAATTCCCAAATATTCAATAACAGTGCTGTTTCTTACAGGATTGTTCAAATTTCTTACAGTGGAAATGGCATTAAACGCTGAGGGACTTTGGTGATTGAGTTGCCAACAGTCTTGTTAACTAATGCAATTTAAGGCAGAGATTGGGCTGCATGGTGGTCACAGCGGAAGAGTTGCTGCATTACTGCGCTTTCAACGCAGGAGACGTGGGTTCGATCCTGACTACGGCTGCTGTCTGTACAGAGTTTGTACATTGTCCCCGTAACCTGCATGGGTTTTCTCTGGGATCTCCAATTTCCTCCTACATGCCAAAGATGTACAGCTTTATATAGCAATGTTACAAAATTTTGAGATTTTAAAAATCAAGTCTGCAATTTATCCCATCAGATAAAGCATAAAAAGAAGTTTAATTTGACATCTAATTCACTTTCATATCTTCAGTATTAAAAAGGGTATGACCATTTTCATACTCGGAAATTAGAATCTTGTTCCCCATTGTCTTTCAATTGACTTAACTCAAAAGCTGCGATCTAGAACCGTTAAAAGCCCATAACTTTCTTAAAAATTAAGAGAACTCAATGAAATTTTCAGTTATTATAGATTGAAGCATTCTGAAACAAATATGAAACAATCTTACTTGGATGACCTGAAATTAAAGCATATAATTAGTTAGTTATCTAATTGTAGCTAATTACAAAATTCAATGAGTAGATCTAAACATCTATCCATTTCTTAAGAAAAGATAAACTTTTTTTAAAGTGCCTAAGTGCCCAAATAACATTCACACAATAATCCACAATATAACATAATTTTTAAATCTCATTTTCATGAATTTCTGGACCAAATGGAAGGAATTTAGTGTTTAATGCCTGTAAATTAATGGCCATTTAAATCAACTAGCGAGTAGGTTTTAGTGAAATGCAGTGGATTGGAACGTTGTGGTTTGCGGTGAAGTCGGGAGGAAAAATACTCTTGGTTCATACATTTTTTTTGGACCCCATTTCGCAACATGAAAATATTATTAAAGCCTCCATAAAAACCAACTTTTAATATAAAAATAAACTGTGTACCTTTTTTTCTCCCCTACGCAAAATCCTTCCCGTTGCCGGCGCTCACGGCTTTTGAAGGTGATATTTAAATTACTCTAGATAATAAATAATCTAGCGTAATTTAAAAATACCTTCATTAATGAAATGTCGGAGCGATTTTTCTTCCGCAACTAAATCGCTCGACATGGATCGATTTGCCCAGTCTGCAGAAAAACGGCACTTTAAGCCCGCCCCCCTCTGAAAGGCGCCAAAGTCACGCACACGGGGAGCGGCAGAACTGCAGCGCTGCTCAAGGTAAGTTTTGTAACATACCTACTTTATAGGTTAATTGGCTTAGTATAATTGTAAATTGCCCTTGGTGTGTGTAGGATAGTGTTAGTGTGCAGGGATCGCTGGTCGACGTGGACTCGGTGAGCCGAAGGGCTGTTTCGGCGCTGTACCTCCAAACTAAAAGGATATTAACTGTTTTCTGTCTTCTCTCTTTCCACAGTAACCATCTTCACGCTGCCTCGGCAAGACCACCGGCATAATCAAGGACCAGTCTCACCCTTGATGGACAGGTACAACAGGGAAACCAGGCCTTTGGCCCACCGAGTCCACCCCATCCATCGATCACCCATTCACATTAATTACATGCGATTCCACTTTCGCATCCTCTCCCTGCACACCAGGGGCCATGTGCAGAGGCCAATTAACCCACAAACCTGCACGTCTTGATGATGTGGGAGGAAACCCACATGGACCGCCCCTTGACATTATTCACCCAGACGTTTCGCACCCAAAAGATGCATGAAAAAAAAATACAAACCATCGCTTCGTTTGATTACAGATTCATACTATTTGCATCAAAGGAATCTGATATCGGCATCTTGACTGTGCATGCTGTATAGCTAAAACATCCAGTCTCTGACATCTGGAGCGAAGGGGATCTCTGAGCTTTGTCCTGCACATCGGGAAGCATGTCTTCTATTGACCTCAGTTCAGAGCAGATGTGAATTATTGATTTTCCAATAGTTTCCAGTTGATGATTCAGTCATATTTTGTCTAAAAATTTTGAATTAAACTGGGCATCCAGCAGCCCAAATGGCAATTCTGTGCTTGAAATGAATTAACGCGTAATTTGATTTCAATAACATAACGTTGAGAATATAGTGTATTTGCCAAGAAAGGAGGATGCGCTCATTCTCATGTTCAAACCAGGCTGAACAATTCACAAATGAATTCATATCCGCTATCAGGTTTCCCACTGTGCACAAGGTTTTCTGCACGAATGATTTGTACAACTCCATACCAGGAAACTGAAGTTGCAGCGGGTAGTGCCACTCTCTCACATCTCCAGTGACCCAGGATGAATCCCGATCTCTGGCGATGTCTGTCTGGAGTATGTACGTTCTGCCTGTGACTAAGCACTTCAGTACTATAACAGTATTTAAATACTTGGTTCGGGGTCGAGGATAGAGCGTTCACATTGATCGCGGCCCTGTTCCCAACAATCTTTCCACCACCACGCACAAGAAGCACAAGAAGCGACAAGACAGACACCGTTGTGTGCAGACGCCGAGAAGTGTGAACAACTTCTAATCTTGTGTGTGGACTCGATAAGAAGAATACTTCAACAGGTACATCATGACATGAAAGGAATAGATCAGGTAGATACAGAGTCTCTTGCCCATAGTAGGGGAATCGAGGACCAGAGGACATAGGTTTAAGGTGAAGGGGAAAAGATTTAATAGGAATCTGAGAGGTAACTTTTTCACACAAAGGATGGTAGGTATATGGAACGAGCTGCCAGAGGAGGTAGTTGAGGCTGGGACTATCCCAATGCTTAAGAAACATTTAGACAGGTACATGGATAGGACAGGTTTGGAGGGATAAGGACCAAATGCGGGCAGGTGGGACTAGTGCAGTTGGGACATTGTTGGCCGGTGTGGGCAAGTTGGGCTGTAGTTCCTGTTTCCACAATGCATCACTCCAGGACTCTAGGAGGTACATGGGTAGGAAAGGTTTAGAGGGGTGTGGGCCAAACGCACGCAGGTGGAACTAGCTTAGATGGGGCATCTTGGTCTGCATGGATGATTTGGGCTGAAAAGCCTATTCCATGTTGTATGACCCTGTGACTTCAGTACCCTTGCACATCTCAATGACATGCGTGTCGGTAGATTAATTGGCCACTGAAAATTGCCGCAGTGATAGGATCTAATTCTGAAATGAAACTAATTCTGTTAAAACAATTTGCGACGGGACATTGGAGTCTGGAGACACAAGGAACGGAGAATGCTGGAATCTTGAGCAAAACATGCTGGCGTAACTCAGCAGCTCAGGCAGCATCAATGGAAGGAATGGAGAGGTAACATTTCAGGTTGGGTCCATTCTTACATCTCTGGATCTATCTTCCAATGCAGCAATGGAAGGTCACCACCATTACTGACTGGGATAGCAGGCAGAGGCCATTCAGCCCATCTGTCCCGTGGGTTTCCAGCGGTCCCAATCACATTAGACCTGTTCCCACTCTCTTTAATTGCCTCAACACCTACAACCTATTCTATCCCAGCTCCCCCTTTAATTCTTTTTGTTTGCCATTTACACACACTAAAGAGTAATTTACAGTGGGGGTAAATTAACCAGCCAGCTTGTCTTTGGATCATGGTTTGCAACGACAAGGAAAATGTGCACACTCGGCACAGCCAACAGCCAGCGTCAGCGTTGACCCTGGGTCCAGGGCACGGTTGCCAGCAGCACTACCTGCCGCACCGCCATGGCAAAACGTCTTATCACGGACACCAACAGTTATAACACCAGTTCCAACTAGTTCTACTTTATCCCATGTTCTCATCCTCTCCCGACACACTAGGGGCAATTTACCTACAAACCCGTAAGTCTTTGGGATGAGGGAAGAACCCGGAACACCCGGAGGAAACCCATGTGGTCACAGGTAGAACGTGCAAACTCCACACAGACGGCGCCCGAGGTTGGGATCGAACCTGTAATTCTGGCCCTACCAGCTATGCCACCTAAAGGTTGTTACACAGGACCCAAGCCTCTTGGGCTCGATTGGTTACAAGACCCTAGACTCTGGTCCTACCCCTCAAAGCATTTCTGGTGACATCAACGTGCGTTAATCATCCCTCCGCACACACCCTGCCACCAGCAACGGCGGCACATTCACCGACACACGCCGCGTTACACTGGAGGTCCACCGTGTGTCAGCAAGACCATCGCTCGTGGTAACACGAATGGCGTTACCTTGCAGCAGTCTGCACTAGTTTGATGGCATGATGACTACATTGATTTGGTTGCACAGTGAACACAAAGAAAGATGTGTATTGATTGTAGCACATTTCCTGTAAGTAGTTTTATGAATAGAGTATATTATTGAAATATTTCCAAATAGAAAGCTGACAATGGAGACGAGGACGGGTTGAAACCACATTACAGCAGCTAATCTCTAATGGAGACATTAGAGGAATGGGCTCATATATTGAATGGACATCCTCATATCTCCAGCATTGATGTCCACAGGGATTAGAACATCTGGTCTTTGAAGAGAGGAGGAGGATCCGATTCTGTAGAGTCCAGAGTGTTTTATTGTTGTGTCCCAGATAGAACAATGACATTCCCACTTGCAGCGGCACAACAGAATATGGAAACAGTGCACTGTAAAATACATTATAAACAAGGGAGGATAAAATTGTTCAGTGGGTATATGTACACATAGTCACAAATATATATATATAGAGATCATATGTGTATATATACAGTATAAAGTAGACACAAAATGCTAGAGTAACTCAGTGGGACAGGCAGCATCTCTGGAAAGAAGGAATGGGTGACGTTTCGGGTAGAGACCCTTCATCAGATACACACATATGTACACACAAAAAATAATAGTGCAATAATAGCAATATTAGTCTGTGGTTCAGAGCTTATTTGAGGTTGTAGTGTTTAATAGCCGAATGGCTGCAGGGAAGATGCTGTTCTTGAACGTGGACGTTACAATTTTCAGGCTCCTGTGCTCGCACTGCGGCACTGAATGTCAATGATTCAATGACATCCTCCATCTGGAGGACTACAAATGTGACCTCGACCAGCTCGCACCTCCCTCTGCTCCTGTCCCACCATCTGGCTTCTCCCTGACCTTGCACTTCCAACACCACAAGAAATTGCAGAGAATTGTGGACGCAGCCCAGACCATCACACAAACGGACCTCCCCTCCATGACACCATCTAAACCACGCTGCCTCGGCAAGGCCAGCAGCATCATCAAGGAGCAGTCTAACCCCCGGTCACTCCTCTTCTCCTCTCTCCCATCAGATAAGAGGTGCAGAAGTGTGAAAACGTACACCTCCAGATTCAGAGACACTTTCATCCCAGCTGTTATCAGGCAACTGAATCATCCCACCGCCAACTAGAGAGCTACTATCTACCTGACTGAAGACCCTCGGACTTTCTTTAGTTGAACCTTGCACTAATTCCCGTTATTCCCTTTGTCCTGTATCTGTACACTGTGGATGGTTTGATTGTAATCATCTATTGTCTTTCTGCTGACTGGATAGCACAAAACAAAAACCTTTCACTGTACCTCAGTACACGTGACAATAAACAAAACTAAAATCTGTCTGAAGAAGGGTCTCGACCCGAAACGTCACCTATTCCTTCGCTCCATAGATGTTGCCTCACCTGCTGAGATTCTCCAGCATTTCTGTCTACCTTTGATTTTTCCAGCTTCTGCAGTTCTTTCTTAAACTAAAATCACTCTCGCCGACTTTCCATCCACTCTCTCTCCAGCTTGCCTCGTATCCAGGAGCTATCCGGCCTCTCAAACTGGACCCCTGTCCAGGAAATAATAAAATTAAACACAGTCCCGCTGTGAGGTTTGGTGACTCAGTGAAAAAGTGGCTGGTGACCAAGTTCCACTTTGACATACCAAGTTCACAATGGGTGGAACGTCAATGGAAAGCTGCACTGCAGTGGTCTAAATATCAATGTGTCAACATGCACAGCTTCAAGGTGTAACATGCACCAGTCTACATGGGGGAGCTGCGGTGCTCCAGCGGCGACCAGGGTGTCGGGAGCTGCGGTGCTCCAGCGGCGGCCTGGTTTTCGGGAGCTGCGGTGCTCCAGCGACGTTCCAGCGGCGGGCCCTGTGGCGGTGTTCCGGCGTTCCGGCGACAGCGGTGGCGGCGGCATGGATCTCCTCAGCGCAGAGGGAGAATAAGGAGGGAGAAGACAGAGACTCTAAGACTTTTGCCTTCCACCACAGTGAGGAGGTGTTTGGTGAACTCACTGTGGTGGATGTTAACTTTGTGTTTATTGTGTGGTATTGTTATTTTTATATATGTATGACTGCAGGCACGAAATTTCGTTCAGACCGAAAGGTCTGAATGACAATAAAGGCATTCAATTCAATTCAATTCAATCAATTCAAAACATCTTGCATTTGTCTTCGATCTCTCTCTTTAGTGCAAGGTAAAGTTTCTCAATGCTCCGACTTAATCTCATCTTCTTTACCTTTCTGGCATATTCTGAATTTTAAAATGTCACACAAAGCTAAAACATTTTACTGGTGAGCTGAAAACATCTTACAGTCTCAAGGGGCCAGATTCTTTCAAACACAAATAGGAATGTTTTTATTTGAAATCAAATTAATATTATGTGTAGGAAGGAACTGCAGATGCTGGTTTAAACCAAAGATAGACACAAGAACCTGGAGTAACTCAGCGGGACAGGCAGCATCTCTGGAGAGAAGGAATGGATGATGTTTCAGGTCGAGACCTTTCTTCAAGAACAAATGGAAATATTTAAAACGTAGACACAAAGAGGTTGACTCAACAAGGGTCTCAACCCGAAACATCACCCATTCCTTCTCTCCAGAGATGCTGCCTGTCCCGCTGAGTTACTCCAGCTCTTTGTGTCTATCTTCACCCATTCCTTCTCTCCAGAGATGCTGTCTGACCTGCTGAGTTACTCCCGCGTTTTACATTTAATAATAATATGTGTACCAAATTCATGGTAGATTTTAAGAATTTGCAAGGTTGTAAAAGACACACTTCTCTTTCCCAAATGGGAAAGTTAACGTCTATGGAATCACAGCTGGTTTACTTGTGACTCATAACCACTGCAAGCACAGGAGTGAGCAGCGGTACCAAGGCACTGCACTGTCAGGTTAGAGGTCGGTCATGGCTGGTCAATAACACAGGACTGTAAGCAAACCACCTGGACATCATCAGTCTCCCTGAGCATAAACAGCGCTGACATCTACCCTGGCAAGCCAACCAGCGCAGGTCACAGGTCAGGGCACCGAGACTAACTTTACAGCCCGAGAGGTGGAGATGGTTCTGGAATCTTTCACTGGGAGATGACACGCCCGACTTCAGAAGGAATAAAATGAGGTTTGACATCGCAGTATGTTACACCAGTCTGTTAAAGGCAGAATGGGAATCACAGACATAATCACTGGCATTCTTTCACATGCTGTCACACAGGACATATAATACACTGCATCATTCTGCACAGACACCTCTTATTATTCCGTATGCACGCCACCAAATTAAAGTTGGAAATCACCTTGCAAAGTAATTTTCATTGTTGTTACCGTTACAATCCTTCACACTTGTTAGCTATTAATTACAAGAGCAAAGCATCCCCATATTTATACTGTGATGTCTGTCGCTAATTCCCATCCAAACAGTTGAAACAATAATACATGAGGAGTGTGTGTACATTTAACCCCTGTGCAAACACACCGGGTCTTTAGTGACCTGGTTTTGAAAGGAAAGGGTATTTTGTAATTCTTTGGAAAACAGAGATTGAACATTGGTTCTTTATAAGAGAAAACACAGACAGAAACGTGCCCAAGAATGGCAAGAGAACGTGTTTGACGTAAAATGTATATTCTCTCTTACCTATGTTGCACCGACATTACAAGGACATTGCAACAGTCGAGTCTACAATCAGAGAATTTCAACAAAATCCAGAGAAATACCTTTAACACATGACTGTATCGCACTTCGACCATGAAATGAGCTCTGCTGGTTTCTGAAACATAATAAAAACATACTTAATAAACAGCTGATCCAAATAAGCAAATTATATACGACACAAATGCTCTGCTAGCTTCTATACTTGAGGAAGGACACCTGAACTAATTGAAAATAGCCCTTGCATTAAGAGTGTGTCGATCTCCTTCCTCAGAGAATCGAAGAAATCAACAGGACCCAGGAATGGGAAATGGGTACATTAAGGGTCCCTGCCCGAAACGTCAACCATCCATGTTCTTAAGGGTCCCGACCCGAAATATCACCTATCCATGTTCTCCACAGATGCTGCCTGACCCGCTGAGTTACTCCAGCACTCTGTGAAACGTCACCTATCCATGTTCTCCACAGATGCTGCCTGACCCACTGAGTTACTCCAGCACTCTGTGAAACGTCACCTATCCATGTTCTCCACAGATGCTGCCTGACCCGCTGAGTTACTCCAGCACTTTGAACTTGAAGACTTTATAGATATGACAATCTATTGAACTTACCATCCATTACTGAAACAGATGATTTTTAATCTAAGTCAACACTCTGTTAATAATGTGTAGGAAGGAACTGCAGATGCTGGTTTATACTGAAGATGGACACAAGACGCTGGAGTAACTCAGCGGGACAGGTCGCATCTCTGGATAGAAGGAATGGGTGACGTTTCAGGATCGAGACACTTCTTCAGACTGAGAGAATGTTCTCGACCTGAAACGTCACCCATTTATTTTATCCAGAGATGCTGCCTGTTCCATTGAGTTACTCCGGCATTTTGTGTCTGTTAATAACGTAAGGTACATCTGAACCATCGCTTTTAGCAACAATGCTTGGGCTAATGGCCAGAGGAAAGGAGGTGCTGGCTGGTACACTGTGTACATTCATGCCATGCCATGCCATGCCATGCCATGCAGGAAACTTACTGTTGTTCATGTTCCCAATCTATTAGTTTATTTCTAGAGTTAAACTCCAATATCCAGTAAACTGGTGGTTTGGCAAGTGACGCTGTGGGTTCATCCAAATCCCTTCTGGTTCCGTCGAAAAAATGATACGACAAAGAATTAAAGTAAAACTGTGTTGGAGTCTAAATCTAAACATCCAATCACCCAAAAATTGTTCTAGTCTGGCACCAAAGTCCCGAAAATGCCAAATGATTGGAGTTTAGTTTTGGTTAATATTGTCATGTGTGTCGAGGTACAGTGAAAAGCTTTTTGTGTGTGATACCCAGTCAAAAAAAGGACTAAAGGTAGACACCCCAAAATGCTGGAGTAAATCAGCGGGACAGGCAGCATCTCTGGACAATATAGACAAGTAACGTTTCAGATCGGGACAAATTCTTCAGACTTTAAAGACTGTACATGATTACAATCAAGCCATCCACAGTGTGCAGATAAAGGATAAAGTTATTTCAGGCCCTTCGGCCCACCGTGTCCGCACTGACCAGTGATCCCCACACACTAACACTACCCCACACACACTAGGACCATTTTACAATTTTACCAACCCAATTAACCTACAAACCTGTACGTCTTTTGAGTGTGGGAGGAAACCGGAGCACCCGGAGAAAACCCACGCAGGTCACGGGGAGAACGTACAAACGTACAAACGCCATACACACAGCACCCATGGTCAGGATCGAACCCGGGTCTCTGGGGCTGCAAGGCAGCTGCTGTACCGCTGCGCCACCGTGCTTCCCTTTCAACATTCAGTGTAAGATATAACATTGAAGGTTTAAACAGATGCGGTATACGCTGGATGTACACTCTGTATAATTCATGCCTCTACTTATCAGATTTTACCAACTTGTTTTATTCTTTTTCAACACTGCTCATCCTGAGAACGTGGAATGATTAAGACGGGTGGAAGAGGTATTGACATAACTTCACAAGCCAATGCTGCAATCCTACTGGGATCAGTGCGAGACTCAAAGCGTCCTAAGTAGTCACAGTGTTTGACTGTGATCCCAACACAAAAGATCTCAAGGGGTAAAGTGAGCAACTTAAACATGACGGGATAGCAGAACAATCCATCTTTGATATTAAAATGGAAACTTACTGCCAGATAGGACAAGAATTAGCTGCTGAAGTACTGACACGTTGTACAGTACTACTTGCTACAAGTCGGAGCTGCCTTTGGGAACAGAAAATAGTCGGTACGGAAACAGAATTAATGTATTCTTGTTGTTGTATAAAAGGGGAGGAAAATAAAAGCAATATATTGGCACGTCTAATCCATTCCGTTAGGCATTAAATTGAATATCATTGCTCAGGAGTTTGGCCAGTCGTATCTGACAGTTAGTAGGATGTATTATTCCTTGAGCAGTTGCAGCATTGTGCCAGCGCTAAAGAACAAAGTCCGTCTCCGCTTCTGTCCATGCTGGTCACAATCCTCTTCAGAGCCAGCATGTTTCACCTCAGGGAAACACAGCTCGTCAGTAGCACCTTACAGTGGCTTGCTGTCATGTTAAAAGCGCAGCCCAATACATTATTGAAGGGGTCTGCCTGCAAGCATTTCTTCTTGCTTACAGTTTCAGAACTAATGCTCTTAAAATTGCTCATCAGACAGCAGAAGATTGAGATTGGGGCACTTTGCATATTGCAGTTCCTTGGATCAACCCACACACTCCCATATGAGTGGCTCGGGGCATATCCCCCCAAAACAGGAGAGAAACTGCAGAATAAACTAGACAAGCTCAACAAAATACAGCACACACTGAGTTGATCTCTTAAAACCGAGGTGTGCAGTAACTTCTCACAGAGAGGGCTGAATCTCTACAACTCTCTACCCCGGAGGGTTATGGAGCCTACATTAGTAGAGATTTTTGATCTGGAGATAGATACATTTTTTGCAAGATTAGGGAATTGAGGGCTATAAAGAACAGGCATGAAAGAGAAAAATGTGCCTGTGGGCAGATCAGCTACGATCAAACTGAATGGCTCAGGGGGCTGAGTGGCCCAATCCTGCACCTTTCATTGTGTTCTTAAAAGTATAGAATCGTGGATTAACTGTTCAATGTCGCAAACGGATGGCAAATGTAATGGGAAAAACTTTGAAGACAAAAGGAACAATATTGGAATAAACTGGAACCATTTTTTACAGATTGAGCATAAACAAGGAATGATTTGGTATCCTAGCACAGAACCATATTAGACAGAAAGAAACTATGTGCCACTGTGGCGCAGTGGTAGAGTTGCTGCCTCACAGCGCCAGAGATCCGGGTTCAATCCCGTCTGTACGGAGTTTGTACATTCTCCCTGTGACCACGTGGATTTTCTCCGAGTGCTCCAGTTTCCTCCCACACCCCAAAGACGTACAGGCTTGTAGGTCTGAAGAAGGGTCTCGACCCGAAATGTCGCCCATTCCTTCTCTCCAGAGATGCTGCCTGACCAGCTTTTTGTATCTATTTCAGGGTTGTAGGTTAATTGGCTTTGTTAAAAATTGTCCCTAGTATGTAGGATAGAATTAGTGTATTGGGATCACTGGTCCGTGCGGACTTGGTGGGCCAAAGGGCCTGTTTCCATGCTGTATCTCTAAACTAAACTATATTATTTGCACCAGGAAATATATCTATCTCTGCATTAAAAATATCCACTGACTTGGCCTTTACAGCCCTCTGTGGCAAATAATTCCTCTGACTAAATAAATTCCTCCTCATCTCCTTCTTAAAAGAACAGCCTTTAATTCTGAGGCTATGACCTCTAGTCCTAGACTCTCACACTAGTGAAAACATCCTCTCTAACTAAGAAAAATGATTTGTAAAACAATGTGTGAGCATTTCCAAGATGCTGTAATGATCAGATGACACAGGAGGTGGTAGACACTGGAGTTTGGAGGAAAACTCACAGAGAGCAGTTCATAAGGTCACAATGAAAAGGAGTAGAAATAGGCCATTCGGCCCATCGAGTCTAGTCCACCATTCAATCATGGTTAATCTATCCATCCCTACTAACCCCATTCTCCTGCCTTCTCCCCATAACTGTGACACCCTCTACTAATCAATAATCCATCTATCTCTGCCTTAAAATTAGCCACTGGCTTGGCCTCCACTTGGCCTTCTGATGGAGGTGCTCGGTAGGTCAGGCAGCATCTGTGGAGGGAAATGGACAGTGGCGAGTCAGGTCTTTGTGATGGGTCTCAACCTCACTGATGTTGTCTGGCCCACTGTGCAACAATATGAACATCGTTTGAATAAAATCCAAGCACGACATCTGTGGGAGGACTCCTCACCGGATCCTGACAGCAGTTCTTTGGAAAGGTAATGTCCAGATGTGTCAGAGAAGATTCGTGTTTTATCATCAAGGGATTCAGAATATAAACTACTGATTAGGACACTCACTATCAACAATAACTTTCTCGAATCTCTTGCTATTTACTGTTTCAAGTTCCACAGAGAAACATTGCTACTCCCTGAACATTTGACATTGATACATTATTCGTTCATATTCAATGCAAAAAATCAAGATATGCTCAACTCTGGATCTCTTAGTAATGTGAAAGTATTCTTTCTTTTTTATCATAAAAGCAGTGTATACAGAACCAGAAATTTGTCTCTTAGATTTATCTTCTTATAATGGACAACCTTCAGTAGCAAGGTTGAGCATGATAGATTTTTGAACTAACAAATGACGGAGCAGGTTGAAGAGGCCATGTCTTGTCACACACTCACATTTAAAATCATTTGTCAAATTCAGCTATTGTCAATTACCTTTTACTGATTTCTTATAAATATTTTCCTGAGACAATTTTTTCTTAAACTTTGTATTTAAAGGGGCAATTGGAGTTCTCTTTTATGTTGTTCCTATGTTTCAACATTGCAGTCACCCATTGAATGTGTGTGCATCAGGATATCCAGAGATTGAAAGACTGTACGAACACAAGCCTTTCTCTCCATTCAGCTGCTGCCCTGCTTCATTGTGACTATTGTCTTCCTCCACTTTCATGCATTTCACACCACTGGTCAAGGACTACATTTGTACAATGTCTGGAATTTATCAAAAGCTTCACATGTTAAAATTTACTTCGAAACGAAGATCGTGACTGTCTTAAAATCCAATCGCAATTTTGATAAAATAACAAATCATAAAAGTAGTTTATATAAGTGATCAGCTAATAAAATTCTGTTGGATTAGAATGTTCCATCCAGTCTGTAGAAGGGTCCCGACCCATGGAAAAACATAGAAAATAGGTGCAGGAGGAGGCCATTCGGCCCCGTCGAGCCAGCACCGCCATTCATTGTGATCATGGCTGACCCAAAAT
The DNA here is from genome assembly GCA_963514005.1 of Raja brachyura. Next base: position 1,964,781 of record OY740814.1, on the reverse strand, counting down.
GTCACCAATCCGTGTTCTCGTGAGATGCTGCCTGACCCGCTGAGTTACTCCAGCACTCTGTGAAACGTCACCTATCCATGTTCTCCACAGATGCTGCCTGACCCGCTGAGTTACTCCAGCACTCTGTGAAACGTCACCTATCCATGTTCTCCACAGATGCTGCCTGACCCGCTGAGTTACTCCAGCACTCTGTGAAACGTCACCTATCCATGTTCTCCACAGATGCTGCCTGACCCGCTGAGTTACTCCAGCACTATGTGACACGTCACCTATCCAATGTCTCCCACCATCCCCTGCACCCCCTCTTCCACCCAACCCCCCCCCCCCCCCCACCCCACAAAAAAATCCCATTCTCCCAGAACAACCCTGTCCGGACCCATTTTGGAATTTTACACATTCCACTCCCTTCATCTTTCATTCTTCCAATGGTACAGATCCAACCTGCTCGATGCTTCCTCACTGGACAATCCCTTCCTCTTCGGCATCATCCCAATCTAATGGACCTTCCCTCCTTGACTGAGTACTGACCATGCAACCTACCCCAAGAGTGTCTTCAAGTGAAGCCGTCCTGAGTCGCAGTGAGGTTTCCCTACTTTGTACTCAACACTCCTTGCAATAAAAACACCACTCACTTTCTCTTCCAATTTTTGCAAAAGTTCGATCCTGTCTACAGGTGCTGTCTGTATGGAGTTTGTACGTTCTCCCCGTGACAACTTGGGTTTTCCCCAGGTGCTCCAGTTTCCTGCCACACTCCAAAGACGCGCTGCCTTGTAGGGTAATTGGCTTCAGTAAAAATGGACAATTGTCCCCATTGTGTAGGATAGTGTTAGTGTATGGGTATCACTGGTTGGCACAGACTCGGTGGGCCAAAGTGCCTATTGTATCGGCCCTTCTCTTATCCCACTGTACCTCTAAACTCTAAACACTTTCCAAGCTAATATATTACCCCCATATCTAGAAACCCTTACATATTTCTATGGGGTACCTTATCTGATGCCTTCAAGAAATCCAAGTACTCTCCTTCCAACTCATTGAAAATCTCTGAATTAGCAGCATTCAACCATGCTGAGCAAGGCTATATGTTCTAAAGCAAAGTTTGTGAGGCTAGTAAAGGCCTTGTCCCACTTAGGTATTTTTAGGCCACTACAGGTGACTAGGCTGTTGCTACATGTCGCCAGGGTGCCACCTATATGGTCGTGAGTCGTCTCCTCAGTCGCCCAAAGAGTCGTAACGCCTTTCTGGTCGCTGCTGGATTTTCAACATGTTGAAAAATTTTCGGAGACAGTCGGCGACAGTGGGTTTGACAACAATGAGCGTAGCTTGACTTCTCCTGACGTAGGTGCTGTCGTAGTTGCCACCAGGTGATGTAGGTTGTCGCCGGTGCTGACTCGGTTTTTTTTTGTTGTTAAAGTAATGATTCTATTTCCAATTTTATGTTGAAGTGGGGTCCAGTCGTTAGTTTTACGGCAACCTGCTACGACTATGACAGTCGTCGGCAGTCGCCTAAAAATAGCCTTAGTGGGAAGCGTCCTTCATGTTCAATTTTCATTGCAGTGCTTCCTCCATTGTAGGTCGGGGCACCCAAAACGCACGGCCATCTCTGGAGCGTACAGTATTTCATGGGCATGACAAACTTCAAAGGAACGCTGTTCTGTTTGAACTGACTGCTCAGATATTTCACTGACGATATTGCATATTCTAAAGTTGGACTGGTGAATGCCTTCATTTATTACAGGTCTATGCTTCATTAACTGACGGAGAAGCATTAGAGGAGTATTACTACTACACGCATTACTGGCTGAGTATTCAAGGCTAGTAATAAAATTATCTCAACAAAATTACATACCTAACACACTCCTGCAAATGGATCGCAAGTAAAAAAAATAAAAGATGCTTTTGCAACAAAGTAGTAAAATATTTCACGGTAAAATACATTTTTTTTAATTTCCAAGTTTTCTGGCAGTTGAATAAATTGGCCTTAATAGACTGTAAAGCAGCCATTCCCTTATATATAAGAACTCAAAGCATTTTAACACATAGGTTCTCTGAATAGCTTGCTATTTTGCCCTGTCTCCTTCCGTTGTGTGGTAAAAAATATCATCTCATTCCCAGTTCCAAAGAAGCTGAACCCATCCCAAAGACGTGTACAAAGGGGAGATGCAGCGCGACCTGGGTGTCATGGTACACCAGTCATTGAAAGTAGGCATGCAGGTGCAGCAGGCAGTGAAGAAAGCGAATGGTATGTTAGCTTTCATAGCAAAAGGATTTGAGTATAGGAGCAGGGAGGTTCTACTTCAGTTGTATAGGGTCTTGGTGAGACCACACCTGGAGTATTGTGTACAGTTCTGGTCTCCTAATCTGAGGAAGGACATTATTGCCATAGAGGGAGTGCAGAGAGGGTTCACCAGACTGATTCCTGGGATGTCAGGACTGTCTTATGAACAAAAACTGCATAGACTCGGTTTATACTCTCTAGAATTTAGGAGATTGAGAGGGGGTTTTATAGAAACTTACAAAATTCTTAAGGGGTTGGACCGGCTTGATGCAGGAAGATTGTTCCCGATGTTGGGGAGGTCCAGGACAAGGGGTCACAGCTTAAGGATAAGGGGGAAATCCTTTAGGACCGAGATGAGAAGGACTTTTTTCACACAGAGAGTGGTGGGTCTCTGGAACTCTCTGCCACAGAGGGTAGTTGAGGCCAGTTCATTGGCTATATTTAAGAGGGAGTTAGATGTGGCCCTTGTGGCTAAGGGGATCAGAGGGTATGGAGAGAAGGCAGGTACGGGATATTGAGTTGGATGATCAGCCATGATCATATTGAATGGCGCTGCAGGCTCGAAGGGCCAAATGGCCTACTCCTGCACCTAATTTCTATGTATCTATGTATCTATACAGCACGGTGGAGCAGCGGTAGAGTTACTGCCTGACAGCCACAGAGACCCAGGTTCGATCCTGACTACGGGTGCTGCCTGTACAGATTTTGTACGATCTCTCTGTGACCACGTGGGTTTTCTCCGGGTGCTCCGGTTTCCGCACACACTCCAAAGACATTCAGGTTTGTAGGATAATTGGCTTCCTTACATTCTGGTTGTACGTGCATGCGGCCGATGTAGTCGCCACAGGCGCAGTGGGACAGAATACTCATAGATAACACATGATAAACAAAAAGATAAACTAATTAATATCTTCAATATTGGTGCTAAAAAGCCAGTGGGTAGTGCAACCAAGATAGTTCCAATTCCCTGCCTCCCAGTTCGGACCCCAGCCAGACTATCGGTACCGACTGGCCATCCGCCGCCACACTGTACAATTCTCCAACCGGGCATTAAGATCCACCCTGGTTGCAATGCGCCGGCACCAGCAGGACCTCGCATTGGCTCTCCCGAATCTTCGGGCCTCACTCACCCAGACCTGCAACGGACCCCAACTACACTACATTATATTAAAAATGCCAGCTGATCTACATCGGTGAGACCAAGCGTAGGCTGGGCGATCGTTTCGCCGAACACCTCCGCTCGGTCCGCAATAACCAACCCGACCTCCCGGTGGCTCAGCACTTCAACTCCCCCTCCCACTCCGTATCCGACCTCTCGGTCCTGGGCCTCCTCCACGGCCAGAGTGATCAACACCGCAAGTTGGAGGAACAGCACCTCATATTCCGCTTGGGGAGTCTGCATCCTCTGGGCTTAAACATTGAATTTTCTCAATTCTGTTAACCCAGACTGCCTCCCCCCCACCTCTCCCTCAACCCTCTGGCCCTGACATTCCTTCTCCATCTCCCCCCCCCCCCCCCCCCCCCCCCCCCGTCGCACTAGCTTCTCATTTTCACACCACAAACAGCTTACAATGGCCTGCTTCCTTTATCACCAATACTTTTTTGCATATCTTTCACTCATTGTTCCTTATCTCTCCACATCACTGTTTATATCTCTTGTTTCCCTGATCCCTGACCAGTCTGAAGAAGGGTCTCGACCCGAAACGTCGCCTATCTCCTTCGCTCCTTAGATGCTGCTGCACCCGCTGAGTTTCTCCAGCTTTTTGTGTAACCCAAGATAGTTCATAGTTCACTGTCACTGTATGTCATGTTGACATTGCGGGTGGAGCACCAAGACAAATTCCTTGTATGTGAATACTTGGCCAATAAACTTAATTCATTCATTCATAGCTTTTAATGTATAAAAGCTGATGGATTTCAGTAGTTATTTTTTGCAGTAGATTTCAGAGATTCAGAGCTGTGTGAAAACAGGCCCTAAGGTCCGTGCCAACCGCCCCGTACACTAATACGCGAGGGACAATTTGCAATTTTACTGGTCAATTAACCTACAAACCTGCACATCTTTGGCGTGTGGGAGTAAACCGGAGCACCAGAAGAACAGACACAAAATGGTGGAGTAACTCAGCGGGACGGGCAGCATCTCTGGCGAAAAGGAACGGGGGACGTTTTGGGTTGAGACCCTTCTTCTGAAGAATGGTCTTGAGCCAAAACGTCACCTATTCTTTTCTCCAGAGATGCTGTCTGGCCCGCTATATTATCTAACGATTCAATAGCCTGCAGATCAAAGCTTTTCACTGTACCTCAGGAATTTCCGGTTCATTATTGTCACATGTACTGTGAAATAGTTCACAGTACCAGGGCATCAATTCTTTGAAAGACAGGTCACACGTTTTAATATCCATCCCTTATCAATTTTTACAGCAGGGGGTCGAGATCTAAGTGGCAGAGATTGACAGGGATCGTTGCATCTTGCACGTTAGAATTCCAATGATTGGCTTAAAAGTAAGAAGAAGGATCTTTTAGTTTAATTTAGAGACACAGCACGGAAACAGGCCCTTTGGCCCACCGGTCCGTGCTGACCAGCGATCCCCACACATTAACACTACCCTACACACACTAGGGACAATGTTTACGTTTACCAAGCCAATTAACCTACAAACCCGCATGTCTTTGGAGTGTGGGAGGAAACCGAAGATCTGGGAGAAAACCCACGCAGGTCACGGGGAGAACATACAAACTCCGTACAGACAAGCATCTGTAGCCAGGATCGAACCCGGGTCTCCGGCGCTGCATTTGCTGTAAGACAGCAACTCTACCGCTGCGCCACCGTGGCTGCCAGATCTGCAAAGAGAACAGTTAGAGAATGTCTGGCTATTTGGCCGTCACGCTCCGGCACATGCAGCTAGTGAAACATTGTCAAAAATGCCTTTTTTATATTATTCCATCCATCAGAGATGTGAGAAAGTTGTGGGGGGGAAAGAGAGCTGAAACACTCCTGCAATTCGCACTAAATATAGAAATCACCGCTTGTTAAGGGTTTAACATGAACAGCAGCAATAAAGTTTGCACTAATCTTAAATTATTACTCGCACCTAAGATGATGCGGGCAATGAATCAAATGTATTTGTTGTGATTGATGATTAATTATTGTAAGCCACTTTCATGTTCTCTGATGTTACTCCACAGGCCCCCTGGACAAACCTGTCACTGGCTTTGTCAAGCCTCCGCTCCTACATCAAAGGGTTGGAGCAAGCTCTGTACTGGGAGCCCAGAACATGATGCTGCCAAACCAGGTGGATTGACTGTGAGCTCTGGGCCTTCCAGCTGTCAAATGACAGCTCCCATCAACAGCATCCTAATGAAGGGGCGAGAAAGAGGGACCTAGTCTTGCTCTGATACTAACTCCTGCAAGTTTATTACACGCATTGTCATCGCAACAAAATACTCTTAATCTGTTCTACTGCTTGCATATATTAACACTGGAGAGTACCAACATTTAATTTAGATTTTGGGCAAGAGTAACATTCCTCCATTGTAGTTCCAATACAAATGTTGAAGCAATGTTTAGAGAATTCAGCATATCCCTATTAATGGTTCAATGGTTCATCTACGCGTGTACCAAGGTAGAGTGGAATTATTTTTCTGCACACAGATTAGAAAGATTATTGCCGTACTTGTCAAGATTGAAGATTATAGACTGACAAAGCAAATTGTTTTGCCTTTGAAAATGGAAACATTTATAAAGTGTTTATCTTATCATATGCATACATTGAGGTACAGTTTGCTATTCGGATTTATTCACCAATATCTAGCAAAGGCTTGGGGAAGGGGAGACGGAGATATTATGGAAAACATGGTTTGAATGCTGTTTATTTTCGTTTAGTTTATTGGAAACAGGCCCTTTGTTGCACCGAATCGAGGCCAGCCACCCGCTCACACTAGTTCCATGTCATCCCACTTTCACATACTAGGGGGCAATTTACAGAGGCCAATGAACCTACAAACCCGCCCGTCTTTGGAATGTGGGAGGAAACCGGAGCACCCGGAGAAAACCCATGTGGTCACACAGAGAACGTGCAAACTCCACGCAGACAGCACCTGAGGTCAGGATCGAACCCGGGTGGGTCTCTGTTGTTCAACATTCCTTTTACCTGGTTCCTACATTCCTTATTCTGCTTACCCATTGGCAGCAGAATAGTTTTGGATGAAGATAAAAACTCTGGGACAACAAGGACCTAGGGAATACACTGTGATGTAACTGGTTCTGGGTCTGGGCTAACATTCCAGCCACTCATGTTCAAATGAAATCCAATGAGCAATCTGGGATTTAATAAAGTCATTGCTAAACTGGTGATTGAAACAAATCCCTGGATTGCCATAAAACTCCTTCCGGTCAGTTACAGCCCTTCATGGGAGAGCTGCCATCCCCATCCAGAATGGGCCATGTACATCTCCAATTTTGGGTCATTTCAACTACATCCCCCCCCTCTCTCTCCCCCCATACCACCCTTCCTTCCCACCCTCCGCTCCCGCTGCCACACCTAGATTCTCACCTATTCCTCCCCTCCTATCCCCTCCTCTCCAGCTCCACCTACATTCCTTCCTCAGACTTCACACTTCGCAACTCTTCAATTCTGTTGTCTCCTTCCTTCCGTTTTTTCATCTCTGGCCTTTATCCAACTACCTGCCTATAAAAATGCCCCCTCGTCTCCGTTCACCAATCAGCTGCCACTCTTTGTCCTGCCCCTCCTGTCTTCCAGTCTTTATTTCTGCCCCCCCCCCCCCCCCCTTACAATCAGTGTGAAGAAGGGTCCCCCCCACAAACATCACCTATCATAAGTTCATGTTCATAAGTGATAGGAGCAGAATTAGGCCATTCAGCCCATCAAGTCTACTCCGCCATTCAATCTAGCTTCCCTCTCACCCCCTGTCCCATGGGTCTCCAAAGATCGATGTTTTACAGACGTATGTTCTGCATGACTCTCTGAGTTACTCTAATACTTTGTGTCCTTTTTCTGGCAGTATACAGCTCCAGACATCACTGTGGTTGTCTGTGGTGAAAAAGCCTCACAAGCCATTCAATTGGCATTGACGGGTTGGGGATGAGCAATAAATGCTGGTCTTCCAAATGATGCCCAAATTATGAACAACATATAAATGTTAAAAACACACGTTGGAAAATCCCTGCCACAGGTTCCCTGCCAAGTCACGCACTCTCTTGACTTAGAAATGCAGCAGCATTCTTTCATCACCACAGAGTATAAACCTAATGGGTCTATGGGGCAGTGGGAATATAGTTGAAGGAATCGGCTCACCATCACTTCACAGGTATCTGGGCTTTAGTTTAGTTTAGTTTATTGCCACGTGTACCAAGGTACAGTGAAAGGTTTTTGTTGCATGCTAGCCAGGCAGCAGGAAAGACTATGCATGATTACAATCGAGCCGTCCACAGTGTACAGATACATGATAAAGGGAATCACGTTTAGTGCAAGATAAAGTCTAGTAAAGTCAGATTAGAGATAGTCCGAGGGTCTCCAATGAGGTAGATGGGACCTCAGGACTGCTCTCTAGTTGTTCATGGGATGGTTCAGTTGCCTAATAACAGCTGGGAAGAAACTGTCCCTGAATCTGGAGGTGTGCGTTTTCACACTTCTGTACCTCTTGCCTGATTCGGAGAGGGGAGAAGAGGGAGTGACCGGGGTGAGACTGGTCCTTGATGATGCTGCTGGTCTTGCTGAGGCAGCAATTAATGCTGGTCTTGTTAAATTCATATCTTGATATTCAAATGTATCCATTGTGGGATAGGTAAAAATATAATCGCATCATTGAACTCATCGCCCCAGGATTCCAACTTATCTCTTCCAACTTATCATTGGTTCTGGGGTTTTTGCCAGTCCTCAGTGGCTCATGTTTATAGTCCGGATTTTCACATCCTCTGTTGATTCCTGCACACAGTATTATCTCCCACACAAAGGTTGGGCCGAAGGGCCTGTTTATGTGATGTGACTCTACCACTCAAGAATAGTGGGAAAACTACCTATTCCACATTTGAACAATGGTGGAAAGCTTAGACCTCATTCTTGAAACGGAATTAATACATGAACCCATTTGGAGTTTGAGCACTGTGCCACAATTAGTCCTGGCGATAAATGAATAGTTGATCACTTTGCAAGCATTGGTTTAATGCTACTAAGGTTTGGAGGGATATGAGCCAAATACAGGCAGGTGGGCTGGTGTAGGTGGAGAGGTTGGTCGACAAATTAGGCCAAATGACTGTATGTCTGTTCTGTATGATTCAAGAATACTGGGAGAAACACCTGCTACACATTGACAAATTGTCACAACACGTTTACCTCCGTCTGCATGGACAATTTGGAAGTTTGATAATTTAGTTTAGATAGAGGTACAGTGTGGAAACAGGCCCTTCAGCCCACCGAGTCCATGCCGACCAGCGATCATCCTGTACACGAGCACGATCCTACACAATTGGGACAAGTTACAATTTACAGAAGGCAATTAACCTATAAAACCTGCACGTCTTTGGAGTGTGGGAGGAAACCGGAGCACCCGGGGAAAACCCACGCGGCTACAGGGAGAACATATAATACCGAAGATAGACACAAAATGCTGGAGTAACTCAGTGGGACGGGCAGCGTTTGTAGAGAAGGAATGGTTGACGTTTCAGGTTGAGACTACAATGCCCATGCCAAACACAATGCCATGTTAAACTAATCCCCTCTGCCTGCATGTGATCCATATCCCTCCATTCTCTGCATATCCACGTGCCTATCGAAAAGCCTCTTCAATACCACTATCGAATCTGCCTCCACCACCACCACCACCCCTGGCAGTGCGTTCCAGGCACCAACATTCCATGTTTGCAACACCTCTCCATTCAACTTTGCCCCTCTGACCTTCAAGTTATACCCTCTGGTCTTTGACAAGTGGAAGGAAACCAGAGCACCTAGGAGGACGAAACCCAGGCAGTCGCGAGGAGAACCTGCAAACGTGCAGAGAGAAAACACGCCAGGTCAGGGTGGAGCCATGATCATGCTACGAGTAGCACAGTAAATCCTAAACTGACTTAAGGCAAAGTATTAGCAGAGATTAGTCTAAATAAGTCAGCACTAAGAGCAAATTTGCACTTTGAAATTCCAGAAAAGATCCATTTGGATAAACTTTAACTGATTTTCAGTCTCTAACTTTGCATGAACAGGAAATTAAAATCTCAAGAATCTGCCGACTGACATATCTATGAAATCTCCGTCTTTGCCCAAGCTGTTTAAAGTAGTACATGGAAGTGGGCCAAAGGGTCTGGTCCTGTGCTGTACTAGCTATGTTCCAACAATGTGCTGGTTGGTTAATTGGCCACTAAATGTTGTTCCAGTTGCTGTACTAGCTAAAGCCGGCTGTCGGAAGGATCTCGGTCAGATACAGACAAAGGCTCGAAGACCCTCTGCCAACCCAGCCTGTGTCAACCTCTTGCAAGGGCTGCGGGCCGACACAACACCAGTGTTCGACTGGAAGCTCATTTTCATGCAAGGAGTGCAAACGCAGACACTAGATCCACAGTGAAACCACATGTTATTTGGTCCAAGGCCTATTTAAAATGACCTGTAGCTCTTAGTAGTGGTGCCAACACACGCACAACCATTCACAGCTGTAAGCAAGCTCAGTTAAAAATAGTGCTGCATAGAAATGTTATTCATGAACACCTTGTTCTGTCCTTTTATTACCGGTAACATTTGCTGCAGCGGAGAAAAGTAGACTGGCCATCAGTGACTTGGTTAAGTCGAGTTTAGTTTAGAGATGCAGCAGGGTGGAAAGATGGCCTTCAGTCCACCGTGTCCGCACCAACCAGCGATCCCCGCACATTAACACTACCCTACACACACGAGGGACAATTTGTAATTTTACTAAGCCAATTAACCTACAAACCTTTTTGAAACATCTTTGGAGTGTGGGAGGAAACCGAGGATCTCGGAGAAAACCGACGCAAGTCACGAGGAGAACGTATGGACAAGCACCCGTAGTCAGGATCGAACCCGGGTCTCTGGTGCTGAGAGGCAGCAACTCTACCGCTGCCCCACCGTGCCACCCTAGTTAATGAGCAAATATTTACATTTTGCTGCTAAAGTCCACACCAATTAACTTCCACATATCTGGATTAAAATCATCCCATAAGGATAATGGTTACTCAATTGAAGCTGGGACTTGGGGTTTGTGAATAATTACCATTTGTATCCATTCTGCTTCACATGAGTTGCTTCAGCATGTTAATTCTTTCACAACAATCTACGAGTATTTTCTTTTAATTAAATTCTTGACAAAAAAAAAAACACTTTGTTTGAGTAAAAACACTTTGTTTTTTGCAAGATAGAAAGTAAAATGTTTGATCCTTTGGTCAACTTTCAGCAATTAATATCTTCTTCTAGCCAGAGCGTTAAGTCTGCCGCAGCAAAACTTGATCTCAACTCCTAATTGCCTTTTTGTGCATATGACATGAAGCTTTCAGGGTCAGAGACGATTTCTATCAACTGGCCTCTGGCTCACTTATGGCTGATTAAACCGTGTCACTTAGAATGTACTGCAAATGTCTGATGAAATTGGAAAAGCATGTGTAGACAAAAATCACCCTCGGAGGTATCCAGACACTTCCTGACAGTCACGCCATTCCCTGCAGATGCCACGGAGCTGCAAGTCACTCTCCCAGGAGAGATGATTCACCTGGAAGCAGGGCCAAGCACTGCCAGATGTGTAGGAAACTGCGGAGGACCAGCACACTAACACTGTCTCAATTGTGTAGAGCATATGCTTTCAGTCAAGGGTGAAAAATGCAGGCACCAGCACATGCCAAAAGTCTTTTAAGCATGGCCCACCAGTCAGCCTGAAGCTTAACGCGCAGATCCTTCCAGTCAGCAGATGTGTGTCACCGCAGTGCAAGTCAAGGCTGGTTAATCTATAAAGGAGCTAAGGGACCTGATCCATCCATTCCATTCTGACAAACAAACCATAACACTGTCACTCATTACTGAACTGTGCAAAAATGTGTTTGTATTCACGCATGTTACTGGCCATACAATTGGTTCTTTCCACGACAAAACCGCCTAAAGTTAAAACGGCGTCTTTGTATTTTCAACTGTAATCTCACTCTCCTAAAGACGCTTCACTAAAACCTTCCCCTCCGTCAGAAGCCTTTTAAATAGTTCCAAAACAAAAGCTGATACATAATGACCTCATGAAAGGCTGATGGCGACGGTCTGTGCCTAATGTGTGTGTACACACCTAGTTATTGCAACTATGCAGCGAGGTTGCACGTTATGTCGGGTCCATCCAGAAGCCAAGTTTATACTCAGTCAGTAATCAAACTGATGAGGAAGCACGATAACAATGTCAGACACGTCTTACATCTAAAATCCACAGTGAAAGTACGTACTTTAAGAGTTGGCTCCCGTACAACCAGTCTCACTAAACGGAGTATACAACAATGCCAAAACTTGTGTTTCTGTGTGTTACTGTTACACAAGACAGTTTGTAGTAAATTATTTATCTTCATCTAAGGCTGCAAACTACAACACCCATGATGCATCAATGTGTGAGACGCCCAGCAACAAATTGGGCCCATATCATCTGTGATTAGTTCATTCAGACAAAGTGTACATCAGTCTAAAAGCTGTGTGGTTTAAACTGTTGATATTGAGAATGTGTAGGAAGGAACTGCAGATGCTGGTTTACATTGAAGACAGGCACAAAAAGCTGGAGAAATTCAGCAAGCCAGGCGGCATCTCTGGTGAACTTTTACACACACTGGACTTTTTTCTCGTTTCTTCTATCGTTCACAGAGTAGTACATTTACATATTCTGTTGTGCTGCTGCAGGTAAGAATTTCATTGTTCTACCTGGGACATATGACAATAAAACACTCTCGACTCTGGAGAGATGGATTGGGTGACGTTTCGGATCGAGACCCTTCGTCAAACGGTGAATGTGCATCGTGAGGCTGTGAGATTTCAGAAACACTGTCGCGATATTATCGTTTGTCCCATTCAAACATTTGTGCTTCTTTTAAAATTCAGTACTAATAATTTTCTGTTAAAAAATATATATATATTCACTTTCCCCGCGGAATTAAAAAAAATTGTTACGCAGGGTTTATTTTTCTAAATATATAAAGATTAATGTGACACATCCCAGGAAATGTATGAACTAGCATGACTGCAGCATGTTTAAAGTCTGTGTTATTTTAATATGAACCAACGCTGGTAAAGTTGCCTGGTGTGACAATGGTCTGACTTTATTAAAGGCAAAATGAATATCTGCTGTTTGGCAACACTGACGTCTGAGTAAGGAACAGAGAGAGCACAAAATAATCAAAACCAACAACACCAACGTGAATTTATCTAGTGGCTTTGACACGGTGAAGTTGTCCTCAGGCACTTTACAGAGCAACATGGTGTGACCCGTGATCAAACACTTTGTCAAAGAGGTGGGTTTCACACGGTGCCTTAAAGGAACAGAGAATGAAAGAAGCAGGGATGTTTAGAGATGGAATTCCAGAGCGTAGGGGCCAGTGGCTCAATGTTTAGACATTCACAAGAGGCAGACTCATGAACATCAGGGACATGATGAGGCCACAATCAGGACTGCACAAATCTCAGAGGGTTTAGGCAGAGAATGTTAGCAGCAAAGAGATTTCAAAACAGGGCAGGGAGCACTTAGTCACGTCACATCAGCTGTGTGGCAACATGATTACAAATACAGACCACTAAACACAGTAGGTAGACAATGCTGTCAGATCAGCTTTGTATTGCCTGCAGTTACAAAAAAATGTTGTTCAAAATACGCAAAGATGGCCTTTTGCAAATCTAACTGACTGCCGTTAACTCGGCAAAGGAGCCCGCAAGATCTACATGGGGACCATGTACAATGCTGGCTGCAATTAGCAGTGTAAAGTTGCAAAGTGCTCACTGGAGCAACAGTAGTGTTTTTTGTAACTGAGCAGGCCAGTACATCGCATGAACCAGAACCTTGGTAAAGTTAAAAACTGGATGTTCAATTTATTTAATTTCTGTGTTACAAAAAGATGACTAAAGTTCAAAAAATAAAATGCATGAGTAACTCAGCGGGTCAGTCAGCATCTCTGGAGAAAAGGAATGCGCGCCGTTTCGGGTCGAGACCCTTCTTCAGACTGAGAATCAGGGGAAGGGGAAACGAGAATCAAATTCCTTGTATGTTGCAAATTCCTTGTATTAGCATGAAAGAAGGAACAGGGATAGGTTATTCAGTCCCTGCTCTTTACTCCATAATTCAGAAAGATCATGTGTAATCTTTTATCTCACCACTTGCAACACCAATCCTGATTGTACCCATTAGTCATTGTCTCTTGGCCCAAAAACTAACTTTGTTCCTGTTGTTTCCTGCCCATTAACAATTCCACAATGTGCAGCAGTTCATTGCCTCCCCAACATTGTTTAATAATCTTGCATGACATCTTCTTGAAAGCTGTCTGAAAATCCAAATATAGTCAACTGATTCACTCTTCCCCAGGCTGAAGCACAACTTCAAACATTCCACCAGATACATCAAACATGACGTTCCCTTCATGAATCTGTACTCCCCCTGCCAAGTTTCATTGTTATTCTCCAAGTAACCATGCACCTTATCTCTGCCTCACATGATTTTATATTCCTCTACCTGTTCACTGCCCAACAACCTTCACTGCTGGAAAAAACAGTCCCAATTAGCACTGTCAACCCCATAACTCCAATCCCTGGAAAATCTCAATGAATCTCTTCCGCACCCTTTCCAGTTTAAAGCCACCCTTCCTATATCAGGATGTCCAGAACTGCACGCAATACCAAACATGGTCTCACCGATGCCTTGTAACTGATGCTAATTTCTTTCAGACACTCATTTACTCCAATCATGTTTTATTTCTTGGAGATTATCAGTGTCTTTTTCCGTAAAAAGAGACTGATTTCCCGGCGACCTCCTTTAATCCGGATACAACTATATGAGTGAATTTGAAATCTCCCCTCCACATGTTCCTGCAGAAACGTGTCTCATAGGCCGGGTGAGGCGGCCCATCTCCACCTCATCGGGACTTCCGCGGCCGATCGGCGGGTCACATTTGCCCCCCTGTGGCCGGGGCTCTGGAACCCCGGCCCGGCCAGAGCCGGCAGATCTGTTCCCATGGCCGAATCCGAACCAAGGCCAAGGCGGAACGTTCCGGAACCGTTGGACTCCTCTCAGAGGCCGTGACCTCTGTTGGTCCGGCAACACGGATAATCCAGAAATGCGCTGGAACCGAGGGTGCCGGAAAATCAGTGGTGGACGTGTATATTTGTTTAATTTTTCTACCATTTTGTTATTCCCCAAATAAAATTGTGTATCAGCCTGTATGGACCACATGAACTTGTAATCATTGTTTTCCCTTTTCACATATTTACAGAAGCTCTTACAATCTAGTTTTGTATCACGATTCCCCTACTCTGGGCAAGAGACTGTGTGCATCTACCCGATCTATTCCTCTGATGAATTTATACACCTCTATTAGATCATCCCTAATGCTCCTTATCAATGCCTCCATCCAAGTTTGCTCAAGTCTGAAGTTTCCCCCGTGTTCCCATATGTCCTGCTGTTTTTGGCAGTGTTGTAAGTTTGTCCTTTGATCTATCACGATCCCTCACAACTCTCGATAGCCACAGCAGGACCACTTTTCCTGTTGGATTTCTGCCTTACACCTAAATCATGCATTCATTCTTTAAAAACTAGTCATTGCTTGCTTGCTTTTATATCTTTCTAATGTGATTTCCCAATCTGCCAAAGCCAACTCACGCCTCCTGCCTGCCTGAGTCTAGCTCAGTTTAGTTTAGTTTAGAGATACAGCGCGGAACTGGGGACAATTTACATTTACACCAAGCCAATTAACCTGCAAACCTGTACGTCTTTGGAGTGTGGGAGGAAACCGGAGATCTCGGAGAAAACCCACGCAAGTCACGGGGAAAACGTACAAATTCCGTACAGACAGCACTTGCGGTCAGGATTGAACCTGGGTCTCTGGTGCCGTGAGGCCCGGGTTTGACGCCGACTGCGGGTGCTGTCTGTACAGGGTTTTTATATTCTCCTCATGACTGCGTGGATTCGCTCCGAGATCTTCTGTTTCCTCCTACACACCAAAGATATACAGATTTGTTGGCTAATTGGCTTGGTATAAGTGTAGGTTGTCCTTAGTGTGTGTAGGATGGAGTCAATGTGCTGGGATCGCTGGTCGGCACAGACTCGATGGGCCGAAGGGCCTGTTTCCACACAGTAAACTAAAAACAATCCAAGTTTGTCCAACCCCTCTTTGTGGCTATGCCTTTAAACTCTTGATTTTATATGTCTTCATCTACTGAAGAAGGGTCTCGACACGAAACGTCACCCATTCCTTCGCTCCAGAGATGCTGCCTGTCCCGCTGAGTTACTCCAGCATTTTGTGCTTATCTTCGATTAATAACGACATCTGCGGTTCTTTGCAACACACTTCGTCTACTGTTCATTGAGAGCAGATGAGCCGGTCATGTGGGCACATGGACCTCGCAGCTTCCTGGCAGTTCCAGGATCCATACACTGCACTCTTCACCTTTCCGGAACCTTGGCAACATCCCGTCAGCCATGCCTTGGCTGCAGCTCTGGAAACTTTCTGTGGTCCCTTCGACAAAGAACATGTCCTCTGTGGGCACAGACCTTGACCAGCCTCGAAGTATTCTTCCAATAACTCCTGTCAATGCACCATTCATTCGACCAGTGATAAACGATGAGAACCTATGACATATTTGGCCACTGCCCTGAAACAACAGTGTCAGATTCAGCCGCGTTCTGCCCGGGGAAATTACACTTTGTGAACTTTGCACTGAAATATCTTAACCTAAATGCTTTTATTTTCGTGAACAGCATTAAGGTAATCCACACCATTCTGTTATCGACTTTAACTCCAATAACAATACTTCCGGCGGCATGGTGGCGCAGCAGGTAGAGTTTCTGCCTCACTAAACCGGAGACTCGATTCAATCTTGACCTCCGTTTCTGTCTGTGTGGAGTTTGCATGTTCTCCCTGTGGCAATAGACAATAGACAATAGACAATAGGTGCAGGAGTAGGCCATTCGGTCCTTCGAGCCAGCACCGGAAATCAATGTGATCATGGCTGATCATCCCCAATCAGTACCCCGTTCCTGCCTTCTCCCCATATCCCCTGACTCTGCTATCTTTAAGAGCCCTATCTAGCTCTCTCTTGAAAGTATCCAGAGAACCGGCCTACACTGCCCTCTGAGGCAGAGAATTCCACAGACTCACCACTCTCTGTGAGAAAAAGTGTTTCCTCGTCTCTGGTCTAAATGGCTTACCCCTTATTCTTAAACTGTGGCCCCTGGTTCTGGACTCCCCCAACATCGGGAACATGTTTCCTGCCTCTAGCATGTCAAAACCCTTAACAATTTTATATGTTTCAATAAAATCCCCTCTCATCCTTCTAAACTCCAGAGTATACAAGCCCAGCCGCTCCATTCTCTCAGCATATGACAGTCCCGCCATCCCGGGAATTAACGTTGTAAACCTACGCTGCACTCACTCAATAGCAAGAATAGTGACCAAGGGGGTTTTCTCCAGGTGCTCCGGTTTCCCCCCCACACTCCAAAGACGTGCAGGTTTTTAGGTTAATTGTCTTCCGTAAAGTTGTAAATTGTACCTAGTGCGCGGGGTGATCACAGGTCAGCGTGGACTCGGTTGAACGAAGGCCCTGTTTCCATGCTGCACCGCTAAAATTAAACACAGAAATAATAGAATGATATACTAGCAAGTAGTCTGGGATATTAGCCCAGCTGTGACAAACATCCAAATCTGGATGACTTGACCAGATGGGATCATGGTAATATATTGATCCACCGTTTAGATTAATTGGCTAATCAATCTAGATTAATTGGCTGGGTATAATTGTAAATTGTCCCTAGTGTATGTAGGATAGTGCTAGTATGGACTCGGTGGGACGAAGGGCCTGTTTCTGTGCTGTATCTCTAAACTAAACTAAACTCCGCTACACTCCCCCATTTTAGTGTTGTAACCATGGATGAGGGAGTTCTGGTGCAGTCACAAAGGGAGGACCCTGTGGCCTGACCTATGGATCATGTTCTCTGGTATCACCAGTGATTCACAGGGGCCTGGACATTACAAACACAATGTAACCCTGTCTGTGGTCCATGTTCCATTACTAATTTAAGAGGTGGTGCTGATCTCAACGTGGTACAACTGCTTTTTAAAACAAAGCAAAATAAATGGTTGGAATTATTCTCAAAGAAATAATTGATCCTAATTTCATTTTTTAATAAGATTATCAGGGCGTCCGGGTTTATGGGGAAAAGGGAGGAGAATGGGGTTAGGAGGGAAAGATAGATCAGTCATGATTGAATGGCGGAGTAGACTTGATGGGCTGAATGGCCTAATTCTGCTCCTAGAACTTATGAACTTAAACCAAGATACATTGCAATGGGAAGTTAATACAACTGATTTCATTGGACAATTTCGCATTAACCAACCTGATCTCCCGGTGGCTCAGCACTTCAACTCCCCCTCCCATTCCCACACAGATCTTTCCGTCCTGGACCTCCTCCATGGCCAGAGTGAGTCCCACCGCAAATTGGAGGAGCAGCACCTCATATTTCGCTTGGGTAGTTTACACCCCAGCAGTATGAACATTGACCTCCAATTTCAGGTAGTCCTTACTTTCTCCCTCCTTCCCCTCCCCTTCCCAGCTCTCCCACAACCCACTGTCTCCGCCTCTTCCTTTTGTCTTCCTGGCCCCCCAACCCCCACCCCACATCAGTCTGAAGAAGGGTCTCGACCCGAAACGTCGCCTATTCCTTCGCTCCATACATGCTGCCTCACCCGCTGAGTTTCTCCAGCATTTTTGTCTACCTTCGATTTCTCCAGCATTTGCAGTTCTTTCTTAATCATTGGACAATTTGCAGATTTGGTTGCTCAAATTAGCAGCAGATTTGCAAGCTTTCACCTTTCAATACCGTGCAGTTCGTTTGGTTAATCAATCTACATTCAAAAAAAGATATATGGAAGATATATGGATAATTTTCCTCATGTAGGAATAGATCGGACGGACGCACAGATCTTCTTGCCCAGTGTAGGGGAAATCGAGAATCAGAGGACATAGGGTTAAGGCGAGGGGGGAACGATTTAATAGGAACCTGAGGCGTAACATTTTTTTACATAAAGGGTTTTGAGTGTATGGAAAGAACTGCCGGAGGAGGTAGCTGAGGCAGGGAATATTCCAACGGTTAAGAAGGAATTGGACAGGTACATGGATAGGACAGGTTTAGAGGGATATGGGTCAAACGCAAGGAAGTGGAGATGGTCAGTGTGGGCAAGTTGGGCCGAAGGGCCTGTTTCCACTCCACTCTGTATGACTCTGTGGCTCAATGTGAAGCATGCTCCAGGTCCAATCAAAGTCACCGTCATTTGAGAAAGTTAACGATGAACAAAATGTAACCTGGGGGCATCACCATTTTGTTCCAGTAAAATCAGGGACTCTGGAGAAGAAGGAATCTGATCCATAAACAGTGGCTGCAACTGCACTCTTGGTAGCTTTTCATAACTTCAGGAGTGTTGGTGGGTGTACAATAAAGGCAGCTGTTTCATCATGCAAAGATATGCAGAGTACAGCAGCTTTTGGAGCCAAAAAGTAGCCACAGGCATGCTCAAAGTAGGAAATATGTTTTTGCTCACATAGGCAAAACAAATCACTTCCTATACTTAGATTTCAATTCATGTGATCAGCACCATTTTATTTTAAAAGAATCACAGTCAATAGTAAATGAGGAAATCTTGTCTAATTCATCAGAACTTCAGAGAATCAGCACCACTCTGCACAATGTACCACTCTACACCACTCTACACTACACCACTTGCCCCATATCCCTCCATACCTGTCCGATCCACATACCTGTCTAAATGTTACTTAAACGTTGGGATAGTCCCTGCCTCAGCTACCTCCTCTGGCAACTCGCTCCATGCACACACCATTCTTTTTGTGAAAACGTTACCCCTACGCTTCCTATTAAATCTTTCACCCTGCTCACCTTAAAGGCCCTGTCCCACTGTACGAGCTAATTCAAGAACTCTCCCGAGTTTAAAAAAAAATCAAACTCGTGGCAAGCACGTAGAATGTACGTAGCTGGTACGTCAGAGCTCGGGACATCTCTTAGTGGCTCGTAACGCTAATGGCGGGTACTCGGGAAACGCGGTAAGTTCGTGAAGACACGTGAAGATTTTTCAACATGTTGAAAAATGTCCACGAGAGCCCCGAGTACTTACGAGCGGCTATTTCCGTAATTCTCTGAGTTCGAATCAGGGGAAACTCGGGAGAACTCTTGAATTAGCTTGTACAGCGCTTAAACCTATGTTCCGTGATTTTCCATTCCGCTACTCTGTGCAAAAGACTCTGTGCATCTACCTGATCTATTTTACACACCTTTATCTTTTGTACATTGTTTATGTAAGCAAAAGAAAGATTTAATTCATAATCAGATTACCGATCTAAAGATCAGATTACTGTCTGAAGAAGGGTCTCGACCCGAAACGTCGCCTATCTCCTTCGCTCCTTAGATGCTGCTGCACCCGCTGAGTTTCTCCAGCTTTTTGTGTAACCCCCCCCAACTGATCTAAAATGCAGTTAGACCAACTGAAGGAAGTTCAAGGAAGTTTAGATTATTATTGTCATGTGCCGAGGTGCATGGAAAAGTATTTTGTCGTGCTATCCAGACAATGAAAAGATTGTGCATGATTACAATCAAACCGTCTGCAGCCAACAGAGGGTCGGGAAAAGGGAATAACACTTAGAGGAGATTAAGAAGAGCATAGTTTGTGTAAGAAACCCTGCAGTTTGCAAGAGAGAGTTACAGCTCATGGGGCTAACGGAATCAAGGGATATGGGGAAAAAGCCGGAATGGGGTACTGATTTTGGATGACCAGCCATGGTCATATTGAATGGCGGTTCTGGCTCGAAGGGGCCGAATGGCCTACTCCTGCACCTATTTTCTATGTTTCTATTCTTAAAATAAAGATTTAAAAGAGTGGACCAAATGTAATGAATGATAGATGATCCACTTCTGGGACCAGCACACAAAGTCACCTTGGCTTCAGCGCCATGACTATCAAGAGTGAATAAATAAGGTCAACAGGTCATAAGGAATAGGAGTAGAATTAGGCCATTCAGCCCATCAAGTCTATCCCACCATTCAATCATGGCAGATCTATCTCTCCCTCCTAACCCCATACCCCTGCCTTATCCCCATAACTTCTGGTACCCGTA
Source organism: Raja brachyura (assembly GCA_963514005.1). The sequence goes on along the minus strand of OY740814.1, from coordinate 1,944,150 downwards.
CTAATCAAAAATCTATCCATCTCAGCCTTACAAAATATCCACTGACTTGGCCTCCACAGACTTCTGTGGCAAAGAATTCCGCAGATTCACCAGCCTCTGACTAAAGAAATTTCCCATCGTGTCCTTCTTAAAAGAACGTCCTTTAATTCTGAAATGGGGATAATGATAAAAGTAATAAGGACACTGAAGATACCAGGATGCAAAGAGCACTGATAATAACAGGACCCCATCGCTCCACAAAGACAATTCTCCCCAAGTACAGAGGCTGGGCTCGAGCAAGTCACACAGCGTGGAAGCAGGCCCTTCGATCCACATCGACAAACATGCCCCGTCTACACTAGTCCCACCTGCCTGCGTTTGGCCCGTATCCCTCCAAATCTATCTTATCCGTGTACCTATCAAAATGTTTCTTAAATGTGATATTACCTACCTCAACTACTGTACCTCCTCCAACAGCTTGTTCCTTATACTCACAACCCTTTGTGTAAAAAAGTTACCCCTTACATTCTTATTAAATCTTTCCCCCCTTCACCTTAAACCTATGTCCTCTGGTTCTTGATTCCCCTTCTCTAGGCAACGGCCTCTGTGCATTTACCTGATCTATTCCTCTCATGATTTTATACACCTTTATAAGATCATCCCTCATCCTCCTGGGTTCCAAGTAATAAAGTTCTAACCTGTTCAACCTCTCCCCCTAGCTCAGGCCCATGAGTCCTGGTGACATCCTTCTCTGCACCCTTTCTATCTTCATATTTCCCAAAACATGTTGACCAGAACTGAAAACAATACTCCAAACATGGTCTCAATCGATGTCTTATATAACTGTAACATAACCTCCCAACTTCTATACTCAATACTCTGACTGAAGTTATAAGGCTTAAACTTGGGCAGGTACCTCCTCTGGCAGCTTGTTCCATGCACCCAAAAGTTATCACTCAGATTCCTGGTCATTATTTTCCCCTTCACCTTGAACCTATGCTCTTAATAATACCGAGCAAACAAATCCCATTGCATTGCTGTCACCAGATTGCATCCAGCCACTAGTATCAGATTCACCTCCACGGGTTTGTATATTCTTGCCAGCTTTTCCTGAATTTCTGTACAAGGTTGTGAATTGGACGAGAACCATTGACTTGCGACAGAATAAACAACGTGTCTTGTTACATTCCATCCTGATGGGCTCAGTGAGATTCATCTTTGCTCCTACACTCGTCCACTTTACACAACGCAGCACTCAGCTGTTTATAGAGCACATCATGTTTCAGGTATAACCTCGTAACTTCCTGACAATAGATCAATGGCAATGCATAGCCATAAAACAATCTTTCTGAAAGATGCACTAAATGCTCTCCAGGTCACTGGCATTGAGAATAAAGACAGATGGGGCTCTGCATAATTGCTGCTAATCTGATTGCACCTGGAATATTGTATGCAGGTCTGGTCGCATTCCCAAGGAAGTTGATGCCTCTGGTACAGGGTGTTCAAAAGGCTCACCAAATTGATTCTGGAATGCTGTCTTTTGAGGGGAGATTAAGCAAACTCTGATTATTCTTGCTTGATCTTAGAACAAATGAGAGGGGATACACACAACATTCACGTTGGCTTGTCACAGTGATGTGGGCCGCGTTCCCCCTGCCTGTGATGCCTTGAACCACTGACTCAAGGGATGGAGATCAAGGGAAATGTCTTCACCTGGAGGTTTGAAACTTTGGAATTCTCTGCTCAAGAGGGACATGGAAGTTTAAGCGATGAGTATATTCAAGAGATTGATAGATTTTTGGATTTTAAGGAGTTAGTACATGTGTGTTCAGTTTTTTGTCACATGTACCGAGGTACAGTGAAAAGCTTTTGTTGCGTGCTAACCAGTCAGCGGAAAGACTGTACACGATTACCATCGAGCCATCCACAGGCTACAGGATAAAGGGAATAATGTTTAGTGCAAGACAAAGTCCAGAAGAGTCTGATTAAAGATAGTCTGAGTGTCTCCAATGAGGTAGATGGTAGCTCAGGACCATTCTTTAGATGTTGATAGATGCTTCAGTTGCCTGATAACAGCTGGGAAGAAACTGTCTCATATGTCACTGAGATTAAAGATGAGTCGTGTTTTCATTGAACAATGGAGCAGCAAAGGTGGTCGAATGTCTTCTTGTGCTCCTAGTTCTTATTTTCTTAAGTTCTGAGAATTACTGATGGTTTCGAGTCTAGCCAAGCATCACATTGCTAATGGGGATGCAAAAGGGTGTTTAACTTCCTGTATGAAAACATTTAACTTCACAAGAATGTCCTCAATCGGAGTTTTGGAAAATATTATCATTACCTCCTCCCATTCCCTGATATTTTTGGTGAGCCTGATGTTCTCCCGGTATTGGATTAACAGGCTGGATCGGCAAGTCGGGCGAGAAAAACAACCAAGTCTCTCCCTTCATTGAACTCAGGAGAGACACACGTAACGGAGGTGAGGATCGGTCTCCTCAGTTGGAGCAAAATCCGATTCAGGTCGGAAAACAAAAAAAGATATAACTGCAGGTGCTGGAAGTCTGAACAAAATACAAAAAAGCGGCAGAAATATGCAATAGCCATCGTGGAGAGAGAAACATAGTCGTTGACCTTTCATCAGAGTAAGAAAAATTATCCAGCAAGCTTGTTTTAATGGGCAGAGATGTGGTGGGTTGAAGAGAATGAAGGGAATGTCTGTGATAGGGTTGGGCTCGGGCGATTAACTGATGCAGATTGAGGTGCCGACACTTTATAAATCATGATGGAAGGTTAGTAATCACAACTGATTTGTCCACAGACTTTAGAGATACAGTGCGGACACAGGCATTTTGCCCACTGAGTCTGCGCTGACCAGCGATCTCCCTGTACACCAGCACTATCCCACGCACCAGGAGACAATTTACGAAACCCAATGAACCGACACACCTGTACGTCTTTGGACTGTGGGATGAAACCGGAGCGCCTGGAGAAAACCCTCGCGGACTCAGGGTGAAACGTGCAAACTCCACACAGATAGCACCCATAGTCAGGATCGAACCTGGGTCTCTGCCACTATGACGCCCCAATTGCTGAGCCTGTTCATTTTTGTTTCGGATTGCTTGCATCTGCAGTCCAGATGTCAATGAGCTGGATGGCAAGATTTAGTTTAGTTTATTGCCATATGTACCGAGGTACAATGAAAGACTTTTGTTGCGCACTAACCAGCCAGCAGAAAGATAATAGCTCAGGACTGCTCCCTAGTTGGTGATAGGATGGTTCAGTTACCTGATAACAGTTGGGAAGAAACTGTCCCTGAATCTGCAGGTGTGCGTTCTCACATTAAATGTGGCTTGAAGTGTTGAATTATCTTTGGTATTTAGTTTGTAAATGTACTCACATGGAGTTAGATTTAGCTCTTAGGGCTAACGGAATCAAGGGATATGGGAAGAAAGCAATAGATAATAGGTGCAGGAGTAGGCCATTCGGCCCTTCGAGCCAGCACCGCCATTCAATGTGATCATGGCTGATCATCCCCAATCAGTACCCCGTTCCTGCCTTCTCCCCATATCCCCTGACTCCGCTATTTTTAAGAGCCCTATCTAACTCTCTCTTGAAAGCATCCAGAGAACCTGCCTCCACCGTCCCCTGAGGCAGAGAATTCCACAGACTCACCACTCTCTGTGAGAAAAAGTGTTTCCTCATCTCTGTTGTAAATCGCTTACTCGTTATTCTTAAACTGTGGCCCCTGGTTCAGGTCTCCCCAAACATCGGGAACATGTTTCCTGCCTCAAGTGTGTCCAAGCCCTTAACAATATTATATGTTTCAATGAGATCCCCTCTCACCCTTCTAAACTCCAGAGTATACAAGCCCAGCCACTCCATTCTCTCAGCATATGACAGTCCCGCCATCCCGGGAATTAACCTTGTAAACCTACGCTGCACTCCCTCAATAGCAAGAATGTCCTTCCTCAAATTAGGGGACCAAAACTGCACACAATACTCCAGGTGTGGTGTAAAGCAGAAATGGGTTAGTGATTTTGGATGATCAGCCATGATCGTATTGAATAGTGGTACTGGCTCGAAGGGCTGAATGGCCTACTCCTGGAACTATTTTCTATTTTTTCTATGTTTCTATGACACTGCGATGACCTACAACAATGGATGGAAAGAGTCAAAAGGGAACCATGAATTGGCTTTGATTGTATACGGCATGGAGAGAGGCCCTTCTGCCCATCACGTCTCTGCTGACCACCAGTCACCTATGAAAAGTTGAAACAGGTGTATTCCGTATTCTCTGACTGACCAGACCATCTACCTGTCTGATGGACAAGAGTCTCTGTACATTGCCTTCTCCCTTCCTTCTTCTCCAACAAGCACATGACCCATGCTATCCAGAGGGCGGGTAGGGGGCAGCACAGTGGTGCAACGGTAGAGTTGCTGCCTCACACGCCAGAGACCCAGGTTCGATCCTGACTACGGGTGCTGTCTGTGTGGAGTTAGTATGTTCTCCCTGTGACCGCATGGGTTTTCTCCGGGTGCTCTGGTTTCCTCCCACATCCCAAAGATGTGCAGGTTTGTAGGTTAAATGGCCTCTGTAAATTGTCCCTAGTCATACAGTCATAGAGTGATACAGTGTCGGCCCGACTCACCCACACCGGCCAACAATGTCCCAGCTACACTAGTCCCACTTGCCTGCGCTTGGTCCACATCCCTCCAAACCTGTCCTATCCATGTACCTGTCTAACTATTTCTTAAATGTTGAGATAGTCCCAGCCTCAACTACCTCCTCTGGCAGCTTGTTCCATACACTCACCACCCTTTGTGTGGAAAAGTTACCCCTCGGATTCCTATCAAATCTTTTCCCCTTCACCTTGAACCTATGTCCTCTGGTCCTCGATTCCCCTACTCTGGGTAAAAGACTCTGTGCATCTACACGATCTATTCCTCTCATGATTTTGTCTGTAGGATAGAACTAGTGTATGGGTGATCGCTGGTCAGTGTGGACTCGGTGGGCCGAAGGGCCTGTTTCCACGCTGTTTCTCTGAACTAAACTAAAACTACAAAGAGCAGGCTACGAGAGTTGCCTCCCAATTGTTTAGTTTAGTTTAGAGATTCAGCCCATCGGGTCCTCGTCGACCAGCGATCCCCGCACAATAATACTATCCCACACACACTAGGGCCAATGTACAATGATACCAAGCCAATCAGCCTACAAATCTATACACCTTTGGAATGGTTTTATAGTGTAAGTGCGGCCCTGCTACTTGGCCACGAATGACCACCGCCAAACAGTGACCCTGCTGGGTACGGTAACACACCCACCTGTCAATTCATAGAGGGGAGAGCTTTGTGGTTTCAGCTGTTGTTTCACAAGGTGCCGTCATCATTACACATATACATTCAGTAGCACCTTGTACCACCCAGCTGGTCACAACGCTCCAGAGTCTGTGCTTGTGTTGCCACCGCCAGGGGCCATAGATAAATCTCCCTCACCTGGAGCCCAGAGCCCCCCTTGACCTCCTGAATAAACGGTTTGCTTTGAAGAGTGAAATATTGCAGGTCCTTCCGCTGGGCTTGGAGAGGCAGACGTGCATCATCCTGTAACATCACTCTGTCTCCGTCTCTCTGCCAAAGTGTCGGGAAGCTTCAAGAGTACCTACGTTGCTGATTAATTTTCAGAGTGTTGGTTAGAAACATAGAAACATAGACAATAGGTGCAGGAGTAGGCCATTCGGCCCTTCAAGCCAGCACCGTTATTCAATGTGATCATGGCTGATCATCCAGAATCAGTGCCCCGTTCCTGCCTTCTCCCCATAGCCCATGATTCCGTTAGCCCAAAGAGCTAAATCGAACTCTCTCTTCAATACATCCAGTGAATTGGCCTCCACTACCTTCTGTGGCAGAGAATTCCACAGATTCACAACTCTCTGGTGAAAAAGTTTTTCCTCATCTCAGTCCTAAATGGCCAACCCCTTATTCTTGAACCAAGTCATGGTTTTCTCCTTTGGAAAGCCCTGCCTGTATTGTGATGAAGGAACGGTTCTTCTTGCTGCTCAATGCCGTACCTCACCATTTCCATTAAATATACAGCAATGTTTGCTATGTCCAAATCAGATGCGTCAGATCAGACACTGTCTTTTGCAAGATCTGCCTACTTGGTGCACAGCCAGAGAGTCGTACAGCACAGAAACAGGCCCTTCAGCCCAGATTATCCATGGCGACAAGATGGCCCATCAAAGCTAGTCCCATCTGTCCGTGTTTGGCCCATATCCCTCGAAAACTTTCCTATCCACAAGATTAGCCAAGTGTCTTTTCAAGGCTGTTGTGATTAAAGAATGGGTCGACTGGGCTTGTATTCACTGGAATTTAGGAGGATGAGAGGAGATCTTATAGAAACATATACAATTCTTAAAGGATTGGACAGGCTAGATGCAGGAAAAATGTTCCCCATGTTGGGGGAGTCCAGAACCAGGGGTCACAGTTTCTGAATAAGGAGTAGGCCAGTTAGGACTGAGATGAGGAAAAACCTCATCACCAAGAGAGTTGTGAATCTGTGGAATTCTCTGCCACAGAAGGCAGTGAAGGGCAATTCACTTGATGTTTTCAAGAGAGAGTTAGATATAGCTCTTATGGCTAAAGGAATCAAGGGATATGGTGAAAAAACTGGAAAGGGGTACTGATTTCAGATGATCAGCCATGATCACATTGAATGGTGGTGCTGGCTCGAAGGGCCGAATGGCCCACTCCTGCACCTATTCTGTTGTTTCTTTGCTTCTATGTTGAGTGAAGGGCAGGGGTGAGGAGGATGCTGGTTGTCCAATTAAATAAATCGATTACATTAAATAAACATTCCAAGGGAGATATGGCTGGGCTGACAGTAGAATGCGGTTCGATATGCAGTTGATGCAAACCACCTTCACTCAGAGGGTGGCAAATGCTGGGGGAATAGTAAGATTGAACGAGAACTTACCAGTTTGAAGGTTGATCTTTATTTTATGAGGAGTCGAAGTGAGGGATTTCGTGAAGAGCCCGCCGGCGCGCATGCTCGACATACTTCAAAGTAGCGGCGTGGAATCACAGAACCAACAATAGAAATGACTTTGCATAGTATGATTGAATTGACTAAGATTACCAGATGAAGGTGATTGAGGGTTGGGCGAGGAGGGCACGAAATCCCTCACTTCGACTCCTCATAAAATAAAGATCAACCTTCGAACTGGTAAGTTCTCGTTCAATCTTACTATTTCATTTCGGAGTCACGTGAGTGACTTCGTGAAGACTTCAAAGCTTCTGTGATTACACGCCCTGGACCACGTCCATGCTGACACACCACTACCAGGGATGGATGGGAGGAACAAACTTGCTCAATAGTTCATACTGCAAAACAAGAGCATATTTATTAATAACAAATCAAAAACCCCTCATGCGGGGACATCTCCACGTTCTTGACCTGCATTCAGCACGGCTTCTGCGAACTGTAGAGGAGCAGCAACAGGCTTGTTATAAAAACGCTGGAACACAGCTTCATTCGCCCATCCTGCTGTGGCGAGAATTTGGTCCATGGGCACCTCCATGACCCTCGCCGCTGACGTCGATGCAGCCCTGGTGGAATGAGACTTGAACACATTAGTGTTGATACCTGACTTACCCAAGACGACTCGAAGCCACCTGGATATCGTCTGGACTGTCACTCGATGATGAGGTCTCTTATGAGTGACAAGCAGGTATCTCTCCATTCCTCTGATGCGTGCCGTCACCTTGACATAGTGGCGGATATGTGAGGCTAAACATAGCCTAGCATCTGCGGGGTATGCCGGGAACTTCAGCTGCAGCCCTGTGCACCCAGGTCTATGCTGCTTTAGTAGCTCGTCAATGAAAAAGACTACTACTGTAGGGGTAGATGTCATTCTGTCGACACGAAGTTTGTGTAGTGTCTGTACCCTCTGGGCTGAAGTCAGCGCTAGTAACATCACCAGCTTCATGGTGAGTTGGTCCAGTTGGAGCCCTTCCATGGGAGACCACGTCCTGAGCAGGGTTAATACGTCCCTGACATCCCAGGTGATATTATAGCGTGGTGTAGGCGGATTCATATTGAATATACCCCACATGAGTCTGGACACTAGCCTGTTGGATCCTACCCCAATCTTGAGGTAGAATGATAGCGCACTTCTGGCGCTGTTGATGGCACTGTAACTTAAGTGTTCAACATGGTGCAACCCCGCGAGGAATTCCAGGACGTCGGTTATTGTCACGTCATCGTACGTGATGCGAGAGCGGCTGCAGTAGGCTTCCCACTTCTTAATATGCGAGCGGTATCTTCGCCTTGTGGACTCTCGACACGACGCCCCGATGGTATCCATGGTCCGAGCCGAGAGGCCGTATTGGACTAACGGCCTGTTTAGAATCTGCAAGCCAACAGATTTAAATAGCCATGGCAGGGATGTGGCTCCCCTGAGACAGGGTGAGTAACCAATTGTGGGCAACCCTTGAAAAGGACCCAAGGTTCGTTGAGCATGTCAAAGACCACCGGATACCAAGGCTGTGTGGGCCAGTCGGGTATAATAAGGATGCCCTTGGCAGCATCTGCCTGAATCTTTCGCAATACCCGACTGATGAGGCAAAACGGAGGGAAGGCATAGAAAAACCAATTCCCCCAGTCCAGCGAGAATGCATCTAGCGCTATTGCCCCAGGATCTGGTTCCCATGAAACGTAGGCTGGTACCTGATGGTTTAACCGTGACGCAAAAAGGTCAATGTCCGGTTTACCAAATTTGGCTGTGACTTTAGAAAAAGTCTCAGGATGCAACATCCATTCGATGTTGTCATTAAATTTGCGTGACCTGGTATCCGCCACAGTATTAAGCTCACCTGGCAAATAGGTAGCTGAAATCCAAATGTCTCTTTGAACACACCAGAGCCAAATTGAGTTAGCCAATTTGTCACACGAAACTGACCTGGTACCACCCATATGGTTTAAATATGCCACAGCTGTGGTGTTGTCTATTTGGAGACGGACGTGTGCTCCAACAAGCTTGGAACAATATGCACGAAGTCCGTGGAATGCTGCCAGCAACTCCAAATAGTTAATCCCTTGAGTCAACAACATCGATGCCTCAAGGGTGTCCCATCTGCCCCCACAACTAGAGCAATTATCAGTAGCTCCCCAGCCATTGGAGCTTGCATCAGTCTGTAAATATACCACCGGATTAGCCTCCCTAACAGGCTTAAATGAGTTGCTAATGTGACACACCCACCATTGCAACTCAGTTATCGCTTCGGACGGCAGCTGCATTGATCGATCGTAATGACCAGCGTTCCGTTTTAACGCAACAATTTTAGCTCTTTGCAAATTCTGATAATGCAAAGGTCCATATCGTGCTGCCGGAAACAAAGCCACTAGCTTGCCAATTACTGTGGCTGTATGCCGAATCGATGGTATATTGGTGCCAATTAAATCTCTGCACACCTGAGTGACTTCCTCAATTTTGTTAATTGGTATAGTTATCCTCATGCTCATTGAGTTCACCGTGAACCCTAGGTAATTAATTACCTGGGCAGGGCAGAACTTCGATTTCTCTGGATGGACAATGAATCCTAATTGTTGAAATATGTTGACAGCAGCTGCAACACCCTGTTCAGCCAATTGCAGGGTGTGGCCCACAATAAAGACATCATCTAAATAGGCCATAACTATATGATGTTGTTGTCTCAAATAAGCCATGATTGGCTTCACCAATTTAGTGAACAATCTAGGGGCTGTAGTGAGCCCATTAGGCAAAGCCTTATACTGCCAAAGTTGCCCCATCCAGATAAATTTCAAAAACCTTCTATCATATTTCTGGATGGATACTGAATAATATGCATCCCTTAAATCAATGCATGCCATAAAGCAGCCATGAGAAATCAATGATTTGGCTGTTTCAAACGTATCCATTTTAAAATGAGTATATGTTACAAACGTATTCAAACGGGTTAGATCAATAATGACATGACAGCCTCCATCCTTCTTAGGTCTAGTAAATATGTTCGAAACAAATTCAATTGGCTCATGCACCGTTTTCTCAATCACACCCTTCTGTTCCAGACTTAAAATTTCCTTATAACCTGCTGCCTGTTCTGCAGCAGACAATTTGAACGTACGACCAGGCATGTGCTGGGATGGAGGAATGTCGCCATTAATAAACTCAATTTTATGCCCCTGAATATTCCGCAACACATACTCATCACCAGTAAAATTACCCCATGCATCCAAAAACAACCGTAAACGACCACCAACATGGGAAGTTAAACAGAGAGAAAAAAGAGAACCAGACCCCCTCACCTCCGTGGTTACCGGCGGTCCTTGACACGTGTGGGTGGCCGTGGAGGTGCTGGGTTGGCTTGAGGGCGCGGCGTCTTCGATTTCCACAAAGGTCTCTGCCGACCCTGTCCTAAAAAAGACCCTTGGTGCTGGTTCTGGTGCTGTTGTCGTTGTGGAGCTAGAGGGTGAGTCCTTGTCGAGGCACTGGCCGACCCTCGTGAGCGAATGTATGGAGCTTTTGAGCCTGACAGTGTGGGGGCACTCTGAGAGCGCATGATCCCCACCGTTTTGGCTTGTTCGTCAAGCTCTTTGACTCTCTTCGAGAGGTCCTCACCAAAGAGCTGACGGGGCGGCGGCGGCGGCGGTGGTTTGCACAATCCTGCAAACTTCGGGTTGAGTGCTGGGCGGATGCTGTTTTTGCGAAACCCGTTGATCTCGTGCTGGGTCGCGCACAATAAGGCCAGAGCATCTTCCTGGTCCAAATTCAGTTCGTCCCCGTCCACCGACCGCGCAAAGGCGGTAATACCGGCCGTGAGGAGTTTCAGGATCCGCTGCAATTTTAGCTCTTGTTGACGGATAGCCGCACTGATGTTGCCCCATATTGGCGTATTGACCACAGGCACGTTGAGGGAGTTGCAGTTTGATGGAGCCTTGTGACGGCTCATAGCCTGGATGAGGACTTCTTCCTGCAGCACCTGATTATTAAGAAAGTCCACTGTGGCTGCCAGCTTTGTATTTAGAGGAAGACCAGCCGTATGTGGGGCCGCGAATTTGGTCGCCACATCCAAGAGTTCCTCCGCTGGCACCTCCAACGGAGGTGGTACGGGATCCACCAGAACCTCCTCCTCCTGCTGCTCCAGGCTGATAGTAGATGTTGGTGAAGACGCCCTGTGCCTGTTGCTGCCCTGCTGTTGTTGACGTTGAAGCAGGAGCTCCAGCAGCCGCTCCATACGGTCAATACGCCCTTCACCCTGAACACTCAGGTGGTCGGAGTCCTCCGGCTCTGAAAAGAAAACCGGGCTCCTGTCATCGGCCCGCACCTCGTCGAGGCCCTGCCGGTGCCGGTAGTTGTCGCTAACAGCCGCCGAGGCGAAACTGCGCGATTCCTGCGCGGGCGTGTTCAACCGCCTCCGTTTAGCGGGAGCTGAAGCCGCTGCCACTAAGGGCACTTGCGGCGAGGTGTCGGCACCAGCCGAAGCATGGCTGCCTGGGGCCCGCGCAGTCTTGCCGGCTGCCCACATCGTGGACGTTGCCGACGCATGGTCTCGCCCACCCATCCATGGGGGGCTCGGCGACCGTGACGAGACCCGACTCGACCGACCCGTCCCGGCGTCGAGAGTCGGGGTGTGCCGGCTGGACCTCACAGCCGCCCCGGGTCTCGCCCTGGAACCTGACCGCTCCTCCGCGACAGGCAATGCCTTAGCCCTAACAGGGTTAGGCTTCTGGGCTCCTGCCCTCCCCCTTCTCGGAGGGCTGAGTGGAACAGGCCGTGCAACGGCACGTGCCCTGCTCGAGGTCGCCAGCGAGCCCGCTGACGACCTGACTGCCATGGCAGGGTCCCCCTGCTCTGGCGGCACACCACACTCCTCCTCGTCGAACTCCTCCGAGCTGTGGTGTGCTGGCGGATCTGGACCTGTGAACACAGGGCTTACCCACAAATCCGCCTGAGTCCCGGCCTGCGCTGCAGGTACTGCCGATGGTAAAGGCCCTGGAACTGTTGACCGGCGAACTCATCCTGACGTCCTCCGGCCCTTCGAACTCCCATCCATGTCCTTGCTGCAAGACATAATCAGACAACAAGGACCACCAACTAAAGGTAGAATACTTACCTCCGTGGCCCCTTATGAAGGGCTGACGAGGAGCGCGCTCCACCGCCAGCCGTCGCAGCAACGCGTTACGACGATATGTCGAGCATGCGCGCCGGCGGGCTCTTCACGAAGTCACTCACGTGACTCCGAAATGAAATCCAGAACGAGGGGTCACAGTTTAAGAATAAGGGGTAGGCCATTTAAGACTGAGATGAGGAAAAACATTTTCACCCAGAGAGTTGTGAATCTGTGGAATTCTCTGCCACAGAAGGCAGTGGAGGCCAATTCACTGGATGTTTTCAAGAGAGAGTTAGATTAGGGCTGACGGAAACAAGAGATACTGTATGGGGAGAAAGCAGGAACAGGGTACTGATTTTAGATGATCAGCCATGATCATATTGAATGGCGGTGCTGGGTCTAAGGGCCAAATGGCCCGCTCCTGCACCTATTTTCTATGTTTCTATGCTGTTGTAGTACTTGCCTCAACTCAATGGGTAGTTCTACAGCCTGAGTGTATCCTACACACTTGCCTCCTCATTATTTCATCACAATCCACTCGATCAGACTGGTTCATTATATGTGACTGGTGTATCTACGAACATCGTTGCTTCATAGAATGCAAACATTGAGAGCCAAGTACTTGGTTCACTGTGTCTAGGCAAGATGATACATTTTGGTCACATTTCTTAGGCCTCTTTCCTTACCGTCCAGCATGGACACAGGCCCTTCACCCATTGACTGTGTGCTTGCCCACATTTGCAGCTATTCCATTTTATTCACTCTACATTCCTCCTGTAGATGTCTAGTTTAGTTTAGTTCAGTTCATTGTCAGGTGGACCGGAGTACAGTGGAAAGCGTTGTATCGTTGCATGCTATCCATTCTATGCATGATTACAATCGAGCCGTTCACAGTGTACAATATGGGATAAAGGGAACATCATTTAGTGCAAGATAAAGTCCAGGAAAGTCCGATTAAAGATAGTCCAAGGGTCTCCAATGCGATAGATGGCAGCTCAGGAATGCTCTCTAGTTGCTGATAGGATGGTTCAGTTGCCTGAATACGGGTGCCATCTGTGCAGAGTTTGCATGTTCTCCCTGTGACCACATGAGTTTTCTCCGGGTGCTCAGGTTTCCTCCCACATTCCAAAGACGTGCAGGTTTCCAAGTTAATTGGCTTCCGTGAATTATCGCTACTGTATAGCATCGAGCTAGTGTACAGGTGATCACTGGTCAGCGTGGACCCGGTGGGCCGAAGGGCCTGTTGGTGCACTGTATCTCTAAACTACACAGCAGGGTAACAGGCCCTTCTCCCATCCCCTGTGTGCTTGCTCCCAAGCCCACATTTGGTGCAATCCCATTTTATTCCTAATAACTTCCTCCAGGGTGGACAAAAACGCTGGAGAAACTCATCAGGTGAGGCAGAACTATGGGGCGAAGGACTAGGTGATGTTTCGGGTCGAGACCCTTCTTCCTCCAGGGTCTATCATGCCCCAACTCACGAGGGAAAATTTACAGTGGTCAATTAACCTGGTCAAACTGCTCCTCTCATTGGGTAGGAGGGAACTGGAACACATACAGTCGCAAGGAAAGCGTGCAGACTCCGCACTGCATGTGGGTAATGCATTGAACCTGAGTCTCTGTCACTGCGATGCAGCAGCTCTACCATCTGCTCCACTGCGACACTTTCTTTTTTTTACAGGTTGTCCTATTCCTCTTTAAGAAGCATTATGGATTCTGCTGCCAATATTGTTTAGTCATTAAGTCATTTCATGCTCTAACAAACCATTTATATTAAAAGATGGAAACTCCTTACGCCTGCTGAACTATTGCCAAATTGAAGTACTGTCTGGTTTTATACGGAAGCAATTCGTAGAGATATATACAAGTAGATCATTAAAATCTCACACAAAGTGCAAGGAAATCATCAGAAAGGCTAATGGCTTATACATCCAAAGTAAAAGTCAAAGTTGTGTTGGAATTGTACATAGCCCACCGTGTGTAGTTCCAGACACACCATGCAGAGTATTGTCATAATTTACTCAAGGGGATACTGGAAACCCTTTTGGGAATCAAGTTATTCAATTGAGAGAAGAAGACAGGAGTATTTATTTGTCATGTGCACAAGAAATTAATCACAGTGAGGAAATTCTTACTTGCTGCAGCTCGATCGGCAAATTAGAGGCAATTTTAACAATAAAGTAGTTCACGCCACAGATAGACACAAAATGCTCAGCGGGACAGGCAGCATCTCTGGAGAGAAGGAATGGGTGACGTTTCGGGTCGAGACACTTATTTAGCCTCAATAAATTAGGTTAGTTTATTGTCAAGTGTACTGAGGTACAGTGAAAAGCTTTTGTTGCATGCTAACCAGTCAGTGGAAAGACTATACATGATTACAATCGAGCCGTCCACAGTGTACAGATACATGATCAAGGGAATAAAGTGTAGTGCATGATAAAGCCTAGTAAAGTCTGATTAAAGATAGACTGAGGGTCTGTAGTGAGATAGATAGGAGGTCAGGACCACTAGCTAGTTGTTGATGGGATGGTTCAGTTGTCAGTGAACAGCTGGGAAGACACTATCCCTGAATCTGGAGGTGTGCGTTTCACACTTCTGTTCCTCTCACCTGAAGGGAATAACATTTAGTGCAAGATAGAATCCAGTAGAGACTGAGTCTGAGGGCATGCAATGAGGTAGAGGGGAGGTCAGGACCGGTCTCTAGTTGTTGGTAGGATGGTTCAGTTGCCTGATAACAGCTGGGAAGATACTGTCCCCGACTATGCTGCTGGCCTTGCTGAGACATGGATGAAGTTATTCCAAGTTCAAACTTGACCATGACTGGGCAAAAAAACAAAATATGTACAAAGCCCGTAACAGTTCGGCAGGGTTGTGGTTAGGCTTATGTAGAACCGTACAGCACAAGAAAAGGGCCATGAAGTCTGTGCCGAACATGATGCCAAGAGCTAGAAACAATAAACTGCAGGTGCTGGTTTGCCAAGAAAAGATACAAAATGCTGGAGTAACTCAGTGGGCCAGGCATTGACCCTGGAGCCATGGTTTGTGCCAGGTGGTTCAAGAACCTGAGGGGAAGAAGTTGCTCTTGAACCTGGACATGATGATCTCATTCTCCATCACCACACACACACTTACTGAACAGAGAAGCGAGGAGCTGCAGGTGCTGCCACCCTGAGCAGAACACAAAGTGCTGGAGGAACTCAGGTCAGGCAGCATCTGTGGAGGGAAAAAGTCTGAAGAAGGTTCGCGACACGAAACGTCAACTGTCTATTCCTTCTTGAGACTGAAGATGGATCCCAACCCGAAGCGTTGCCTGTCCATTCCCTCCACACATGCTAGCTGATCCACTGAGTTCTTCAGCATCTTCTGTTTTGAATTGTAACACAGCCATTTTTGCAGCAAAAAAGGACACAAAATGCTGGAGTAAATCAGCGGGTAAGGCCAGGCAACATCATTAGAGAACACTTCGAAGAGTCCCGACCCAAAACGTCACCTAACCATGTTCTCCAGTGATGCTGCCTGGTTTGCCCTGACCTGACCCGCTGAGTTACTCCAGCACTTTGTCCCTTTTTGTGCAAATGGCCATCTGCAGTTGCTTGTATCTAATTTTTGCAGAAATTCTAAAATAGAATGCTCACAACACTTGCAAAACGCAACTGCAATCTATTTTCAGTGCGGCTGTTGTCTTCTAGTTTTCTGCTAGATTTCTGCTATCTATGCAGCCGATCAGAGTTAATTCGCTCACTTCAGGAGCTTCTGCACCCAAACCCTTTGAAGAGACCAAACACATTTTCCAATTTGAAAGCATCCAGGCTGCCTACAACAAGAGTTAATGAGTTTGAATATCTGTCAGAGCAATCCTAAAATAAGCTGCCGATTCATCACATATTTCAATAACTCTTAGCGCTAGTTATAATTATATTGATTAGCTTGCCTCTTTCCCCAGGGCAGGATAATTATTATCAAAGTGTGCAATAACTGATCAAATACTCTGTTGAATCTCTGTGACAAATAGCTTGGTTTTTGTTGCAATCTGCGCAGGAATATTAGTGTCCTGACACAGCATCTGTCGAGTGGAGATAATTCCATTTAAATGGTACACTAATTTCTCTGACACAACTTTTCATTAATAGTTAAATATTTCAGCAGGAATGCGGGATACAAAAATGTATTGCTGCTCCTGTATATCAACAATTAATTCACCGCAGTGCAACATGAATAACATTTTAAAGTTAATACCTTTTATTATAAATCATGCAATTGCAAAATGGCAAGACAGGATTACCGCAGATTAGACAGATGCAACTGGATCAGCTAGACAGTTAACAGACTTTGCTGCCTAATTTTCCAGACAGTGACAGTACTCTCCACAATGTGCTCCTAACGTGCTTGAAAACTATGTGAATGACATTTCAAGTATCTATTCAAATGATTCTGTAAAATGAAGCTCGCATTCACTGGATGTTTTCAAGAGAGAGTTAGATTAGGGCTGACGGAAACAAGAGATACTGTATGGGGAGAAAGCAGGAATAGGGTACTGATTTTAGATGATCTTCCAGCTTCACTGTTGCTTATTTGTGTCTCCTGCAGTTTTACTCCAATCTTACATCACTCTATTTCCAGCGCTTGTTTGTGCCAGAGGAAAATAATACATTAATGAAGGGTCCACATGGTGGTAGAGTTGCTGCCTCACAGCGCCAGAGATCCAGGTTCAGTGCTTTCTTTGCGGAGTCTGTACGCTCTCCTCATGACCGCGTGGGTTTTCTCTGCGTGCTCCGGGTTCCTCCAACACTCCAAAGACGGACAGGTTTGTAGGTTAATTGGCCTCTGTCAATTGCTCCTAGTGTGTAGGATGTGAAAGTGTGGGATAACATAGAACTAGTGTGAATGGGGTGATCAATGGTCGGCGTGGACTCAGTGGGCCGAAGGGCCTGTTTTCAGGCTGTATCTCTCAACTAAATAATTAATACAATGAATGAATTAATTATTATTTATTGTTATAAATAATAAAATAACAAAGTTTGCTATGTTGCAGATTTTGACTTAATTATTAATAGCAATTTTGGCAAATTGAACTCAAGTCCTTTATTCTGAGTCAGAAGAAGGGTCTTGACCCGAAACGTCACCCATTCCTTCTCCCCAGAGATGCTGCCTGTCCGGCTGAGTTACTCCAGCAGTTTGTGTCCACCAGTCCTTTATTCTAGTTCTTTCAGAAAATGCCCCTCAATTTCTGGTCTCTCATCAAGCCAATACACTTTTATTATTTATAGTCATAAGTGATAGGTGTAGTATTAGGCCATTCAGCCCATCAAGTCTATGCCATTCAATCATGGCTGATCTATCTTTCCCTCCTAACCCCATTCTCCTGCCTTCTCCCCATAACCTCTGACACCCGTACTAATCAAAAATCTCTCCATCTATGCCATAAAAATATCCACTGACTTGGCCTCCACAGCCTTCTGTGGCAAAGAATCCCACAGATTCACCACCCTCTGACTAAATAAATGTCTCCTCATCTCCTTCCTAAAAGAACGTCCTTTAATTCTGAGGCTAGACCTTTAGTACGATACTCTCCCACAAGTGGAAACATCCTCTCCACATCCACTCTATCCAAGCCTTTCACTATCCTGTGTATTTCAATGAGGTCCCCCCACATTCTTCCAAACTCCAGCGAGTACAGGCCCAGTGCCGACAAACGCTCATTGGAGGTTAACCCACTCATTCCTGGGATCATTCTTGTAAAACACCTCTGGACCCTCTCCAGAGCCAGCACGTCCTTCCTCAGTTATGGTGCCCAGAATTGCTCACAATACTGCAAATGCAGCCTGACCAGCACCTTATAGAGCCTCAGCATTATGTCCCTGTTTTTGTAGACAAGCCCTGTTGAAATAAATGCTAGCATTGAGTTTGTTTTCTCCAGCGAACAGACTGCAGAGACAATCCTGTGGTTAGACTTCTGTTGCAAAGGTCAGAAGCGTATCAGGAGTGGGAGCATTGATGGAAACCAGCACCGCACTGAAGTCAGTGGATTCACCTCCAGATTGAATCCAGCAAGGGGGAAGCAAATGATATCTGCGGCAATGCACAGCACCGACCACACCAAAACCGAGACTCGGACTTACCCTGGTCTGTGGGACCAGGCTTCTTTAGAAATGGCAGGAAGAAAATTGATGGCCTCTTATTGTACTTGCCAGCTGTGTCACATTTCACACTAATTCAATAAAATCTCAGCCTGCACAGAAAAAAATGCTGAGGTAGTTGTAACGACTTGGCACTTCTAAGAGCTGCTTCTTTCAGTGTATTTCCAAATGTAACTTTAATTTGTGGAGCTTTTAAAAAAAAGAGGTCAAGAATTTGATCCCACTGATGTACAATGACATGACTGTACATACAAAGGATTACCCTGGCTGCAACACTGTAAAGCCAGTAGTGTCATTACATGATGATCTACAGCTGTAGGCAAGATCAAACGTCTAACATCATGTGGAGTGCCAATCCCAATCAGTAGATGGCAAACAGAATTATGTGCAAAAGGAAATATACATGTCCAAAATATTTAACAACTGTTAGAGTGTATTGCGAATGCTTTATCATTTTGGAGACACTTACAACCAAGAAACAAAAAAACCCCAACATTTTGAGTGTAGTTATGTTTAAAAAGTATATAATGACTAGATAGCTTCTCTAAAGTGCTTTCTGGTAAATGACCTGTGTATTTCTGGAACTAATCCTCAAGCTAACACCATGAATCATCCAGCTTTGTGCAAACCACAGATCTTGGTTATTTTTTTTAGTGTTAGCCACAGTTGCTATCTTGCCAGCACAAAATATGAAGGAATGATAAATCAAGAGGGCGACAGCAACCTTGTACGGACTGGTACCGTGCTCGGAGCTGCCACAGACACACCCACAGGTTTCTCCAGATGCCTGCCCTGCATCCGGTGCAGTTAACTCTGTGTGACTCCGTTGATCAGAGCCACAATTGCTTATGAAGCAACTCCTGTGCTACGACAAGTACAACTGGCGGGGCTCCTTTACAAAATGTCGTTTCCAAGGAGAGTTAAACCCTGTCTGGAAACACTTTCCTTTGAACAGCTCCAAGGGAATTAATCTGTGGTGATCAAAACCTTAAGAATAAAACTATTAGTTTTAATGCAGAATCCCCGGGCACTTGGGTTGTCTCATGCTTCATGCATCCTATATATTCCCCACAAAAAAGCATTTAGATACAGTCTCAACATTACATTAACAACAGGCGCGTGTGTAAGAAGGAACTGCAGATGCTGGACATAAAGTGCTGGAGTAACTCAGTGGGACAGGCAACATCTCTGGAGAGAAGGAATGGATGACGTTTCGGGTGGAGGCCCTTCTACAGGAGAGTGCCATAATGTGTCAGTGATGTGGAGAGACTGACTTTCTGCAAAGGACCAATAATGCATCCAATTTTTAATCTCAAACAGCATTCATCGCTCAATTTAAGTAATGAACCAACATGATATATAAAACCCTTTAAAAAAAAAATTGAATTCTTGGCTTTCAAAAAAAAGATCTGCATTTGAGGGAAAAATAAAGTTTGGATGAATTATAGATAACCTGTTTCCTATAAGTGTTCATGTTTCAAACATTTCTCAGGCCCACAGTAATTTTGGCAGAGAATTGTGGACACAGCCCAGTCCATCACACAAACCATCCCCATCGGACTCCATCTACACCACACGCTGCCTCGGCAAGATCATGAAGGACCAGTGTCACCCCGTTCACTCTCTCTTCTCCCCTCTCCCATCGGACAAGACAGAGAAGTGTGAAAACACACACCTCCAGATCCAGGGACAGTTTCTTCCCAGCTGAAAACGGAACCAGCCTATCAACAACCAGAGAGTGGTACTGAGCTACCGTCTACCTCATTGGAGACCCACGGACTATCTTTAATTGGACATTACTGGACTTAATCTTGCATTAAATATCATTCCCTTTCTCCTGTATCCGTACACTGTGGACAGCTTGATTGTAATCACTCAGCGGGTGAGGCAACATCTATGGAGAGAAGGAATTGAAGACGTTTCGGGTCGAGACCCTTCATCGCCAATTCCTTCTCTCCATAGATGCTGCCTCATAGATGTCTACCTTTGACTTTTCCAGCATCTGCAGTTCTTTCTTAAACATTGATTATAATCACGTCTAGTGTTTCTGCTGGCTGGTTAGCAGGCAACAGAAGATGTTATATAGAGTCATAGAGTGATACAGTGTGGAAACAGACCCTTCGGCCCAACCCGCCCACACCGGCCTACAATGTCCCAGCTACACTAGTCCCACTTGCCTGCGTTTGGTCATAACCCTCCAAACCTGTCCTATCCATGTACCTGTCCAACTGTTTCTTAAACAACGGGATAGTCCCAGTCTTAACTACCTCCTCTGGCAGCTTGTTCCATACAGCTACCACCCTCTGTGTGAAAAAGTTACCCCTCGAATTTCTATTAAATCTTTTCCCCTTCACCTTGAACCTATGTCCTCTGGTCCTCAATTCCCCTACTCTGGGCAAAAGACTCTGTGCATCTACCCGATCTATTCCTCTCATGATTTTGTACACCTCTATAAGATCTCCCCTCACCCTCCTGCGCTCCATGGTTGAGTAGTCCCATCCTACTCATTCTCTCCCTATAGCTCACATCCTCGAGTCCTGGCAACATCCTCGTAGATCTTTTCTGAACCCTTTCAAACTTGACAATATCTTTCCTATAACATAGTGCCCAGAACTGAACACAATATTTTAAAGGCTGTCTCACCAACGTCTTATACAACTGCAAAGACCTCTCAACTGCTATGCTCAATACTCTGACTGATGAAGGCCAAAGTGCCAATTATTGCCAATACTAATGGGTGTGAGCTATAAGGAGAGGTTGAGCAGGCTGGGACTCTATTCCTTTGAGCGCAGGAGGATGAGCGGTGATCCTATGGAGGCGTACAAATCTTGAGAGGAATAGATTGGGTAAATGCACAGAGTCTCTTGCCCAGAGTAGGGGAATCGAGGACCAGAGGACATAGGGTTAAGGTGAGGGGGGATATGGGAACCCTTTTTTACACAAAGTGTGGTGGGTGTATGGAACGAGCTGCCAGAGGAGGTAGTTGAGGCAGGTACTGAGGCAGGTACTGCCTCAACATTTAAGGGCCTGTCCCACTTGGGCGACCTAATCCGCGAGTTCTGGCGAGTTTGCCCACGACTCATACTCGCAGCATGGTCAGCACGTAGGAGGTTGTTGTAACTCTCCTTCATGCTCGAGAGTGGTCCCCGCGTACTCGAGGCCTCAGCTAGGTTGCGGCGGTTTTTTCAATATGTTAGAAAATGTCCGCGAGTAAAAAAAGGTCGCCATGGAAAAAATCGATACTTTTTCTACTCATAACTTTAGTCGTAGTAGGTCGACATGTTAGTCGTAGGTAATCGAAGATAGTCGAAGGTAGTCGTAGATAGTCTTCATCATAGTCGAAGGGAGGTCGAAGGAGATCGAAGGAGGTCATCTTCACTTTCCATTATTCGGTGCTCAATTTTCCCGAGGTTGGAAGGAGGTCTTCAACATGTCATTTTTTCAAACTCTTCTAAACTGGCCAATTAGACACAAAAGACCCTCTAAGATACATTTAGACAGGTACAGGATAGGATATGTTTAGAGGGATATGGGCCAAATGCAGGCAAGTGGGGCTAGTGTAGATGGGACATGATGTGTGGGCAAGTTGGGCCGAAGTGCCTGTTTCCACAATGTATGATGAACTAGCATTATCAACAATTCAAATTTGAACAAAACATCAAAAGGGTCCGCAGCTCCCACCTTCCCACGCTCGCTCGCAGCAGTGTTTAAAGAAAAACATCTTCCCCGTTTGCTCACTCTAATGACACGGTCAGATAGTTGCAACATTATTAATTTATACCAATAGACAAGTTGACATTTATTGCCCCTGTCCCTCTGCCAATAGTTCCACCCTAACCCTTCATCAGTAATGGAAAGAAGCAACTGCTTATGTCACGCCGAACATGTAGCATCTGGCATTGACTGCATGGGAACAGTACACCAGCATCTTCAACAAACTGGGCAGTGACACTGTTTGATTTTCGTTTCTCACATTAATGAGTTTGTTCTTTTGCTGCCTGTCCCGCTGAGTTACTCCAGTCTATCTTTAATTTAAACCAGCATCTGCAGTTCCTTCATTCACATTACGTCTGCTCCACTGCGATTCTACATTCTCCTGGATCTCCATTCCCTTTGCCCTGGTTTCACACCTTCACACTTCCTTATCTATCCACTACCTCCGCCATGACGTCAGACTGAAGAAGGGTCTCGACCCGAAACATCGCCCATTCCTTCTCTCCAGAGATGCTGCCTGTCCCGCTGAGTTACTCCAGCATTTTGTGTCTATCTTTTGATCGTTTGATCCTTTGTCAGTAATTGAAATAGACGGTTCGGAGAAATTGATTTGACTGTTCGTTCCTGTTCTTGTTTTGCTTTTATCAATTGACACATCGTTTTGAAAATAAAGCATGGATTAAACTGCCGACCACTTTCTAATCTTGTGGCAAATATTAATCCCGGAGTGGCAGGAAATTGTTAAACATAGCAAATGAAGAAGAGTCATGTTGTCCTAAGTTAAAAATGAGTAGGAGAGAAGGAGGAGGCAAGACACGGCCAGGCATGTGGCTGAGAAGCTGCAGATTAAAGAGGAATTTATTACACACAAGGAACACAGGAGATTTCACAGTTTACTGGGAAGTTAAACTATTATTCAAAAAGACAATAATCATTGCGATATTGGTTTGGGGCCCAGATATGCACAGTATGGGCTGAGGAGACACACACACATACACACACACACATATATATATATATACATTCACACATACACATACAGTACAATCATATACACATACACGTACACAAATATATATATATATACACCATACATAAATATACACACATATATACATACACACACACATATATACACATACAAAAATATACGCACATATTCACACACACATATATATACATACATACAAAAATATACACACATATATATATACATACATAAATATACACACATATACACACATATATATACATACACACATATACACAAATACACACGTACATAAATATACACATTCATAGACTTCACAGTCTGAAGAAGGGTCTCGATCCAAAACTTCACCCATTCCTTCTCTCCAGAGATGCTGCCTGTCCCGCTGAGTTACTCCAGCTTTTTGCGTCTATCCACACACACACACATATATATACACACATACACGCTCGTATACATATATACACATGTCAACTTATTGTATAATATTCGCTATACAATATCACCATGCAACATGGTCTGGTACTAGATTGTCACATGTACATAGGTACAGTGAAATTCATTTGTCTATGCCGTTCGGTACAAATATCACTGTACATAGGCACTTAGATACATATTAGATAAGCATAAATATGAATCAAAGGCAGGAAATGGTTATAAAAGTGCAGTCAACCATGGTTTTAATTGCATTGCTGAGGTCTCAAGGGGCTGAATGACCAATTTCTGTTCTTGTTAATCCTAACAGTTTTGCAATAAATGAGATTTTTCATGATAAACATTGGGAATTTATGTTAGTGCCAGTACTGAGAAAGGCAGCTGTGTCTGCGACAATTTGATGTGCTGCCCTTGATCAGCACAGCCTTGAGTCAGTCACTGAGCCAGCAGCCGGCCAACACATTCAGCTGCTGTTCAATGAAGATCAAAAAGTGCTGAAAATCTGTTTGCACAAAATCGATGTTAAGAAATCCGAACCAAGCATTGAGAGAGATGATCCTCGCCCTTCCATCTAAGTAATGGGCTCACGATTGTTGATTTTAGAAAGTTAGTCACACAGTCATACAGTTCAGTTCAGTTTATTGTCACCTGTGTCAAGGTTCAGTGAACCGTTTTTGCACAGAAACAAGTCCTTCGATGCCGACAAAGATGCTCAAAGCTTTGTCCCAACTGGCCGCATTTGTCCACATCCCTCTCCAAAACATGCCTGTGTCCAGGTACCTGGGCAAAAATATCTTTTAAATGTCACTGTACCTGCCTCACGCTTTCTGTCTGGTAACTTACGCAACATACGTACCACCCTCAACGTGGCAATCTTTCCCCTCTGATTCTCATTAACTCTTTAGTTTAGTTTAGTTTAGAGATACAGCGCGGAAACAGGCCCTTCGGCCCACCGGGTCCGCGCTGTCCAGCGATCCCCGCATTTTAACACCACCCTACACACACTAGGGACAATTTTTACATTTACCAAGCTAATTAACCTACAAACCTGTACGTCTTTAGAGTGTGGGAGGGAGGAAACCGAAGATCTCGGAGAAAACCCACGCAGGTCACGGTGACAATGAACAAACTCCGTACAGACAGCGCCCATAGTTGGGATCGAACTCGGGTCTCCGGCGCTGCATTTGCTGTAAGGGAGCAATTCTACCACTGCGCCACCGTGACCTCCAGAAGTCATTTTTAAAGAAGTGTATAAACTCATGAGGGGCGTATATAGGATGAATGCACATTGTCTTTTCACAAGAACTAGAGGGCACAAGTTTAAGGTGTACTTATTTGGATTTATGGCCCTCTGGTGTATTGGTGACCGATGGTCAGTGTGGACTGTGTTTGGACTGGGGAACTGGAGCAGCTGGAGGAAGTCCACTTGGTCATAGGGAGAACGTGCAGATGGACACCAGGCAATGACATTAAACACAGGTCTCTAGGCAGTGGCTCTATCTGCTGTGGTTCCGCGCCACGTTTTGAAAAGTATTGCTCTGAATCGAGTCAATAGAAATCAATGAAAGAACACCACTAAACAGTAACAACAAATAAAGCAATGTCTAAGAAGGAACTGCAGATGCTGGGAAAATCGAAGGTAGACAAAAAAGCTGGAGAAACTCAGCAGGTGAGGCAGTATCTATGGAGCGAAGGAATGAGTGACGTTTTGGGTCGAGACCCTTCGCTCCATAGATGCTGCCTCACCCGCTGAGTTTCTCCAGCTTTTTTGACTACCTGCAACTAAAGCAATGTTCTGTTACACTAAATTGTGCTTTTGTTAAAATAGCTTCATCCGAGATCCTTGCGAGTGAATTCTAAATGAAGTACAATTATTCTCCAACCAACTAGAACTGCTGTGTGGAAGGATGCAGATAATAATAACAATAACTACTTTATTAATCCCTTTTCAGGGGAAGTTCAGATGCTGCCTGACCTGCTGACTACTTCATTCAGATGTTTATGGCATTTGCTGTATTTTGCGTTATTTTTTAATTTGCTCTGCATTTGTTGATCAGTAATTCCTGGGCGGTGTATTGTATTTTAGGAATATAGTCTCCACAGCATCCTCCCAGGATCGAGGGCGGCTCACTTCGCTTGTGACTCGGTGGAATTCGTGGAACAATGAGGCTAAGGATGTCCTAATCTTCAAATACTCTTCCCAGCAGTTGGCCAATGCCAGGTTGTTAAAGCAGCGGTTTGTTTAACAGATATTAACAGATTCATGGACTAGTCCCCTACTTGTGTGTGGCGTGCACAGCCTGAAGTTGTTCTATTTGATCTTTTATTTGTGCACATCGGGTTGATTGCATTAGTCGAAACAGGGTTGACCATGTGAATGTTACAATCTCCCACCCCATGGAGTGGTCGTGTTATAAGACTATTAATTCTATGGCACAAATGTACGTTCTCCCCGTGACCTGCGTGGGTTTTCTCCAAGTTCTCTGGTTTCCTCCCACACTCCAAAGACGTACAGGTTTGTAGGCTAATTGGCTTGGTATAATTGTAAATTGTCCCCAGTGTGTGTGTAGGGTAGTGCTAGTGTGTGGGAATTGCTGGTCGGCACGGACTAGGTGGGCCGAAGGGCCTGTTTCTGCGCTGTATCTCTAAACTAAACTGCGATCTTCCTCTTCTCTTGTTTTAAACTCAGTTAAAAAAGATGATGAAGCAATGTGAAATATTTAAGCCATTATAATAGAATATGGAATTTACCTATCCATGTCTCCACAGATGCTGCCTGACCCACTGAGTTACTCCAGCGCTCTGTGAAACGTCACCTATCCATGTTCTCCACAGATGCTGCCTGACCCGCTGAGTTACTCCAGCACTCTGTGAAACGTCACCTATCCATGTTCTCCACAGATGCTGCCTGACCCGCTGAGTTACTCCAGCGTTTTGCGTCTGACTACACAACGTCTGAGCTCATCCACGTGATGGCGTTTGACCCAACTGGGGATCTGATCCCTGCCACATGGGGGCAGCTCCACACCTTCACACACAGAGCAACAGGACACCATGCCTAGTTCAGTTTAGGTTAGTTTATTGCCATGTGTACTGAGGTACAATGAAAAGCTTATACATACATATATATTGCATATATTCCCTTGACTCATTGTATTCCCTCAGCAACATTAACTCACATTTCTCCAATTTAATATAATTTCGCATTTTCTGTCCAACCAACCAGAATGTCATCCTACCACAACCAGAGAGAAGTCCTGAACTACTATCTACCTCATTGGTGACCCTTGGACTATCCTTTACACACCAGCGGTATGAACATCAACTTGTCTAATTTCAGGTAGTCCTTGCTTTCTCCCGCCTTCCCCTTCCGAGCTCTCCCACAAAGCTTACTGTCTCTGCCTCTTCCTTTTTTTTCCCAACCCCCCCCACCCCCCCCACCCCCCGCCGACATCAGTCTGAAGAAGGGTCTCGACCCGAAACGTCGCCTACTCCTTTTCTCCATAGATGCTGCCTCACCCGCTGAGTTTCTCCAGCATTTTTACTCTACTTTCGATTTTTCCAGCATCTGCAGTTCCTTCTTAAACACTCGGACTATCCTTGATCAGACTGAGGTACAGTGAAAAGCTTTTGTTGCGTGCTATCCAGTCAGCGGAAAGACAATACATGATTACAATCGAGTCATTTACGGTGTGAAGCTACATGATAATGGAATAACGTTTGGTTTAGTGGCTTGCTCACTTTCTGGAGGAGAGTATCACCACGCTGCATTGAGCGACTGTGATCTCAGGCCAGCGAGATATCATTTGTACCAGGCTGAATCATGCCTACGCCAGACACAGAGATACCAGCCGTCTGTAGCTGTCTGTCTCCCCGCGGCAGTGAGTTGCGGTACATTAGCAGCTAGTTGTCGTGCAGGAGTACAGAGATGTGGCGGCAGCAGATTGCTTGCCTGCAGGACAACAGGTGTGGTGTGTGTCAGCTCTTCCATCATAGACAGTGACGGCTACAAGCCCTCCGCTCACACCCTGCTGCCTGGACTCAGCACCAAAGGCAGCAGGCTGTCAGCTACCTCATAGAGCCACACAGCACAAACACAGGCCATTCGGCCCAACTTGCCCATGCCAACTAACATGCCCCATCAGGATACCATATAACATATAACATATAACAATTACAGCACGGAAACAGGCCCTCTCGGCCCTTCCAGTCCGTGCCGAACATTTATTTTCCCCTAGTCCCATCTACCTGCACTCAGACCATACCCCTCCATTCCCTTCCCATCCATATACCTATCCACTTTACTTTTAAATGTTAAAATCGATCCTGCCTCCACCACTTCTGCTGGAAGCTCATTCCACACAGCCACCACTCTCTGAGTAAAGAAGTTCCCCCTCATGTTACCCCTAAACTTCTGTCCCTTAATTCTCATGTCATGCCCTCTTGTTTGAATCTTCCCTACCCTCAATGGGAAAAGCTTATCCACGTCAACTCTGTCTATCCCTTTTATCATTTTAAATACCTCAATCAAGTCCCCCCTTAACCTTCTGTGCTCCAAAAAATAAAGACCTAACTTGTTCAATCTTTCTCTGTAACTTAGTTGCTGGAACCCAGGCAACATTCTAGTAAATCTCCTCTGTACTCTCCCTATTTTGTTGACGGGATGAGGGGGAACATCATTGAAACTTACCAAATAATGAAGGGCCTGGATAGAGTGGATGTGGAGAGGATGCTTCCACTAGTGGGAAAGATAACTTGATGGGCCGAATGGCCTAATTCTGCTCCTAGAACCTATGAACATGCAAATCTACATGTCCCACCTGCCTGAGTTGGGCAAAAGCCTGTGCTAGTCATTAAAACTCTGGTATTAAGCTCTGCAAATCGTTCTGGAAGCTTCTGGAAGTTGATTCAGTGATAGAGCACTCACATTGACCAACCACTGCGTACCATGTCCATTCAGTTATACATTTAGCGCGGAAACAGGCCCTTTGGCACACCGTGTCTCTCTACACACTAGGGACAAATTACAGAAGCCAATTAACCCGCAAACCTGCATGTCGTTGGAGTTTGGAGTGTGGGAGGAAACCAGAGCCCCCGGAGAAAACCCACGCAGTCACGGGGTGAACATACAAACTCTGCACAGACAGCGCCCATAGTCAGGATCGAACCCTCAGACTATCCTTGTTCAGACCTTTCTGGCTTTCCTTGCACTGAACATTATTCCCTTGATCATGTATATATACTCTGTAAATGGCTCAATTCTGATCATGGATTGTCTTTCCGCTGACTGGTTAGCACACAACAAAAGCTTTTCACTGTACCTCGGTACACGTGACAATAAACTCAACGCAAGTGAACGTACAAACCAATCCCATTAACCTGCATTCGACCCATTGCCTGAAGTGCCTTGATGATGATGCAAGTGTGTGGTTTAGATGTACCCTCCCTATCTCCAGCGTATCTGCCTCCACCACCACCTCCACAATTGGCAAGTTCCAGCTGCTCTGTGTGAAATAAATGACCCCGCACATCACCAACCTGATATCTTGCCTTTGCAGAAATTGAGATAATTTTGAATGATTCTTTATAAAGTATCATCCACCGGGTGGCGCCGTCAGCGATGGCTGCCTCGTCTGTCTGTCTTCTCCTCTTTTTTGTTATTTTTAGTGTGTTTTAAAAAGTTTGTGTTAATGTTTTCTCGTTTGTTTTATGTGGGGGGGGGGGGGGGGTGGGGGAAACTGTTTTCAATCTCCTACCTTGCTGGAGATTGTTTTCCGGATCGCATCTCCGGTGGCTCTGCGACCACATAGAAACATAGAAAATAGGTGCAGGAGGAGGCCATTCGGCCCTTCGAGCCAGCACCGCCATTCATTGTGATCATGGCTGATCATCCACTATCAATAACCCGTGCCTGCCTTCTCCCCATATCCCTTGACTCCACTAGCCCCTAGAGCTCTATCTAACTCTCTCTTAAATCCATCCAGTGACTTGGCCTCCACTGCCCTCTGTGGCAGGGAATTATACAAATTCACAACTCTCTGGGTGAAAAAGTTTTTTCTCACCTCAGTCTTAAATGGCTTCCCCTTTATTCTAAGACTGTGGCCCCTGGTTCTGGACTCGCCCAGCATTGGGAACATTTTTCCTGCATCATAGAGCTGGAGGCCTTGCTCGAGACTGACTCTGAGCCCCATCGCGGGACGGTGGATCTACCATCGGAGCCCGCGATCCCTTGCCTGGGATTGACTCACCAACCGCGGCCTGCGGTTTTAGCATCGAGGAGCTCGCAGTCTCGGGTAGAGACTGATTTCGGGAAGCTCCAAGGCAGGAAGTTCGACCCGGGGTCCGACCCGCCGGCGTGGGGGAGTGGGGATCCCCGCTATGCGGGAGCTTGACCGCCCTGATGTGGAGGGTACGACCGGCCAGCTGTGGGAGCCAAGAATGACCCGTCAACGAAGGATCGAGGCCCCCGACCGCTGGAGAACAAAGAAGGGAAGAGACTGAACTTTGTTTTGCCTTCCATCACAGTGAGGAATGTGGAGGAGTCACTGTGGTGGAGTGTGTTTTGTTGCTTTTTATTGGTATGACTGTATGACAAATCAAATTCCTCATATGTTGCAAAACATACTTGGCTAATAAAATATGATTATGATTATCCATCTAACGTTGAGTATTGAACAATGGCATGTCAGCCCATTAACACCATGCATTTCCATATCACACACGCACGCACACATACACACATACATACACACACACACACGCACACAAACACACGCACGCGCACACACACGCACACGCGCACACGCACACACACGGAGAATGCACACAAATCGTCCTTTTGCAATCGAGTTTTAGATTAAATCCACTCAAGTACTGTGCAAGAACTTTACCCCCCACACACACAAAAAAAATACAAGCCCAGTTCTAAAAGAGAAGAGAATTCTAAATTAATCCATCGCTCTGCCAACATTCCAGTGAGGAAACAAATGATTCTGCAAACAGAACATGTTTCACAACCCACCTTTCTCCTCTCCATTGAGGTCAGCAGAGAGTCGTCATTGGGTGGGGTGTTACAAAGTCTGTGGGTTTCTCAACCACCCAGTTTAGTTAAAATTACCTCCAACGTGCCAATGAATACACAAGCCTTTTAGCTCAAGGAGGTTCAGCAGGAAACAAATGAAGAATGTGCATATGTAAAGGGGCAACACAGTAATAAAACTGAGACATTAAGTGTTGGAGTAACTCAACGGGTCAGGCAGCATCGCTGGAGATCATGGATTGGTGACGTTCAGATCAGGATGCTTCTGCATGGCCCGCTGTTACTCCAGCACTTTGTGTCTATCTTCTGTTGCAGAATGACACGTAGCCAGTCCCATAGTGTTCACCACTGCTGAAATGGAGATAGTTTGAAATGGAGAAAGATAGAAGACTCTAAATGTCGTTCCGTTTGATGCATGTATACAGTGTATGGCCTGCTAGGTTGGATCTGCCTCAATGAAGTCTGTTATTCGTACACTATTATGTTGCAGTTGTGTAGTTGTATAATATGATTGTACTGTATTTAATGCAAAACAAACCATTTCACTGAGGTACATGACACAATAAAGTACCATTGGTACACTTTCACAACTTTGATTGCTTCACCAATGACAGATTCAGGGTACCACATTAACACATAGCATACACATTCAAAAGACAGACACGAAATGTAGGAGTAACTCAGCGGGTCAGGCAACATCCCTAGAGAAAAGGAATGGGTGCCGTTTTGGGTCGAGACCCTGTTTCAGACTGCAGTTGGTCTAAAAAAGGGTCTAGACCCAAAACATCACCTATTCCTTTTCTCCAGAGATGCTGCCTGACCCACTGAATTACTCCTGCATTTTGTGCCTATCGTCGGTGCAAGCCAGCATCTGCAGTTCCTTCCTAAGGTCATACGGACTGATCTTGGAGAGGTGTACAAAATCATGAGAGGAAAAGACACACAGTCTCCTGCCCAGAGTAGGGGAATGGAGGACCAGAGGACATTGGTTTAAGCTGAGGACGGAAAGATTTAATAGGTCATAAGATCATAAGGGATAGGAGTAGAATGAGGCCATTTGGCCCATCAAGTCTACTCAGCCATTCAATCACGGCTGATCATTCTCTCCTATCCCCATTCTCCTGCCTTGTCCCCATAACCTCTGACATTTGTACTAATCAAGAATCTATCTAATCAAGAATCTGACAGATACCATCTCAATTCATTCTGTTATTGAGCACTTTTTATCAGGGCTGTAAACTG
This sequence comes from Raja brachyura, assembly GCA_963514005.1. The sequence goes on along the minus strand of OY740814.1, from coordinate 1,912,490 downwards.
ACATTGAGTCAAATGTGGAGCGGCAAAGACCCTTAATGACTCTGAACAACATCCTTGCAAGAAGGGTCAGGCCAGCCCTGAACTGCTGCATGACCTTGGGCACAAGACTATCACAGACTTCATTCATACAACAGCTTTGGTCCAGCTGCAAATATGGCAGTGTCTCCAGATTTATCCTCAAGACAGGAAGCACTTACCAGCCTCGGCAGAACTTGGAGAACACCTGGAAGGGGAACAGAGGCCTCCCTTCACACCAAATGGCTTGAGGCCAAATATCTTTGATGTCCACTCTACTGCACACAGTGTGTCGACATCTGACAGTGGCAGCAGGAAAGACCTGTCTCGTGAATCACGTCTGCCCCTTTGACTCTTGGACACAATTGATGGTGCAAGCATCTCCTCAACAAAGTCCTGGGCAATTAATGCACTTAGCGAGCAGCAAGTCCACCTGACAGCAGGGGAAAAAGATTTGTGGCGTCTTCAAATAGAAACTACATATTCTGCAAAGATACACAACATGGAAAATAACGATTAAAATAACACAGTGAGAATGAAGTTATAATGGGTGGTGATCATGGCCACTTCAACTGTCGGCACGGTGGCACAGCGGTAGAGTTGCTGCCTGACAACGCCAGAGACCTGGGTTCGATCCTGACTATGGGCGCTGTCTGTACGGAGTTTGTATGCTCTTCCTGTGACCGCGTGGGTTTTCTCTGGGTGTTTCGGTTTCCTCCCACACTCTGAAGACGTACAGGTTTGTAGGTTAATTGGCTTGGCAGAATTGTAAATTGTCCCTAGTGTTTGTTGGATGGTGTTGCTGTGCCGGGATCGCTGGTTGGCATGGACTCAGTGGGCCGAAGGGCCTGTTTACATTCTGTATCTCTAAAGTAAACTTGTGAAGAATAATTTATTTCAAAGATTTCTGCATGTAGCAATCATGGAACAATTGCTATTGATCGGGCTTCCTTTTGACGGAGAAATGCATAGAGTTATAGAGTCATCAAAGGGCCCAGTTCATCATGGGGACCAAGATGTCCCATCGACATTAGCCCCATACACCCACATCCCTCTAAACCTTTCCAATTCATGCACCTGCCCAAATGTTGTTATAGTCCCTGCCTCAACTATCTCCTCTGGCAGCTCGTTCCATACACCCACCACCTCCGAGTGAAACAGTTACCCGGTTGAATAGTCCCTCTCACCTCAAACCCATGGCCTCTGGTTCTCGATTCCCCAACCCTTGTTCTCATCATGATTTTACACACTTTTGTAAGAGTATCCCTTCAGCCTCGTGTGGAGTGTAATTCATTGCGAATGTATTTTACAGTTTTCAACCCAACCTATAGCTTGTAACTGCAAACTTCAGGAAACCTCATCACATCCCGGTTTGATGGCTGTTGCCGATTTTTAAATGTTTCCTGTATTGTAGCAGTTACTTGATCTCAAGACTACTTTCTCCTCAGCTGGAAACATCTTTGAGCTCACGAGAAGCAGGAGAGAAATGTATTTTCTTTTGTTATTCTTGTGACAGACATTTGAAGAATGGCACATAAAATATTGGTGTAGGAAGGAACTGCAGATGCTGGTTTAAACCGAAGATAGACTCAAATGCTGGAGTAACTCAGCGGGACACGCAGCGTCTCTGGAGAGAAGGAATGGGTGATGCTTCGACCCGAAACGTCACCTATTCCTTCTCTGCTGAGATGCTATCTGACCCGCTGAGCTTTTTGTGTCAATCATAAAATATTGGAGTTCCCACTCTCTACATCAATTGATCTGTAGCCTTGTGCCTCTGGAGATGTGCTCAGCTTCAAGAGATGTGAAGATGATGTTTCCACTAGTGGGACTGTCTAGGACCAGAAGCCAGAGCCTCAGAATGAAAGGTTGTACCTTTAGAAAAATGTGATGGAATTTCTTTAGTCAGAGGGCGGTGAATCTGTGGAATTCTTTGCCACTGACTCCAATGATCCCAAGTCAATGGGTATTTATTTATAAGGCAGAGATTGATTCTTGATTAGTACGGGTGTTAGGGCTTATGGGGAGGAGAATAGGATTGAGAGGGAGAGATAGATCAGCCATGATTGAATAACAGAATAGACTTGATGGGCCGAATGGCCTAATTCAGATCCTAGAACGTATGAACCTATTTCAGGTAACTCAATTTACACAATTAATCATGACAGTCAATAATAAGACTCCAAAGAATGCAAAATGTTCCAAAGATACAGATTCTGTTTCACTCACCAGGCCTTTGTTATTATTGCAATGAAACCTGTGCATGCTAACCACTACCGTTATTTATATTCATTGCCCACACACGACTGTGCTTCTAAAAGAGGTTGTGTCTAAGTTCAATTGCCTTTGTTGAAGAGAGCCTTTGATATCTTGGAATCGGGATTCTGGGCAGACTCGATAATTGCATCCTGGAATCTTGTAACCCACCCAATGTCAGTGGTCTTTCCTTGAAGCAGGAACATCAAAACAAAACAAAAATCAATCTTCTGCAGGTTAATTCCTGCATATGGTCTTAGATGAAGTAATTATGATTGTAAAGCAGCAGCTGTTATCCTTCAATGCGAACTGGTTCATAACACTGGTTCTGGAGTAGACGCAAAATGCTGGAGTAACTCCGCGGGACAGGCAGCAACTTTGGAGAGAAGGAATGGGCGACGTTTCGGGTCGAGACCCTTCCTCAGTGATTATAGTGGTTCTATAATGATGAACACAAAAAGATACAAAAACTTCCAAGTGCTAAGTGCCGAATGTTACAAACCACTCCCTCGTACAAGCTGAAATCAGCAAGTCATTTGCAAGAATTCCAGTGGGGTGACCTCTTCAAATATGTTCCTCCAGGAATTTTGTGACAGCTGTTAAGATGGATAGATTCTTCCAGCCTTCATAGTTACCGCAGTGAGAATACAATGGATTGGTCAGTGTTGTATTGACAACAGAAATGAATATTCAGTTTCTTTGAACAGTTCCTGTAGGTGAACCTGAAGCTGAAAAATAATACAGATTTCAGATAGAGTTGTTGAAAATAACAAGTAGTGATTTGTGACGACTCGTTTATTTAAACTTTCTTCGGAGGGAACGGTTTGAATCCTCTGACAGGTTTGACGTGGGCCTCTAAACTGCAAAAAATCTCAACTTTTGTCGACAGTGGAATGTTGCAAACCTTACATAAAGTCTTTGAAAGTTTACTTGAGGAGTCTTATTGCAAGACGTTTGGTTTCTGAAGCCCGACTTGATGTTTAATCGTGAGTGGTTATTGAGGTTGAAATGCAAACCTCAATAAATAACTTTGCAGAAATTTGTATCAAAAAACGATACAAAACTTCTCATAAACTGCATCCTTTTAAAATTTGAAAGAAGGGAAATAAAATGTTAGAAGTTTGATCGCTTTCACAAGATAGAATGGTGTGATGTATACGCAAAAAACACAGGGTTGATTACCGCACCATGAACTGGTACCTATTTATTTATTTAGGCACAACTGCTAACATTTTTTTTGGTTGACTTCTTCAAAGAAATTGCAAGTTCAAGAGGAACATATACTCAAGGGCCAAGAATCAACAGTTGCATTCATTGTGTGCCGACATACATGGTCAGGGTTATGTACAGCTCGTTATATGCCACTTGAGTTTTTATTACCAGACATCCCCTTTACAATCAGTTTCCACTTGGAATGGGATGAAGTCTGTTAAAAGTCATTCCAATATATGTACTGCAAATCACTAAATTTGGACAACTTCTCGTATCTGTAAACCATTTAAATTATAAATAAATGCAAGCAAATGAGACGCAATGGAGAATGTTCCAAACTGCTCCTTGACATCTGGAAGGCTCGATCAGCGGGACCTCGTCCCAAGGCTTGTCGTGACCAGTTTTCTGTCCGCAGGCTCATCGGTCAGTGGGACCGGTAACCCACCCAAAGACTCGTTGCACAGCGAAATCGGGGGGAAGCTGGCAATGTCCAACGCAAGGAGCAAGGGCCGGCAGAGCGACACAATGATGGCCGGGCGAGGAGTGGAGTGGAGTGGAGTGGAGTGGAGTGGAGTGGAGTGGAGAGGAGAGGAGAGGGAAGAGATGAATGGGAAGAGAGGAGAGGAAAGGAGAGGAGAGGAGAGGGGAAGAGAGGAGAGGGGAAGAGAGGAGAGGGGAAGAGAGGAGAGGGGGAGAGAGGAGAGTAGAGGAGAGGAGAGGGAAGAGATGAGAGGGAAGAGAGGAGAAGAGAGGAGAGGATAAGAGAGGAGAGGAGAGGAGCGAGGAAGAGAGGAGAGGGGAGGGGAGGAGAGGAGAGGAGAGGAGAGGAGAAGAGAAGAGAGGAGAAGAGAGGAGAAGAGAGGAGAAGAGAGGAGAGTAGATGAGAGGAGAGGGACTAGATGAGAGGGAAGAGAGGAGAGGAGAGAGAGGAGACATGTGTAATATATGCCAACATAATTTCACCATGCAGTTGCATATGTGACATACAAAGCCCCAGCGAACCATTGTCAATATATTTGATTGAGAACTGCCTTTTGAATTCCATTGGGCAACTCTTCCACTGAGTTCAGGAGGAGACTACTTGCCATTTTCTTAACAAGTTGAGATTGGTCTTAGCTGTTGGTCTTATCACTATGCCCCCATCCAACAATCACACACACTGTCCACTCTGATAGAATTCAGAACACAAACAGTACAGAAACTCTCAGCAAATCACTGAGCAAAAATGGGGTCAAGGAAAGAGCGTTCACGTCGCGGTCCTGTTTCCACCACCACGCACAAGGTGCACAAGACAGACACCATTGTATGCAGACGCCGAGAAGTGTGTTCAGCTCTGGCTGAATAACTTCTCATCTTGTGTGTGGACTTGACACGAAGAAGACTGAGCAAAAATAAAGATCAAACTATTCTTAATGACAGCATGTAAGAAACACGTGTTTGACTGTACCTCGGTACACGTGACAATAAAGGACCATTGAATCATTGAACCATTTACAAATAGCACATCACCATCTAATATACTAGTCGCACAAAGCCACAGTCCTGTCGCAGACACTTCCTCAACATGTTTGATTGTGAGTAGAAACTTAGCTGTCTGGGAAACAAGGCCAAGAGCTGTGTTCTGATCAGTTGGCTCATCTCCCAGAGTGAAACTTAGTGCCTCACCAACATGTGTATCAGTGATCAGAGGAGGAATGTCTAACAAAAGGGTCCCAGATGCCCATTGCCTGGTCGCAGTTGTGATGGCAATGTCAAAGATGTTTTCTAAACACTGCCAGATCCCCCAGAGCAGTACATGTCCACGTCTGCAAGGGACTCTTTAATTGCCCAATTTGCAGTTAAACTTTTTTTGGGCAACACAAGCTTACACAATTCCCACAAGGTATATCCTGTTCCATCTTTTGTGAAGAGAACTCGTGGCATTGCTGTTTTGTCTGAGTCAACCTCGTTAGTCAAAGCATGTAATCCGTGCTCGTACCCAGGGCTGTCGTGCTTCTCGTATGTACATGGCAACACACGATAAATTATATACACAAGAGATGCTTCTCTTAAATATTTCAATAGTTGCTATCTGGTAGCAGCTCCAGTTTAACAGAGAAGACTCTACGTGATAAAGAGATCTGAAACTAAGACAGAAATATTCTGGCACTTTAGACCTTACAGCCTCAGAAACAGGCCTTTCGGCCCACCGAGTCCGTGCTGACCTGTGATTACTCCGGGCACTAGTACTATCCCACACATTTGGGACAATTTACAATTTACAGGAACCAACTAACCTACCTACCTGCCTATCTTCTGAAGCCGAGACCCAAGCACAATAAACGGCTGTGACTCCCAAAGCTGCCGTGCTGGGCAATTTGTTACAGGTGTCATTTTCCCAGTAAGACAATAAATAGAGACAGTGGTCTCTGTAAACTGGATATAAAACACTTCATGGCGTGACTTCAAATGGAGTTATCACTAATGCTTCAATCAATAGTTGGATGCACGAGAGACTGCTGATGCTGGAATCTGGAACAAACTCCAAAATGCTGGGGAAACTAAGGGGTCGGGCAGCATCTGTGGGAGCTGGGGTAAGGGGGGAAATAATTGTTGACATTTTGGGGTCGAGATCTCATTCACGTTACAGGTGCTGCCCGAGGAAAAAATAAAGAAAGAACCCCCCACAAATTATAACAAATAGTTACTCAAAATAACAAATTATTTTCAATGTTGAATTTTGCAGGGATGCAAAGATCTAAAAGTTTGTGTCGGGAGGAATTGCAGATATTGGTTTAATAGTAAGATTAAACGAGAACTTACCTGTTTGAAGTTTGATCATTATTTTATGAAGAGTTACGATGAGGGATTACGTGAAGAAGCCCCGCCAGGCGCATGCTCGGCATATTTCATAGCAGCGGCGTGAAAATCACAGAACCAATAGCCGAAGTAAGATAGTTAGGCTCACACAAGACTAGAACTACCAGTTGATCTTTTAGATTATGAGGGTCGGGAGCGGAGGGCACGTAATCCCTCATCGTAACTCCTCATAAAATAAAGATCAAACTTCGAACAGATAAGTTCTCGTTTAATCTTACTATTTTACTTCGGAGTCACGTGAGTGACCACGTGAAGATTTTGAAGCTCTGTGATTTTCATGCCGTAGATTAATTCCATATGACACACTGCTTCAGTTGACACAGTAGTGAGTAAATAATATTATTAAACATTGCTTGAATAATGCAATAAGTATTTTAATAATAATAAAAGAAAGAAAAGTAATACCCTTCTATAATAAGGGAAATTACAACAAAAGATATGAATCATTACATAAAAGAAAGCAAATAATCAAACAGAACCCAACACTGCATGTCCAAACTCTGGCACCGTTATACCAGGTTTATTGTAAAACTTGGAAAAAGTTTCTTCTTTACACCATCCTGCGGCACGTCCTGTGCCATCATCGCGGACGTGGACGCTGCCCTGGTGGAGTGAGATTTAAACACATCAGTGTCTACTCCAGCTAAATCCAAAACCTGTTTTAACCATCTAGAAATAGTTTGTACTGACACTTTTTTGTATGGTTTCTTATGGGCAATAAACATTATGGGCAGTCTCACAACCTCGGAGACTCTTGGTTACTTCAATATATTGAGTCAGATGCTTAACCACACACAATGTTTGGTCGACAGGATATGCTCTAAAAATTACCTTGGTTCCAGACTTCCCCGGTCTGCTTTGTTTGATTAGATCATATACATAAAAAGTAATGTTATCTGCAGACAAGTGCATACAATCTAAACGTAACATTTGCAATGTTTGTACTCCTTGTGCTGACACTCATGCCATAAGCATTACTACATTAAATGTTAATTTCTGAAAAGACAGTGACGTAATTGGAGCCCATTGCCGGAGCAATGTGAGAACTATACTAACATCCCAAATTTCTGTATATCTGGGTTTGGGAGGATATTAATAGATGGGACCCGATAGATAGATGTTCTGAAAATTGTCGTAAATAGGAAGACAAAGCACTACGAGCACTATTAATGGCACTATAACTAAGGTGCCGATCAAAAGGCAACATAGCAAGGAACTCCAATACATCCGATATATTTGCAGAATGATAAGATATATCTGACTGAATACAAAAACTTCTAATTTCTTTATGTGAGACATATATTGTTTCTTAGTGCTATCTCTCCAACCTGACATTATAACATTCATGGTCCTATCCAACAGTCCAACCCTTGTAATGGTCTGGTCAGAACTTGCAGATTAACAATTCATATGATCATGCAATGGATGACCTTGTTCTGTCACTGATTGTATCAACAAATCCCTGGAGCTGGGATCGTCATAAATAGTTCAATTATCATTCTAAACATCAATGGGAACCATGGCTGTGTAGGCCAGTTTGGAACCATCAAAACACCCTTGGCAGAGTCTTCCTCTATTTTACTGAGATATTGCCTAATCAGGCAAATGAGGGAAAAGCCTAGAACATATTCCCCAATGTAGCGAGAATGCATCCAACGCTACAGCTCCTGGATCAGGCTCCCATGACACGTATTTAGGCAATTGGTGATTTAATCTGGACGCAAACAGATCAATGTCTGGTACACCATACCGATTAACAATTTTTTGGAAATGTTGTGGATTTAACATCCATTCTGTATTGTCTTTTAACTCCCGTGATCTGTTGTCTGCCACAACATTGTCTTCCCTGGGAGATAAATAGCTGAAAGCCAGATATTCCTTGATACACACCAATTCCACATCAGGTTGACCAGATGATCACATGATACTGATCTTACTCCACCCATGTGATTGATATATGCCACAGCTGTGGTATTGTCTACTTGTAATTGAACATTCAAGTCCTCCATTGTAAAACAATAAGCTTTTAATCCAAAAATGCCCTCAATAACTCCAAATAATTAATACCATATGTTTGGAGAATTAAATCCTCTTGGACAGTCCATCTACCACCACAGCTGGTGTTATTGAACGTAGCCCCTCCCCCACCATCCGTGAGCACTAACATCAGTTTGTAATACCACTGTAGGTTGCTGAATAACAATGTTTTTAGTAGCTTGTGCAACATTCCCAATCCACCACTGTAATTCAGCCAAAGCTTCCGTTGGCAACTGCATGGGTCTGTCAAAATGACCTGCACGTTCTTTTAGTGCTTATGCTTTTGCCCTTTGAAGATTTTGATAATGCAAAGGACCAAACTCAACAGCGGGAATGTTGCTACCATCTTACCAATAACCCTAGCTACTTCTCGGATGGAGGGATAAGGTTTGTCAGCAAGGCAACTACACACATTTGTAATATCCACAACTTTATCTGTTGGTAGAGTTACTGACACAGCAACTGAATCAATGACAAATCCCAAGTACTCAATTGTTTGCAACGGTTGTAGCTTAGATTTTGTTGGATGGATCAGAAACCCTAGCCTTTCCAACAGGCTTATAGTTGCTGAAACTGAATCTTTAGCTGATTCCTGAGTGGCATTAACAATTAAAATATCATCAAGATAAGCCATGACAATGTGACTTTGAGCCCTTAACAATGCAAGTGCTAGTTTCAATAATTTTGTGAACAGCCTGGAAGCTGAACTTAATCCATTAGTTATGCTTTATATTGCCACAGCTGACCCATCCAATTAAACTTCAAGTACCTACGATAATGGTGATGAATTGGCACTGAATAATACGCATGCTGGGCCCCAAGTACGTCATGGTGAATCTTTGGGACAGTTTGACACGGGACACGCGCTGAGGGCTGATCATCCTGCAGCGGGCCGCCCTTGTGGAGGGTGTATAGTGGTAAAAGGCTGAAACACCCAGTGATGCCAGGGTACACAACTGATGATGTGTCCTGTGCCCAACTGTCCTGAAGGTTACCGAGGCCAAGATATACGTATACGTATTCCCCCCCCCCCCCCCCCCCACCGATGTTGAGCGTCTAGCACTCTCAACAATCAACGAAAGTCGTGAAAAGCTCCCCACCTACTGGCACAAGGGACTTCTTAACATCTTGCCGTGTGTATTTGATTCTGATAATCTGGCCTCTTCCAGTGACTGCTGTGAAAGGACAGCTGACAACATGGGAAAGTCCATGTGACAGCTTGGAGAGACAGCTGACAGGAGGGAACAGACACCACTGGGGCCGTCATGGGCTAGCTACCCATGACAGCAGTCCCCAACGCTGTTTCAGCTAGTTGGAGACACCCGCTAAATGCTACAAAAAGTAAATTAAAGGAAATACCCCTAGAGCCTGCGAGAGCGGGGGCGCAAGATGGCTCACCGACTGATAACACGGTTACAGACCCAGGAACGGAAACGACCACTGACAAGGAGAGCATGGCACATGAGATATCCACAACAGCTGCGGGACACAAACTTCAGGTGTGCATCTGTGGTTGGGAGAAAAGAACATCAGTGATGGGCTTGAAGATCCACCAAGGGAGGAAAAAGTGCTTGAGAGAGCAGAGACAAGGGCCTCACATTGACCAGTACTTCTTACGAAGCAACCAGTCAAATCAGTCGGGTGAAGCACAGCGACGGGACACAAACCAAAGTTCGCAGAGCATCAACACCCATGTCACTGAAGAGGGTGATACAAGCACAGAAATGGCGGTGGAGGAGCCCACGCAACAACTACAAAGACCTCCATTGGAGGGAAAGATCAAAGGGCACAAACCTGGAGTGAAATGGCCCAAAGCTGTTGAAAAGAAAGAGTGGGAGACGGTCAACAGTGACCTTATACATATCTTGGAGCAACAAGTGGGCACAGCAGTGGAAAAGCTTGAAAGGATGGGCAACACAATCTACAGCTGTGGAGAAGAACGGTTTGGGGTGAGTAAAGGGAGAGGTGGAAAGAAATTACCAACACCAATCAAGTCCAGGAGGCAGCAGGAGATCGAGACGCTAATCAGAGAGAAGAGACAGTTGAAAAAGCAATGGAAAAAAGCAACTGACGCAGAGAGAGAAGGTCTCATGCTTCTCCAAGAGGACATCAAGAGCCGATTGACAACCTTGCGAAAAGCAGAGAACATGAGGAAACTTCGCATGAAGAAAGAACACACAAGAATACGGTTCTACAAAGACCCTTTCAAGTTCATCAAAGACTTCTTCGCAAAGGAAAAAAGTGGAACTTTGAAAACATCAAAACAAGAACACCTGGAAAAGGCCCACCAAGACACGAAAAGGCATGAGCAGTTAGTCATCCCACATGACATCCCGCCTATTCAACCACCTGAATTCAACCCGGACACCAGCCCTCCGAAATGGAAAGAGGTAGAGAACACTGTCCGGCGAGCAAGAGCAGCATCAGCTCCGGGGCCAAAGGGAGTACCATACAAACTCTACAAGAACACACCGGATGTGTTACGCTTTCTATGGAAGCTCATGAGGGTGGTGTGGATGAAGTAAACAATACCTAAGGCGTGGCGAAGGGCCGGCGGCGTACTAATACCTAAAGAAAAGGATGCGTCAGACATCAGCCAATTCCGGCCAATATGTCTCCTCAACGTCGAGGGCAATATCTTTTTCAGCATTGTATCACAAAGGCTATCCACCTATCTGGTTACAAACAAGTACATTGATACATCTGTACAGAAAGCAGGAATTCCAGGCTTTTCGGGCTGCTTGGAGCATACAAGCATGATCTGGCACCAGATCCAAGCAGCTAAGAAGGACAACAGACACCTACATGTGATCTTCCTCGATCTGGCCAATGCATTTGGTTCAGTTCCCCATGAACTCCTTTGGGAATCTTTTGCCTTTTTCCATGTACCAGAGCTCATCACCACACTGGTCAAGAACTATTTCCAAGACCTGCAACTGTTGCTTCACAACAGCTGAATTCAGTACAACATGGCAGCGCTTGGAAGTAGGCATCATGGCAGGTTGCACATTCTCACCCTTGGCCTTTACAATGGCCATGGTAGTCATCATCAGGGCCTCCAAATGGGTGGTGGGCGGTGAACGAACCAGGGCTGGGCTCCGTCTGCCACCCATCAGGGCATACATGGATGACATGATAACACTAACCACTATTGCAGCATGCACCAAGTGGCTACTTGGAAAGCTGCAGGAGAACGTCAAGTGGGCCCGAATGAAAATCAAACCAAGTAATATTCCAGCCAGCGTCACGGAGTTTCTACCCAGGAAGTAATTTTAACCCACTTACCTGCGGGCTTGTTACTCACCGCTGGTGGAGCTGCGATCTGCAGCCTGTTCCTACCGACATGCGTCAACGTAATGCCGAGCATGCGCCTGGCGGGGCTTCTTCACGTAGTCACTCACGTGACTCCGAAGTAAAATCCGAAGATCGACACAAAATGCCGGGGTAACTCAGTGGGACAGGCAGCATCTCAGGAAAGAAGGAATGGGTGATGTTTCGGGTCGAGACCCTTCTTCAGACTGAGAGTCAGGGGAGAGGGAGACTAGACATATGATGATGCACATGTTACAATTGAATGGACAGTATGCAAAAGGTCAAATGCCTAGGCAGGATCTACACAGTGAAGGGTTGGCCCTGGGGCACATTGTAGAATAGAGGGATCTAGGAGTGCAGGTGTGGTGTCACATGTGGATTGGGTTTTTGGTACATTGACCTTCATCATTCAGGGCTTTGAGTGGGGAAGTTGGGATGTTATGTTAGGGTTGCACAAGAAATTGCCGAGGCTGAATATGGAGTATTGTGTTCAGTTTTGGTCACCCTGCTAAGGGAAGGGTTTTGTCAAGCTGGAAAGAGTGCAATGATTTACAAGGATGTTGGCTGGACTTGTAGGTCAGAATTATGGGGAGATGTTGGCCAGGCAAGGACGTTATTTCTTGCCGCGCAGGAGGCTGAGGGGGTGATCTTCGAGAGGGGTGTTGGATCATGAGGGGAATAGATAAGGTGAATGCATAGTCTTTTACCCAGAATAGGAGGAACAAGAACAAGAGAACATAGGTTTAAGGTGAGAGGGGAAAGATTTAATAGGAACTTGAAGGACATGTTTTTCCAAAAGGGTGGTTGATATAAGGGTGGGTGGTGGAACGAGCTGCCAGAGGTAGTTGACGCAAGTACTTTCACACCATTTGAAAGACATTTGGACAGGTACATGGATAAATGAAATGGGCCAAATATGGGAAGGTGGAACCAATATAGATGGGGTATTTTGGTCAGCATGGGCAAGTTGGGCCGAAGGGCCTGTTTCCGTGCAGTATAACCCTATGAACCAATCGATTCTTTCAGATGCATGTAAAAGATCGGTCTTTCTCTGCCTGGTTTTCTGGCCAATATTTCGCTCACGACTGACAGATTAGCTGGTCATTATCACAGTGAGATCAATGTGTATCTAATTAGGTTACAGTGTTTCCCTCATTACATTCAACTCCACACTTTAAACAGAGTTCACTTCCTGTAAATCAAAGCACTTTTGGCATCAAGAACAGAGGTCTTTGAACACAAGTTCTGTTGCCTCAACTTTCAAAGCGTATCAAGAGTACTATGTTTACATACAGTATCTGGTGTGCTGCTGCAAGTAAAAAATTAATTGTTCCATTTCAGCGCACATGACAATAAAACACTTGAGATGGGATTTTTATGAAGGATCAATATACTTGCCAATAACATTATGAGAGGCATATAGATAGGATAGACAGTCAGAACCATTTCCCCAGGGTGGAAATATCAAGGACTAGACAGCATAACTTTAAGGTGATTGAGGCAAAGTTTTACATGAAATGTGCTGGACAAGTTTTTTTTCACATGGAGTGTGGTTTGTTTTCCAAACAAAAGAAACAGGACTTTTCACAAGATATTAGTTCCAGCAGCATTCCATATTATATCAACTTTGATTTCATTGTAAGTTTAAAAGAGCTACTAAAAGCTGCACCAGAACACTGTGCTGAAATGTTAAACCCTCGTCTCGTTGTAAAAGAAAATGATTCAAATAAGGAATTGGATTCTTCATTGAAAGTTTCCATGTAAAATGGCCCCACCAATAGTTAAGGGCCTGTCCCACTTACGCAATTTTTTCGGTGACTTGCCGGCACCCATGATAGTCACAGCAGGTCCCTGAAAATGTTCAACATGTTGAAAATCCAGCAGCGACCAGAAAAAGGTACGACTCTTTGGGCGACTACCCACGACTGTACAGGTGTGACGTTATGGCATGTCGCAGGGTGACACCTGTATGGGCGTGAGTACTCGCCCAAAGAGTCGTACCATTTTCCAGTCGCCGCTGGATTTTCAACATGTTGAAAACTTTCAGAGACCTGCTGCGACTATGACGGGTGCCGGCAAGTCTCGAAAATATCATGTAAGTGGGACAATACCTTTATTGATGCCGTTTTGATGGATTTATTACAAAATGTCTTCTTATCATTACAAAATAGTGCAGCCATCAAGTCCAAGATTTGTCATGCCAAATCCTTTCTTTAGCCCAACAATATGCCCCTGTAGTGTTTACAGATACAGCACGAAAACAGGCGCTTTGGTCCATCGAGTCTGTGCCAAACGGCGATCCCTGCACACATACAATAGGGACAATTTACAAATATACCAACCGGTACAACTTTGGAATGTGGGAGGAAACCGGAGCACCTGGAGAAAACCCACGCAGGTCACAGGGAGAACATACAATCTCCATTCAGACAGCACCCATAGCCGGGATCGAACCTGGGTCTATGAGGCAGCAGCACTATCACTGCACAGTACAGCACAGTAACAGGCTCTTTGGCCCACAATGTCTGTGTTGAATACAAAACAAAGAGAAACTAAGGTAAACTAATCTCCTCTGCCAGCACGTGATCCATATCTCTCCATTCCCTGCATATCCATGTGCCTATCTAAAAGCTCCTTAAATAACCCGATGGCATCTGCCTCCACCACCATCCCTGGCAGCACAATCCAGGCACTCACCACCCTCTGTGTAAAACACCTCCCACGCACATCTCCTTTAATCTTTGCCTCTCTCTCCTCAAAGGTATGCCCACGAGTCTATGACAATTCCACCCTATGTCTACCCTATCTCATAATTTTACACACTTCTATCAGGTCTCGACACGAAACGTCACCCATTCCTTCTCTCCAGAGATGCTGCCCGTCCCACTGAGTTACTCCAGCATTTTGTGTCTATCTCCCCTCAATCTCCGGTGTTCTAGAGTATCCAATCCAAGTTGGTCAACACTCTGTAAAAATAGAAGCTCAGCGCATTGTATTTTCAGGATATAACAGTCTATGAGATTGAGTTTGAGGATGATTCAGTTCAAACAAACCACTGGGTGAAGAAACCTGAGATCAGTGTTTGCATTAATTTTCAACTGCAATGGGCCAGAGGTAGATTATTGAGAACAGTTTTTATTGTATTCTCACGAGTAGGCTATAAATACCTGGTTTACGAGTTCTCAACAGCGTTTGAGAACTTAAAGGATTCAACGCTATATTCTCCAAGTGCAAATTAATGACCAGCCAATGCAACTCATACCCTGAAGGAGATGCCAAATGTCGGGCTCTCCAAGCTGACGTGTGGTTAATTTAGCGACACGCTGTATTTAGATTTTACAGCAAGAACTTGCACTTAGTTCTCACAATGGGTTTTTGTAAAGGATCAAAACAAAGCATTGAACAGCAGCATTATCGGACAGAAGATTCATTGCTACTCCGCCAATCATCGCTGATCTGGTATTTTTATGACTGTTGGCAGATCAGTTTCCCTCTTGGGATAAATAAAGTTCTATCGTATTGTATCGTAAATTCACAGCCCATATTGAAACGCCATCATGCCAACTGCTCGAGCTTCCTGGGCAAGAGCTCTCCAGGAAAGTGGTGGGAAGTCTGACAGACTGGTGACTGACTGCCAGCAATGGCTATGGGGCAGGGGCAGCCAAAGTCTGGCCTCTTCTCCCTTACATCAGGCACTGCACTCCATCACTGCCTTGCTAGCTTGGTGTGGCATGATTCTCAACACCAGGAGGGTGGGTGGCAAAATGGTAATGTTCCTCATCTCTTTTTCACACAGAGAGTTGCGAGTCTGTTTAATTCTCTGCCTCAGAGGGCGGTGGAGGCCGGTTCTCTGGATACTTCCAAGAGAGAGCCAGATAGGGCTCGTAAAGTTAGCGGAGTCAGGGGATATGGGGAGAAGGCAGGAACGGGGTACTGATTGGGGATGATCAGCCATGATCACATTGAATGGTGGTGCTGGCTCGAAGGGCCGAATGGCCTCTACTCCTGCACCTATTGTCTATTGTCACACAACATTGTGGATGTGCCTTCATTGTGGAGACTGCAGCGTCCATTAACACCACATTCCTTCTCCCCGCGGACAGTTTGGGAGAACAATAAATGCTGACCTTGCATACGGGGACCACGTCCCAACGGGTAAATTAGGATAAAAACACAAGTGTTTAAAATCCTCCATCAGCAGCAGTTTCTTGTACTTTACTAGGAACGAGCTGACAGCTTTATAATTCCAGATGAAATGTGACTCTTGGGACAGGAGCTCTCTGGTCTGTGAGAGGGTGAATGTTTAAGTGTGCTCTGCTGTATCCCGCTGCAGTTTACATTCATTTATTAAGCTGCTCACATTCCGTTTTTGCTGCATTATTACTGATGCAGATTGTGGCCAATCTCTTGCACTATCATTTGAACGTTCCCCTGAAGGTGACCATGCCGATCACGTTCCCGGTGAGCCCCGGACGTTCGCCGGCACCAGGCCTGGCTCGTCTCACCTCCCATGGAAACCGGGAGAGGGAGCAGCCAAGCCCGGCCCCTTCCCGCCCCCGTAGACCGGGAACCGGAGAGGAGGGTGGAGGGTGGAGGGTGGAGGGTGTTGGAAGGAACTGCAGATGCTGGATTACACCGAAGATAGACACAAAATGCTGGAGTAACTCAGTGGGACAGGCAGCATCTCTGGAGAGAAGGAATGGGGGACTTTTCGGGTCGAGTCCTCTCTTCAGACTCTCGATCCGAAACGTCGCCCATTCCTTCTCTCCGGAGATGCTGCCTGACCCGCTGAGTTACTCCAGCATTTTACTCAAGCAAGTGATAGGTGGATACAGGTGAGGAAGGTTTTGATTGGTGAATTATGTGGATGAAAGCCAGAGCTGAGAACCAGAAAATGGGTGTGTGGCAGAGAGAGAGGAGACACGAAATGTGAAGCCAGAGGAAAGGATACAGGTGGAAGGGAATGGGAGAAGTGGAGGATCTGTCAGAATAGTGGGAGAAATAGGTGGGATGCAGGGAAGAGAGGCAGGAGGAAGAGGAGCTGTTGATGTTAGTTGCCTAAAGTTGGAGATTTCACACTAGTTAGTTTTCTTTTATATATTGAACTTCTCTCCCTAGACTTTGAGATCCTTAGAAAATTCCAAAACCCTTAACATCTTAGTTTAGTTTAGTTTAGAGCTACAGCGTGGAAACAGTCCCTTCGTCCCACCGAGCCCGCGGTCCCACGCACATAACACACACTGCGGACAATGTTTACATGTACAACAAACTAATTAACATAAAGACCTGCGCATCTTTGGAGCGTGGGAGGAAACTGAAGATCTTGGAGAAAATCCATGCAGGTCACGGGGAGAACGTGCAAACTCTGTACAGACAGCACCCGTAGTCAGGATCAAACCCGGGTCTCTGGTGCCATAAGGCACCAATTCTACCGCTGCACCACCGTGCCGCCCCGCTTTTAATATTTTAACTATTTAAATCGTTTTGAAGTGTAATTGCTGTTATAATGTGGGATTAAAATTTCGAAGAGTTTTCATCTAATAGCTGGGTGCAATGTGGTGAAAAATTCAAGTTTCGTTTTAAGAATTACAGCTTTCCTGGATTTTAGTTGCTTTTTGGAAATGATAAATTAATTTTATCAGCATAATCCTGCTCCGATTTAAGATTCAGATTCTACATTTTTCTGAGAACAATCTGATTAATTGGAAATTAAATCTCACTTCAGTTTATAATTGCTGACAATTGCTTATCATGATGCTGCTGCTTCAACTTGCGTTACAAATCACAGTTGCAAAGTTACATTTCCAGCATCAGCATTTTTTTCTCCATTTGCAATATATCCTTGATTGCACTAAATAAAGAAATGCCAGCCGCTGGAAGTTAGTTTGTTCAGTATTGAGTTCGGGCAGGTGTCAACATAAGGTTGGAAGCAGTTTTTGCATTGTGCTCTTACGTTAAGACACAGGATCAGAATTAAGCCATTTGTCCTGTTGAGTCTGCACTGCCATTCCATCATGGCTGATCTACTTTTCCCCTCGCCTCCCCGTAACTTTTGACACTTTTACTAATCAAGACCCTGTCAATCTCTGCCTGTGCAAATACCCAATAGCTTGGCCTCCACAGCCATCTGCGGCAATGAATTCCACAGATTCACCACCCTCTGGCTAAAGAAATTCCTCCTCATCTCCATTCTAAAGGTATGACCATCTGGTCAGAGACTCTCCGACTAGTGGAAATATCCTCTCCACATCTACTCTATCCAGGCCTTTCACTATTCAGTCATTTCACAATGAGGTCCCCCCTCATCCTTCAAAAACTCCAGCGAGTACAGGCTCATCATACGTTAACCCACTCATCCCCGGGATCCTCGTAAACCTCCTCTGGACCCTCTCAAGCACTTCCTTCCTCAGATATGGCGCGCAAAACTGCTCACAATACTCCAAATTCTGTCTGACCAGTATCTTATAAAGCCTTAGCATTACATGCTCGTTTTTATATAGTGCTCTCCGAAGGAATGCTGACGTTACATTTGCCTTCTTGTAGATTAGATCTTGGAAAAATACAGTAAAGTTGAAACTGGGTAAAGGGCAGCACAGGAGCAGCCTGCAGCTCTGGGAGTGCCCACAGTTTGTGGATAGTCCTGCATAATGCTGACATTTGCAAGTACCTAACAATGTACATGACCAGCAACAATGCTCAGACAGGGGAACACTGCACTCATCTGTTTTAATATCACACAGCCACACAAATACCAGTGTCCGCTTACATCTCGAGTTTACTCGAGTGCTTAGCAATTTTGCCAATGATTCCCTTGCCTGTGGCGTTAGCTGCGAATTGCTCATTCCATCTGACTTGTGCCCACAGCTGTTAACTGCTGACTTCATTCAGTCGTTGACAAGCGCTGTACTCTTGAATCCTCATCTCTCTGATTAAAGGCCGTGCCTGGTAGCCGTGTCATAGACTGTACATCAGAGGAGATGATCAGCCAGCCTGAAAGGCAGGTGATACTGAGCAAGACTGACAAGCAGACTTCAACAGGACTACACAGGTAACTAACAGAACAGAAATAAGGGTATTGAAGTGTGAAAACGCACATCTCCAGTTTCTTCCCAGCGGTTATCAGGCAACTGAACCACCCTACCACAACTAGAGAGCAGTGCTGAACTCCAGTACTATCTATTGTTTAAGAAGGAACTGCAGATAGTGGAAAATCGAAGGTAGACAAAAATGCTGGAGAAACTTAGCGGGTGAGGCAGCATCTATGGAGCGAAGGAAACTCTTCAGAAGAAGGATTTCGGCCCGAAACATTGCTTATTTCCCTCGCTCCATAGATGCTGCCTCACCTGCTGAGTTTCTCCAGTACTAACGACCTCATTGGTGACCCTCGGACTATCCTTGATTGGACTTTGCTGGCTTTGTCTCGCACTAAACATTATTCCCTTTATCATGTGTCTGTACACTGTAAATGGCTCTATAGTAATCATGTATTGTCTTTCTGCTGACTGGTTAGCACGCAACAAAAGCTTTTCACTGTACCTCGGTACACGTGACAATGAACTGTACTGAAACTGGTCTTGTACCATGAGGTTTAAATTAAAGATGGTATATTATTTTGATGGCTCCGTTTAGATATGCAGCGTGGAAGCAGGCCCTTCAGTCCACACCGACCAGCGATGACCCTGTACACTAGTTCTACCCTACACACACTTGGGACAATTTACAGAAGGCAGTTAACTGCATGTTTCTGCATGTCTTTAGAATGTGGGAGGAAACCGGAACATCCAAAGAAAACCCACATGGTCACAGGGTAAATGTGCAAACTCTGTACAGACAGCACCCGTGGTCAGGATCGAACCCGGGTCTCGGGTAGGACATAGATAGGTGCGTAAATAGGACAGGTTTGGAGGGATATGGACCAAACGCGGGCAGGTGGGACTAGTGTAGCTGGGACATGGTGACCAGCGTGGGCAAGTTGGGCCGAAGGGCCTGTTTCCATGCTGTATCTCTCTATGACTCTATAACATCAGTCACTGAAGCTCTTCATAACAAGAGGACAAGAAGGCAAAAGCGATTTGAATTTCAAATGGACCGCCCTCACCTCGCGCTCAGCCGTGCCCCGACATAGTGCGGAGCTTCCAATGTGGAATGCACAAAGTGGATTCACGTTTCAGTCAATTTCCACTTATTTAATTAACGGAGCAAGAGAACGGAAGAGTAATTGAAATAAAACCAGAGCTTGCACTTTATGCAGGGCCAGTAATGACCTTAGATTTATGCTCGATCATGGGTCATTATTTATTTTTGACGTGTGGTCAGTGTTGTGATTGAAAGCGTTTGTCGGCACTGGGCCTGTACTCGCTGGAATTTAGAAGAATGAAGCGTACAGAATAGGTAAAAGGCCTGCATAGAGTGGATGTGGAGAGGATGTTTCCACCAGTGGGAGAGTCTAGGACTAGAGGGCACAGCCACAGAATAAAAGGACGTTCTTTTAGGAAGGAGATGAGGAGGAATTTCTTCAGTCAGAGGGTGGTGAATTTGTGGAATTCTTTGCCACAGAAGGCTGTGGCGGCCAAGTCAGCGGATATATTTAAGGCAGAGATAGATTCTTGATTAGTACGGGTGTTAGGAGTTATGGGGAGAAGGCAGGAGAATGGGGTTAGGAGGGAGAGATAGATCAGCCACGATTGACTGGGGGAGTAGACTTGATGGGCCGAATGGCTCATGTCCCACTTGGGCGATTTTTAAGGCAACTACAGGCGGCTAGTTTGTCACCACATGTTCGCCGGTGGTCGTCTCAGTCGTAGCGTCTTTCTGGTCACCGCTAAATTTTCACCATTTTTTTGCTGACAGTGGGTTTGATGCCAATGAGAATACCTTGTCTTCTCCTGACGTAGGTGCTGTCGTAGGTTGTCACCAGGATGATGTAGGTTGTTGCCGGTTTTTCGGCATCCTGCTACGGCTATGACAGTCGCCTAAAAAATCGCCAAGTGGGACAGGCCCATTATTCTACTCCTATCACATGACATTATCATCTTATGAACTGGAGGAGCCATTTATGCACAGTTAATAGATGCCTGATATAATCTGATGGTGTGCCAGTCTTTGGGGCAGAATGGTCTGTGTGGAACTCTGGTGCCCACCAGTATTGCTACCCCAGGGTTCAAACGTAAGTACAAGACACCTCCTCCACTAATTTTGTTAACATTTTACAAAATGTGTAATAAAGAATGGAACTTTAGTTTGGTTTAGAGATACAGTGCAGAAACAGGCCCTTCGGCCCCCCGAATCCGCGCCGAACAGCGCTCCCCGCACATTAACATTATGCTACACACTCCCGGGACAATTTACATTTATACCAAAGCCAATTAACCTTCAAACCTGTACATCTTTGGAGTGTGGGAGGAAACCGGAGCACACGGAGAAAACCCAAGCAGGTCACGGGGAGAACGTACAAACTCTGCACAGACAGCACCTGTCTTCAGGATCAAGCCCAGGACTCTGGTGCTGTAAGGCAGCAACTCTACCGCTGCACCACCGTGCTGCCCTTACACAAATAAAATGCAGCCAAAGTTTAAAGAAAAAGCAGAAATATCATAAGCTTACTACTGAAAACAACAAAGGTACTTGTCTGAGATGCTCAGTTTGGTTTAGTTTATGATTATCATGTGTACGGAGGTACAGTGACAAGCTTTGTTGTTGCGTGCTGTCCAGTCAGCGGCAAGACCGTACATGATTACAATCAATCTATCCGTAGGGAACAGATACAGGATAAAGGGAATAATCTTTAGTGTAGATAAAGTCCAGAAAAGTCCGATTGGAGACAGGTGAAGGAACTCCAATGAAGTAGAGAGCGGGTCACGACTATTCTCTGGTGGGTGAGAGGACGGTTTAGTTGCCTGATAACAGTTGGGAAGAAACTGTCCCTGAATCTGGAGGTGTGCGATTTCACATTCAGGGACAGTTTTTTCCCAGCTGTTATAAGCTGGCCACATCCACCATACACCACCCAGTAAGATAGACACAAAAAGCTGGAGTAACTCAGCGGGGCAGGAATGTATCTCCAGAGATACAGGCTAATTAGAACGGAGATGAGGAAAAACATTTTCACCCGGAGAGTTGTGAATCTGTGGAATTCTCTGCCTCAGAAGGCAGTGGAGGCTGATTCTCTGGATGCTTTCAAGAGAGCTTTAGATAGAGTTCTTAAAGATAGCGGAGGCAGGGGACATGGGAGAAGGCAGGAATGGGGTTCTAATTGTGGATGATCAGCCTTGATCACAATGAACAGCGGTGCTGGCTCGAAGGGCCGAATGGCCTACTCCTGCACCTATTGTCTATTGTCAGAGTTTTCTACTCTGGAATATATAAACTTTGAGTATTCACTTTATCCATTCCCCTCACGATCTTGTACCCCTTAAGAAGGACACCTATGCTCCAAACATAAAAGTCCCAGCCTATCGAACCCCTTCCTATGTCCCAAGCCCATCGCCCCGGTAACATCTTGCTGAATCTCTTCTGTTAATTGAGTTCCTTCTAACGTGGGATCTGAGAGCAAGTTGGTCAACTAATAGTAAAAACAACTTTAGTTATGTAAGCTCATGGTAAAAATAAATTCTGCATCAAAGAAGTGGCATGAAATGGTGGCAGAATAAATGGCAGGATAACTTTTTACTTTTCATCAGAGAACTGGCTCACTTGCTGGACATTAAATTGGTTTTGAGACTAATCGTCACTGATCCCTACAAGAAAACAAGATTCAGACCAATAATAATTCGACCCCATGCAGTGCAGAGGAACCCGGAACACCATCCAGGCACAATTTCACAGTCGTTTTGCAAACGATTAAAGAGTCTTATGTACAGCAAGATGAAATAATAATGGGTTCTGCTCTGAATCAAAGGCCGATTGCATCATTTCAAACCATTACATGTTCTGTGAGGGCTGATTATTTTTTATCAGGATCCTGAGATTTGAAAAAAGTTTTGATTCCAACGGTCCCCAAGCCTCTAGACTTCAACACAAAAATAGTCTTACATTCAAGTTCAAGTTACATTTATTGTCACATACACCAATTGGTTCGGTGAAATTTGAGTTATCATGCAGCACACAAATAAGATAAACACAATGCTATGGAATGTAACATAAAACAAGTCAACAATGAGACATAGAAACATAGAAAATAGGTGCAGGAGGAAGCCATTCAGCCCTTCAAGCCAGCACCGCCATTCATTGTGATCATGGCTGATCGTCCCCTATCAATAACCCGTGCCTGCCTTCTCCCCATATCCCTTGACTCCACTAGCCCCTAGAGCTCTATCCAACTCTCTCTTAAATCCATCCAGTGATTTGGCCTCCACTGCCCTCTGTGGCAGGGAATTCCATTAATTCACAACTCTCTGGGTGAAAAAGTTTTTTCTCACCTCAGTCTTAAATGACCTCCCCTTTATTCTACGACTGTTGCCCCTGGTTCTGGACTCGCCCAACATTGGGAACATTTTTCCTGCATCTAGCTTGTCCAGTCCTTTTATAATTTTATATGTTTCTATAAGATCCTTCTAAACTCCAGTGAATACAAGCCTAGCCTTTTCAATCTTTCCTCATATGACAGTCCCGCCATCCCAGGGATCAATCTCATGAACCTACGCTGCACTGCCTCAATCACAAGGATGTCCTTTCTAAAATTAGGAGACCAAAACTGTACACAATACTCCTGATGTGGTCTCACCAGAGCCCTATACAACTGCAGAAGAACCTCTCTACTCCTATACTGAAATCCTCTTGTTATGAAGGCCAACATTCCATTAGCTTTCTTCACTGCCTGCTGTACCTGCACGCCAACTTTCAGTGACTGGTGTACAAGGACACCCAGGTCTCGCTGAACCTTCCCCTTACCTAACCTAACCCCATTGAGATAATAATCTGCCCCCTTGTTTTTGCTGCCAAAGTGGATAACATCCTTGCCATCTGTTGGGTGAGATGTTAAAATAAGCTCCCATATGCATTCAAAGGTAAATGTAAAATAACTCTAAAACTCCATTGTAAATAATCTGCAAATGGATATAGTGATTTGGCAAAAAATAGAATACACAAAGTGCTGGAATAACTCAGTGGGCCAAGCAGCATCTCTGGAGAACATGGACAGACGTTGTATTGAGTATATTATTTATTAAACTTCTATTTAAGTCTGTTTATGATATTATCTATTGAGGGCTGTGTTTACAAAGCTATTATGGTGCTGCAGGTAAGAATTCCATTGTTGCGTTTTGTTGCAGATGACGATGAAACGCTTTAGACTCGTGACTGCTCGATGATGTTATTTCCATGCGAAATTCATTAAAACTTTGGAATTCAAAAGTAAAAACACAATCTCCGCAGCTCCACATTGATGCCTTGGTCCTTGTGCTGTTTGTTGGACCCAGCTGTGTGCAAATTGGTCACAGTATTCCCTATATTTCTCAGCTCTAAAGTGCTTTCGGGCATGGCGAGGTCATGAAAGCCTTTCTTTCTTTCATCTCGGGGCATTCTGAGGGGAGCCGTATAAAAAATATTCTTCTTCATCCGTGAGCAGCAACTCTGCCGTTGAATTAAAATTACCATTATTTTCTTGTTGGGCATGTGATGTGATACTTTGAAATCTTTGCTTGATTTGCAAACTGATTTGAAAACCTAGCTGTGACGCGCGCTGTTTCTGTATTAATCCCAGTTTGTCATAAAGGCCACTTGACTTTGACTTTAACGGGGAGAAGTGTTGGGACAGAAGTAACGTTTTCATTTTCTTCCTTTGGTTTAAAATCAACTGGCGATTTGGCATCATGCCAGTGAGAGGGAATGGAGGGAGGGGGCTGGGCGAGGGGGGCAGAAAGAGGCACCTTAAAGACCTCTGTGACAACCTTCAAGGCATCACCAAACCTGCCATTCGTCGTTTGGCTCGACGAGGTGGGGTCAAGCGTATTTCTGGCCAAACCTACCAAGAAGAGCGCGGGGTTTTGCAGGTTTTCCTTGAGAATGTCATCCGGGATTCAGTGACCTACACGGAACATGCGGACCGCAGGACAGTGGCAGCGATGGACGTGGTGCAAGCGCTGAAACGCCAGGGGCGCAGCTTGTATGGCTTCGGGGGTTGAAAGATAAATGTGAGAAGCGATGAAGAACACCCATCATTTGGCAGAGCTACAGGAGGGCAACGTTAAACTCTACAACGGTACACAAAAGGCTGGAGAAACTCAGCGGGTGCAGCAGCATCTAAGGAGCGAAGGAGATGGGCGACGTTTCGGGTCGAGACCCTTCAGAGTGTGTCCTTGGATGCTGCTGCACCCGCTGAGTTTCTCCAGCCTTTTGTGTACCCTCGATTCTCCAGCATCTGCAGTTCATTCTTTAACAGTTAAACTCTACAACTTCCATTTCAAAATCCAGTCGGCACGGTGGTGCAGCAGTAGCGTTGTTACGTCACAGCACCAGAGAGCCGGGTTCGATCCTGACCACGGGCGCTGTCTGTACGGAGTTTGCACGTTCTCCCTGTGACCGCGTGGGTTTTCTCCAAAGACTGGCTGGTTAATTGGCTTTGATAAAATTGTAACTTGTCCCTAGCGTGTGTTGGATAGTGTTACTGTATGGGGATCGCTAGTCGGTGCGGACTCGGTGGGCCGAAGGGCCTGTTTCTGCGCTGTATCTCTAAATCTGGGATTCCCTGCAGATTCTATGGCTGATCACTGATATTTCCATTTTTCCATTAGACTTTAGAGATACAACACGAAACAGGTCCTTGGCCCACCACGAGCGAGCAGACCCGTGCTAGCCCCGTGCACTAGCACTATCCTACACATTTGGGACAATACACATTTTTTACCAAAGCCAATTAAAAACCTGCTCGTCTTTGGAGTGTGGGAGGAAACCGGAGCACTTGGAGAAAATGCATATGGTCACAGAGAAAATGTACAAACTCCGTACGGACAGCACCCGTAGCGGGATCGAACCCGGGTCTCTGGCGCTGTGAGGCAGCAACTCTACCGCTGCACCATCGTGCCCCCCCAAACTGCTTGTTTCAACCGCTGTCAATAACTAGTGAGCTCTGGACCAATGCTATTTCATATTTCTAGCTTTCCTCTAGTATTTATCTCTGGTTAACAATATTAGCAGACTATAGGTCGACAAAAATGCTGAAGGGTTTTGGCCCGAAACGTTGCCTATTTCCTTCACTCCATAGATGCTGCCTCACCCGCTGAGTTTCTCCAGCATTTTTGTCTACCTTCGATTTTCCAGCATCTGCAGTTCCTTCTTGAATATTCTAGCAGACTGTAGAATGGTCCAGAGCTTTAGTTTTTACAGTTTAATATTGTCTTTACCTCACCAG
Source organism: Raja brachyura (assembly GCA_963514005.1). Next base: position 1,886,452 of record OY740814.1, on the reverse strand, counting down.
TAACTGGGCATCAGCTTTAAGCCAGCCATGAAAATGTCGATACACAAATTCAATAATTCATACACAACATTTAAGTTTTGCGAGATTCGCTTCAGTAAAAATATCAAGCTGTGTTCTTGCTAATGCAACTTTAATCATCTGCATTCATTCACTCGCTCCGTGGTCGTTAGTCAATACTGACAACCGTAGCTCACAGAAGCATTTATTCAATCTGATGTACCAGAAAATCTAACAGTGTCTTGTTTCCTATCTGCACCCTGCCTGAAAAAGGGCTTGCATGAAAACCATGCTTCACAACTCAATTAAAAAGGAATAGACTTATTTACCTCTGTTTTTCCAACACTGGTTTATAGGAGGGGTTGCAGTTAATAAGCTTTAAGCAAAAAATCAACCCTAAGATGGCCTGAGACCTATCTTGCAGAGGGTGATGACAAAAGGAACACATTACATTCTGAAGAAGGGTCTTGACCCAAAATCTCTGTCCCGCTGAGTTACTCCAGCATTTTGTGTCTATCTTTAATTTAAACCAGCATTTGCAGTACTTTCCTTCTTGTTGCACCCACCCATATCTCCAGTTTCCTTCTCCCCGGACTCTCAGTCTGAAGAAGGGTCTTGACCCGAAATGTCACCCACTTTCCTTACCCCCAGAGTTGCTGCCTGTCCCGCTGAGTTGCTCAAGAGTTTTTTTGTCTATCTATAATACGCTAAATTTATCCATTGGACATTCGGACGTGTATTAAGATTATGGGGCCATCACTGTAAAAGAGTTAGACTCTGCTAGGTTAAATTAGCCATTTTCCCAGCCTTCACAGGGAGGACTTTTGCTGCTCACAAGTTAGCTGGAATTCACCATGTCTGGAATTCTCTGCCTCAGCGGGCGGTGGAGGCCGGTTCTCTGGATGTTTTCAAGAGAGAGCTAGATAAGGCTCTTAAAAATAGTGGAGTCAGGGGATATGGGGAGAAGGCAGGAACGGGGTACTGATTGGGGATGATCAACCATGATCACATTGAATGGTGGTGCTGGCTCGAAGGGCTGAATGGCCTACTCCTGCACCTATTGTCTGTTGTCTATTCACACGTACACTTGGGCATGATATTGATCATTTGACTATGTCGTAACTAGAAATCCTTCCACTTCATGAAGAAATAGGTGGTTATTTGAAGACAAATTGGTGATAACTTGTTGAATCTTCTTCTCATTTCACAGTGTTGCCTTTGTGTGGTGTTGCTGAACGCACCGTAACAATGGGCTCAGTTTCCAGATCCAAGAGTCACAGCAACTATTGGTTGTCCTGAAGATTCCCGTTGACTATTTGCTGATATTCAAGAGTAGATGCAATAAATTGTTCCTCGACATTTCAAATTTGCCGATCAAAGTCAAGTCAAGTCAAATTATATACGTAAATACACACATGAATACATCAATTCACATGAACCAGTTTTCATCATTCATTCATCATCGTTGGAAACATTAGCGACTCAGTGGTGCTGGTTTCCGATGGGAACGGTGACGGACGCACCACACATCTCTGTCCTCCAGTTCCTGCGGACTTCTGCCGTTGGAAGTATAGGATTTTGGTATGTGTTCATTATCATCATTCCTTACAATGCCGTGTACGACAGTGATCGCAACTTCTACTGAAGTGTGGATGGCCGTTAGCTCGCTACAAGCTCATCCACCCTTTGACAGGTCTTGTTTTTGGTCCTGCTGGGGGTCCACAGCCCCCTCCTCACCTGGCAAACCAGGTGGGGGAGACGGTTTAGTCGCCGACTATCCGACCATGGAGCAGGTAGCATGGGACGCAGGGAGTGTTTTCAACCTCTACATATATGTGACAAGTTTTGGACTGTTGTAGTGCATTGGCATTTGCTACAGTTTCTATGTTTCTATTTTCTGAAAGCAGAGAAGACCATTTGGCCCATCAGATCCATGCCAGCTCTCAGTTCCTCAATTATCTTCCTTTAATTCTTTCGTTGTCACATCTTCACCAATCTCATCACCCCTCCCATCCCAATTTTCCTGCCATAGGGGTAAGCAGGAAAGAATAAGGAGTTAAGGGCCTGTCCCACTAGCGCGCGATTAGACGCGACAAGCGCGACCTACCGTGGTCGCTTTAGTCGCCCGGCCTCGCGTGACCCTGTCCCACTGCGATCGCCGGAGTCTCGTCGAGTTGTGTGTAGCTGGTGTCGACATCGCGCGTAGTGTCCAAAAACCGACACTGCTTAAAAAATTACGCGCGGCAAAATCCTGTCGCGCAGAACGTGATTAACGTGATGACGTTTTGACGTTGTGCGTCTTCAGCGTGGCGTTGCGTGATGACGTCACTGCCCGACGTCGTGCAATGCGCATGCTCATGCGCATCGTCACGTGATGAAAAATAACGTCCTTCCTTCGGACGTCGCGCGTGTAATCGCGCGCTAGTGGGACAGGCCCTTCACTCGCACCGGGATCGCCTGACCCCCACGCGACCCCCGCGTCCGAATTTGTCGCGCTTGTCGCGTCTAATCGCGCGCTAGTGGGACAGGCCCTTAAGCCATTTTCACACAGAGAGTTGTGAGTCTGTGGAATTCTCTGCCTTAGAGGGCGGTGGAGGCCGGTTCTCTGGATACTTTTAAGAGAGAGCTGGATTGGGCTCTTAAATATAGCGGGAGTCAGGGGATATGGGGAGAAGGCAGGAACGGGGTACTGAATGGGGATGATCAGCCATGATCACATTGAGTGCCGGTACTGGCTCGAAGGGTCGAATGGCCTACTCCTGCACCTTTTGTCTATTGTCACTATGTTTACACGCTAATTTACAATGGGCAACATCAACTGCTGCAGTTTTGAACACGTGGAAGTTGTTACAGACAAGCTAATGGAACAAACTGATTATCAAGAGACTCCATCAATATTCAGGGGATGTGAACTACATCTTTAGCAGTAGTGGTCTAGACATTGACTGAATATTAATCCAAGTCTTAAACAGATATGTTTCCAAAGTGAATGGGAAAAAAATAACTGGCCTTTGAAAGTCTCTCCACCTTACTGTGGATAGCACGCAACAAAAAACACTTTTCACTGTATCTCGGCACACATGATGCTAAACTAAACTAAACTAACTGACCAAGAGACACATTTTTTAATACAGCTTCAAACTTTAAAATACTTAAATGGGGAAAAAGCAGTTTATTTTCAATACATTACTCTTCTGATGTCGGGACGGCCAAACACACTCCGCGGGTTGGAGTGCCCAAATCGGCACTTTCCTACCGGAGACCGCGGCTTCAGGATGTTGTAGGCTGCAGGCCAGCTGTCGGAGCTCTTCTCCGGTGATCCCGGCAAGGGATCCCAGGCTCCGGATGGTAAGTCCATGGCATACCCGCGGCTGGACGCTCCGCAAACCACAGTTCCACGATGCCAAAGTCACCAGGCCAGTGATCGGAGCACCCCTCTCTGGCAACCCCCGGCAAGGGTTCGCCCGCTCCGCGATGGAAAAGTCCATGCTGCACCCGCTGTTGAAGCTCTGGGCCCGACTCCGGGATAGGCCGCTCCAATCCAAGCTGTTAGGCCGCGAGGGAGACATCCGCGATGGAAAAAGTTGCCTCTCCGTCGAGGAGGCAAAACGAAAAGCGGTTTCCCCCTTTTCCTGCCACATCACCCCCCACACAAGACACACCAAGAGACACCTAAACTAACATTTAGACACACCAAAAAAACAAAAAAAGTCGAAATAACGAACACGCTGCTGGCAGGGCAGCCGACTCACCGACTTGTAGTATGCTGTAGTAAATCAGTGGGACAGGCAGCATCTTCTTCAGACTCATATATTCTTCATTGAAAAATATTCTTCTTTGGTTTTGTAAACCTGGTGATGCACAATTTGACGAGGGAAGTGACACATACACATTAATAAGATTTCCATTCACTGGAAAAACTCTCACCATCGAATGATCGATATTTATTTCATGCTGCAACATACTGCAGCTGCCAGCATTGACAAGTGTTCCAAGCAACATCAACCCCAACTGCAATCATTTTGAACTTTTCCCATGTGAAAACTTGCAAAAGACAACTAATGAAGAAGTTAAGTATCATGAGAACCCAATCAATATTCAGAGGCTGTGAACTATATATATTTACCAGAAGCACTCTGGAAATCGAGCGAATCTTAATCCATGTCTTACAAAAGTTGTTAACGTCCTGTGCTTGGAATTGATTGTAGACTTTAGGAGAGCTCCCACTCCGCTCACCCCACTCACCATCAACAACACCACAGTCACATCTGTGGAGTCTTTTAAGTTCCTGGGAACCATCATCTCCAAGGACCTTAAGTGGGGGGGCTACCATCGACTCCACTGTCAATAAGGCACAACAGAGGATGTACTTCCTGCGGCAGCTGAGGAAGCACAATTTGCCACAGGCAATGATGGTCCAATTCCACACGGCCATCGTAGAGTCTGTTCTCACCTTCTCCATCATGGTCTGGTTTGGCTCAGCAACCAAGCACGACACCTGGAGGCTGCAGCGAATCGTCCGATCAGCTGAGAAGGTTATTGGCTGCAACCTCCCCTCCATTAACGAACTGTACACTGCAAGGGCCGGGAAGCGAGTGGGTAAGATCATCTCTGACCCCTCTCACCCTGGCCACAAACTCATTGAATCACTTCCCTCTGGAAGGCGACTCCTGACTGTCAAAGCTGCCACAGCCAGACATAAAAACAGCTTTTTTTTCCACAAGTAGTAGCTCTACTCAGTAACCAAAATCTGTAGCCTCCTTTTGCTCTGGTATTTTATTTAATTCCCATGTTTAATCAATAATGTTTTATTATTAATGTTTAATGTTTTATGTATCATTCTTAACAAATTCCTTGTATGTGAATACTTGGCCAATAAACGTATTCATTCAACCATTCATTCATGCTTCCAAAACGAATGGGAAAAGAGTGAAAGGCCGTTAGAAATCTATCAAGCTCACTGGTGTGTTTACTAAGAGAGAGAGTTTTAATACTGCTATATCCTTGAACATGGAACATAGAACAGTATAGGTCCTGTGACCACAATGTCCGTGCCAAACATGATGTTGAAGTTAAACTGATCTCATCTGTCTGCACATGATCCATATCCCTCCATTCCCTGCAACTCCATGTGCCTATCTATAAGCCTCTTAAACACCACTATCATATCTGACTCCAGCACCACCCCTGGTAGTACGTTTCAAGCCCCGACCACTCACTGTGGAAAAAAAAGTCTTGCACATCTTCGTTAAACTCTCCCCCTCTTATCTTACAGCTATGACCCCCAGTGTTGGGCATTTCCAACCTGGCAAAAAGGTTCTGACTGTCTACCCTATCTGTGCCCCTCATCATTTAATATACTTCTATCAGGCCTTCCATCATCCTCTGACGTTCCAGAGAGAACAATCCAAGTTCAAAGTCTCCTGTAGCTGCAACACTCTAATCCAGGCAACATTCAGGTAAACCTCCTCTGCCCCCTCTCCAAAGCCTCCACACCTTTCCTGTAATGGGGGCGACTAGAACTGCATGCAATACTCCAAATGGTTGCCTTGAAATAGTTAAATAGAGAAACCTGGTTATTTCCATTTGAAAATCAAAGGCAGGTTTGTAAGGAATCAGAGAATAGGCTTTGAGATGGTACACAGGCTGATCACAAGGCCAAATAAAAGCCAACACTTATTCTGCTTCAGAGGCCTCTCCTTAACGTTCCCCAGGTGTACATATCTGTCTGAATGTTGCATCGTGCTGAGGAATGATGAAGCTCTTGCTCCCTCCTGTTTCAACTTCTTCTGCCAACTCTGTGTAACGTGCCAGCCATTCCTTCTATCCCCATTCCCAATAGCTTGATAGATTTCTAAAGGCCCTTCACTCTGAGTCCCATTGGCTTTGGAAGTATAGTCTGCCAACAAATTATTGTGGTTAGTTCTTTGCTGGACAGAAATTCATGATGCCATGTGTTTAGGCAACAATCAATTGGTTGTGTGAAACACCATTTATTGCCGGATGCAAACAAAACCTAGAAACAGGCAAAATAGTCCGGAAGGCAAAATAGCCCGGAACAAGTCCTTCTACCAATTGAGTCTGCGCCAAACAGCGACCACCTCGTATTATTCCATATACAAAGAACAATTTACAATTTACAGCAGCCAATTAATCTACAAACCTACAAGTCTTTGGAGTGTGGGAGGAAACCGGAGCACCCAGAGGAAACCCACGCGGTCACGGGGAGAACGTACAAACTCCGTCCAGACAGAATCGAACCCGGGACTCTGGCACTGTAAGGCAGCAATTCCACCGCTGTGCCACCCAGCATGTTAATTCGCTAGTTGGACGTGGCCCTGGAACTGTGAACTGCAGCATTAAGATGCTTCGTTTCCAATCACAGAGGCGCCAGCTCTGCTGCCCCGTCTCCTGCTCTATTCCAGCTGTGTGGGTTTGGCAGATGTCAGTGTTTCTGGGTCAGGTTTATAGAACATTGCAACACCATGAGGTAAGGGCAGAACAAGCACTGGCAATCATCATACTTCACTCAGACCACTCTCCGCGGCCAGCTCCTCTGACTGAAGGAAGATGTCAGGTGGCGGCCAGGTGTACCACAACAGGTAAGACACAACTTTCCCTTTTCCATTTACTTCCCAATTCTTGCATTCAAACATTCTGTTTTTGATACCTGTATTATGCTTTATTTTCTTGCGTGCTTTAGAAACAATATGCTTTTCATTAACAGATACTTTCCCTGAGATAGCCAGCATCAACAGAACTGCCAAAAACCTGTGGGCTTTTCATGTGATAATTGGTCGATAACAATTGAAAAGCATAAAGTGTTAGAAAAAAATATTTTTCCTTTTTGTTGTTGTTTATTTCAGATTTCCAGCATCTACCATTCTTTAGGTGGTCAATTATAAAGGTGTACTTATTTTATCAAATGTTTCAGACATGATCTTCAAAAGCTTGTAACTTCGATCTTTACATCATCTTTGGATGATATATCAACTCATGTTTTTTTAATCAAAATATTTTGTCAAAAGCACCATTCTATGTACAATGTCAATGTCAAAATAATTAATGGGAGAGAATGAGAAAGAGAGACAGAGTCACGAGAAGAGACTGTGAAACGTGGTTGAGAGTGTGTATGTGCCAGATTCTGTGCCCATATTGTACGCAGGTGAGCTAGGCTGTGTGTGCGTGACGGAACAGAGATCCTGTGCATCGTGTGTGTGCAGAAACAGTTTAGTTTAGTTTAGTTTAGTTTAGAGATACAGAGCAAAAAAAGGCCCTTCGGCCCACTGCGTCCGCAACGACCAGCGATCCCCGCACCTTAACGCGATCCTGCACATACTAGGGACAATTTTTAAATTTTGTTCTACACACTGATACCGATCCAATTAACCGACATACCTGCACGTCTTTGGAGTGTGGGAGGAAACCGAAGATCTCTGAGAAACCCACGCAGGTTACGGAGAGAACATACAAACCCCCTGCAGACAAGCACCCGTGGTCAGGATCGAACCTGGGTCTCTGGTGCTGTAAGGCAGTAGGTCTACTGCTATGCCACCGTGCTGCCCAGAGATAGATAGATTCTTGATTAGTATGGGTGTCAGGTGTTATGGGGAGAAGCAGGAGAATGGGGTTGAGAGGTAACGATAGATCTGCCATGATTGAATGGTGGAGTAGACTTGAAGGGCCAAATGGCCTAATTCTGCTCCTATCACTTATGGACAAGTAAAGATCCCATAGTATTTTTTGAAAACTGGCGCAACCTCTGGGAATGCTAATAATACCTTCGCCAACAGATTTAATGGCCAAAGCACAAACTGCCCAAGTAAATTAGTGGGTCAGGTAACCATTCGTGGAGGGAATGGATGAGTGGCATTTGGGGAAAGAGCAGGAACGGGGTACTGATTGTGGATGATCAGCCATGATCACATTGAATGGTATTGCTGGTCCGAAGGGCTGAATGGCCTACTCCTGCACCTATTTTTCCATGTTTCTATGTGATGTTTCAAATCGGCACTAACTTCAGATTCAATGGCCATATATCTTTGTGTAGTTTGTGAGCTTTGAAGTGTAGAAACAGTGTAGTTACCAACAAAAGTGAGTTGACTTGAAAAGTCCAGGTAATTTGAGATGTACCGGTACTGAACACTGTTTTTCTTCGTTTTTTTGCTCTTCAGTCAAACATGAACAAACACACAGAATAGAGGACAGTCCAGCAACACGATGTTCGTGCCAAACGTGATGCCAAGTTAAACGGATCTCATCCGCCTGTACATGAACCATATTCCTCTAGTCCCTGCACTACCATCTCCACCACTGTGTGCCCACCACCCTCTGTGGTGAAAAAAACTTGCCCCACAGTGGGGAAAGCTTCTGACTGATGTCGTGCACAAATACGTTTCTTTGCCTCCTGTAGCAGGCAACTGTGTCCCTCTGCAGCATTCAGTAGAAGGTGGCCTTGATGTTGCACTACACATCTGGAATCAAGCACTCATTAAGTGAACATGAGTGATGTAATTTCAATTATAATTGTACCTGATTATATCTGGTAAACTCCTTTGTTTCCTTAAATATGTTGAACAAGTCTCTTGATTAGGCTGTCAAAAAAACAATGCATGGGAACGGCAAGATGGTAATTAGACTCAGCATGAACAGCAGGCAGCACAGCACAAGGCAGCCAATATCTCATGCTGGTTAAATTATTCCACAAGAAAAATGGGCCATTGATGTTCCAAAGATGTTGGTCAGTTTGAATTGCCCTGTTTGAGGAGTTAGCGATAGGCAACGTCTGATGTACAAACTGCGGAGAATCTGGCAAGTCTCATGCATTGTGGTGTGAGATGCAAAATGCTTGAGTAAAGGGCCTGTCCCACCAGCATGCAACTCCATGCGATGAGCGCGACCTAACGTGGTCGCTTGAGCCGTCCGGCGTCACGGGGCCGGTCCCACTTCGATCGCAGGAGCCGTGCGGAATTGTGCGGCGTTCGTCCCGACATCGCACGGGGCTCCGAAAAACTGACTATGTTTAAAAATTCCGCGCGGCACCGGCTTGTCGGCTCACAGTCGCCTCGACGCATTACACACCGCCTCGACATCGTGCCTCCGTGAACCTATCTGTAGGTGCCTCCGTGACCCTCTCTGTGTGCCACTCTCTGTCCTGGTGAATTTACCTTAAGACTTCGCTCCAAGTTCGCCTCACTTTGCACCGCGTTGCGCCACTCACCCGACCTCCGCGCGGCCCTCGCTGCCGGTTTGGTCGCGCTTGCCGCATGCAGGCGCATGCTGGTGGGAACGGCCCTGTACAGGGGATCACCCGACCTGCGCGCGGCCCCCGCTTCTAGTTTGATCGCGCTCATCGCATGGAGTCAGATGCTGATAGGACAGGCCCTTAACTCAGCAGGACAGGCAGCATCTCTGGAGAGGAGGGATGGGTGACGTTTCGGATCGAGACCCTTCCTCAGTCTGAGAGTCAGGGGAGATACAGAGATAAGGAAGTGTAAGGTGAGAGAACGAGACATCAAAGGGGTTGGAGAATAGATCATCCTTAGCGAGGAGAAGGTGACAACAAAGCAAACAGAGATAAAATGTTTAAGAAAGAACGCAGATGCTGTTTAGGTCGAGACCGAAAACGTTGCCTATTCCTTCACTCCATAGATGCTGCCTCACCCACTGAGTTTCTCCAGCTTTTTTGTCCAGAGATAAAATGTAATCTGGGAGTCAGACTGGTCGGAAAACTGGGAAGGGGGAGGATGTAGAGAGAGGGGAAGCAAGGGGTAACTTGAAGTTAGAGAAGTCAATATTAATTTTGCTGGGGTGTAAGCTGGACAAGGGTCTCACTTCAGTTTAGTTTATTGTCACGTGTCCCGAGGGACAGTGAAAAGCTTTTCGGTGTGTGTTATCCAATCAAATCTTTGCACATCTTTCATTCATTTGTTCTACATCTCTATACATCAACATCTATATCTCTTGTTTCCATTTTCCGTGATTCTCAGTCTGAAGAAGGGTCTCAACCCGAAATGTCACCCATTCCTTCTCTGCAGGTATGCTGTCTGACCCGCTGAGTTACTCCAGCTTTTTATGTATACCTTAAGTTTAAACCGTCATCTTCAGTTCCTTCCTATGCATTGTGGAGTTGCCATGTTCTCTGCAGAAGCTCCTAATGCACTGTGATACCAAAGCCTGCAGCAGACATTAACTACCTACCTCTGGCACATGTTCAGGATAACGAAATGCAACCTTACAACACATCTCGTGGCATCAGCCTTTATTTTCTCTGATGAGTTCATAGTTCTGGCATGAAGTTGCAACTTCCCTGCCACTTAAATTACTGAGCTTAAACACTTAACTCAAAAAGAAAAGAATAACCCTCCAACATTTTCAAGTTTGTTGATATTTCCATTAGAGTCTACTCAGAGTATGTTTCATTTGCATAATGACATAACAACTTCTCTTTTGAGAAGCAAGGAGAGGGAAGAATTACATTCCATGTTTTTCTTCACTCCTTACAATGCCGTGTACGACAGTGATCGCAACGTCTACTGAAGTGTGGATGGCCACTGGCTCGATAGGAGCTCATCCGCCCTTTGACAGGTCTTGTTTTTGGTCCTGCTGGGGGTCCACAGCCCCCTCCTCACCTGGCAAACCAGGTGGGGGAAACGGTTTAGTCGCCGACTATCCGACCATGGAGCAGGTAGCAAGGGATTACATGGTACCCGTGGCGGGGGGAACTCACTCCGATCTGACCCTGCATAAACATACAGACAAATAACTGAAGATGTTTGTTAATATATGCAATTGGTCACAAAGTACTGGTCTGAAGACGAGCTGGAGTTATTTTTGATCGGACTTTACTGGCTTTACCTTGCACTAAACGTTATTCCCTCATCATGTATCTGTGCACTGTGAATGGCTCGACAGTAATCATGTATTGTCTTTCTGCTGACCGGATAGCACGCAACACACAAGCTTTTCACTGTACCTCGGTACACGTGACAATAAACTGAACTGAACTGACGCTGATACTGAAGGAACTCAGTGCGACAGGCAGCATCTATGGAGAAAAAGGATGGGTGATGTTTGAGTTCGGAACCCTTCTTCAGACTGGACTTACTTTGAGTTAAAGGCAGGCACCAGACAGAATGGTGATGGGGAAAAGGGTGGGCAGTTAAGAGTGACCTAGTGACATCCGTTCTTTAACCACTACGATTGACTTTAGACTTTGGAGATACGGAGCAGAAACTGGCCCAAGCCCACACCGACCAGCAATCGCCCACGCACTAACACTTTCTTACACACAATAGGGACAATTTACAATTTTACCGAAGCAAATTAACTATAGACAATAGACAATAGGTGCAGGACAAGGCCATTCGGCCCTTAGAGCCAACACTGCCATTCAATATGATCATGGCTGATCATCCACCATCAGTACCCCGTTCCTGCCTTCTCGCCATATCCCCTGACTCCGCTATCTTTAAGAGCTCTATCTAACTCTCTCTTGAAAGCATTCAGAGAATTGGCCTCCTAACCTTTACTTCTTTGGGGTGCGGGAGGAAACCAGAGCACCCAGAGAAAACCCACTCAGTCACAGGGAGAAGGTGCAAACTCCGTACAGACAGCACCCGTAGTCAGGATTGAACACAGGACTCTGGCGCTGTAAGGCAACAACTCTACCACTGCGCTGCCCTAAAAGATGCAGTCAGAGATTCCAAGTAGCTGGGATCTATCCACGAACAAGCTTTTCCCCTTTAAATGTACAGATTAAGCTTTGATGATTTCAATATTATTTATGTGAGGTCTGGGAGAGGGGGGTAGGGCAGCAACACCCTGGAATGTATATTTTACATTGACCTTTCCCCTGTCTCTGTATTGCCCAGGTGAAGACAATCTTGAACATGGTGGAGCAGCGGTAGAGTTGCTGCCTCACAGTGCCGGAGACCTGGGTTTGATCCTGACTACGGGTGCTGTCTGTACGGAGTTTGCACGTTCTCCCCTTGACCTGTTTTGCTTTCTCCGAGATCTTTGGTTTACTCCCATACTCCAAAGACGTACAGGTTTATATGTTAATTGGCTTGGTATAATTGTAAATTGCCCCTAGTGTGCGTAGGGTGGTGTTAATGTGCGGGGATCGCTGGTCAGCTCGGACTCGATGGGCTGAAGGGCCTGTTTCCGCGCTATATCTCTAAACTAAACTTAACTTAAATTAAACTTAATCAAAGCCCCATGTGCAAATCTTCTTGAAATTATCTGTAAAGTTTTGCAAATCATGACAACTCGAGACAATAAGTCCCAGGCCAATGTTGCTGCATCAGTGGAAAGAAGAAAAACATCAGGAAACTATCATTGCTGCCCTGCTCAGGAGCCCAAGGTAATCAATCTTTCACTTGCCTTAGAGTTGTGAGTCTTTGAATTGCTCTGCTCAAAGGAAGCTTGAAGCAGAGTCTTTGAATATTTTACAATAGAAATGGATAAGGAATAGGGTGAAAGGTTACTGTGGGTATTGGCAACAGGTAGAAACAAAGACCTGTAGAACTGCAGATGTTTGTTTGCAAAAAAGGACAGAGTGCTGGAGTAACTGAGCGAGTCAGGCACCATCTCTGGAGAACATGGATAGGGTGACGTTTCGGGTCGGGACCCTTCTTCAGCTCTGTGCAAAGTGCTGTGTTTCAGAGGGGGTGAGATTGGTGTGAGTAAGGGGAGTAGAGAGGTCAAGGTGGTTGATGTCTCTCCAGCACTTGGAATTTGAGCAGAAGGCTAATTCAGAGGGGTTGAGATTGGGTGGGTCAGGGGAGTATTTGAACAGAGGGCTGTGCATTCCATGTGACAGTATTGGTATAGGTATTATTGTAACTTGTACTGGTGTATAATGAAAATATTTTGTGTGAGTGCTATCCAATCCACTCAAGATAATACTGCACATGAAGATATTCAGGGTCATGTGCAAGTTGATTGTGGGCAGAGCGAGGTGTAAAATACTAGAGTATAGTGGAATATAGTTTTTTGTAGCCTAACAGTTCCAGAGGTTGGAAGATGGGGATGAGAGTTGGGAGGGTAGAGTTGAAGTTACAATAAGATCAACCATCATCTTATTGAAACTGGAACAGGCTTGGAGGGCTGAGACGTTTACTCCTATATTGTGAATTTGTGGAATCCCCTGCCTCAGTAGGCAGTGGAGGCCGATTCAATGGATGCATTCAAAAGAGAGTTAGATAGAGCTTTTAGGGCTAGTGGAATCAAGTGATATGGGGAGAAGGCAGGAATGGCGTACTGATTGTGGATGATCAGCCATGATCACATTGAATGGCGGTGCTGGCTTGAGGGGCCCAATGGCCTACTCGTGCACCTATTGTCTATGTATCTATGTTTCTATGTGTACCTATGCTTGTTTAAGAGCATCTGTAGACAAAGATCGCAGGTGGACCCATTTCAAAGCCATTAGCCAGGAGACTGGCGAAACTAGTGGATATGTATAAATAAATAAATGAACCCTTGATAATCATCAATAGCTTTGCCAATAGTGGTTCATCCAGGGGAACTGAATGGCAGAAAGTTAGGGACATGCTATGTGACTTTTATCTTCAATTTGAGATGTGAGAGCGCTTGTGGTCAGAAAGCTAACCTTTAGAAGCAAATCTCCAAATTGGAAAGGGTTATGTGTAGCTTTATTGTGTTGGTAGCTATCTTAATGTGACTTGCCTTTTCCACCATATTATCACATGGATTAAAAGGCATCTTTCAGAGGAGTTAGTTTGTTCACATTAAACACACGAGATCAATCTCATGGGAGATTGTGAGCGACTTATTTTAAATTTAGTGTTACACATGACCTGGTAGGTTATTATTAGATGGAACCTACAAGTTAAATCCCTGGAGACCAAAGGAAATGTAGATGCTGGAATCTTGCCTTGAATTTAATCATGTATAGTCTTTCTGCTGACTGGATAGCACGCAACAAAAAGCTTTTCACTGTACCTCAGTACACGTGACAATAAACTCAACCTAGGGATGACTATTCCAAAGCAGTTTCTCCTTGTTAACTTGAGGCACAGTGTAAGAATAAGGAGTCAGCCATTTAGAACTGAAATGAGGAAAAACTTACTTCACCCAGAGAGTTGTGAATCTGTGGAATTCTCTGCCACAGAAGGCAGTGGAGGCCAATTCACTGGATGTTTTCAAGAGAGAATTAGATTTAGCTCTTAGGGCTAATGGAATCAAGGGATATGGGGAGAAAGCAGGAACGGGGCACTGATTTTGGATGATCAGCCATGATCATATTGAATGGCAGTGCTGGCTCGAAGGGCTGAATGGCCTATTCCTGCACATATTTTTCTATGTTTCTATGAGTTGGACCAAAATTCTGCTGTGTATATCCTAGCTCACAACTTCTGATGACCATCACACCCACACACACACACATGGGGGCTCCCACTGATATCACCTCACTGATTGGCCTTGGTTTCAAATGCCTCCAGACCTACAAAGGTCATAGGGCCATGTGATAGGAGCAGAATTAGGCCATTCGGCCCATCAAATCTACTCAGCCATACAATCATGGCTGATCTATCCCTCCCTCATAACCCCATTCTCCTGCCTTCTGCCCGTAACCCCTGACACCCGTACTAATCAAGAATCTACCTATCTCTGCCTTAAAAATATCCACAGACTTGGCTTCCACAGCCTTCTGTGGCAAAGAATTCCACAGATTCACCAACTAAAGAAATTCCTCCTCATCTCCTTGCTAAAGGAAAGTCCTTTAATTCTGAGGCCGTGTCCTCTGGTCCACTCGTGGGTAAAGTGGGTAAAATTGTAATGTGAGGGTAGACAACAATGCTGGAGAAACTCAGCGGGTGAGGCAGCATCCATGGAGTGAAGGAAAAAGGCCGTTTTGGGCCGAAACCCTTCTTCAGACAAAGGGTTCGAAGAAGGGTAGAAGGGTTTTGGTCAAAAATATTGCCTATTTCCTTCGCTCCTTAGATGCTGCCTCAGCCGCTGAGTTTCTCCAGCATTTTTGTCAACCTTCGATTTTCCAGCATCTGCAGTTCCTTCTTAAACAATTTAAAGTGAGTTTTTTCTTTGAACAGATACGTGAATGTGATTGAGAACAAATGGATTGGTGGAAAGTTTGGGATATTCATTACAGAGTGGGTTCAGCAGTAACTTTGCTTCTCTGTGTTAACATTCAATGCAGCACACCGCTGATTAATATTACATGGCAATTCACCTTTGTGCTGCATTGGAATCTCGAATGGCTTGGAAACACTTCTGCTCGCTAGACACCCACGATAGGTACTTTCAAGTATCCATCGATGAATCACGAGCACAGTAGGAATAAAAAATACATCACTCTCACTAGGACAACTGCCAATCAATCCTGCAACATTAAAAAAATCCATATCTGAATCAAAAGCTTTAATCTTCTTCTCCAGAACAAATGATCAGATCCCACCGGATTGTGTTGCAAAAAATAATTCAACTGGTGTCTGATAGTAGAAACTTTTTGGACACAATTACCAGGTAAGGGTGAACACAGGTCCAAATTGTTTAGTCATTCAGTCTGAAGAAGGATCTCAACCCGAAACATCACCTATTTCCTTCGCTCCATAGATGCTGCCTGACCCGCTGAGTTTCTCCAGCAGTTTTGTCTACCTTCCAAATGGCCTCCATCTATTTTCACCAGTTACTGCACCACCTCCGACTGGAAGTCTGTGCAGAGAGTGGTGAGGACAGCGGAAAAAATCATCGATTTTACAGCTGGTGCACACTGCCAGAAATTATTACTTACAAAAAATTGCACCTGATCTTGGTTGAATGATATGCAAGGCAGAGAACAATCCATTGCAGCATTCACAAGGGTGCTGTTATCAGGCAACTGGACCATACTATCAACAACGTGAGAGCTGTCCTGAGCTACTATCTACCTCATTGGAGACCCTCACACTATCTTTAATCGGACTTTCTCGTGCACTAAATGTTACTCCCTTTATCCTGTATCTGTACACGGTGGACGGCTCGATTGTAATCATGTATTGTCTTTCCGCTGACTGGATAGCACGCAACAAAAAGCTTTTCACGGTACCTCGATACACGTGACAATAAACTAAACGAAACTAATGGGAACAGGTGATCAATGTTCGGTGTGGACTCATGGAGCCAAGAGTCACTTCCCACGCTGCATTTGTAAACTAAAACCTCCTTCCTTGTGTTGTGAAAGGTGCTGTTTGAATGCAATTTAATTAGACAATAGACAACAGGTGCAGGAGTAGGCCATTCGGCCCTTCGAGCTAGCACCGCCATTTAATGCGATCATGGCTGATCATCGAAAATCAGCACCCCGTTCCTGCCTTCGCTCCATATCCATTAGGTCCACTATCTTTAAGAGCCCTATCTAGCTCTCTCTTGAAAGCATCCAGAGAACCGGCCTCCACCACCCCCTGAGGCAGAGAATTCCACACACTCACAACTCTCTGTGTGAAAAAGTGTTTCCTCATCACTATTCTTAATGGCTTACCCCTTATTCTTAAACTTTGGCCCTGGTTCTGGACTCCTTGGTCCGGGACTAATAGAATTACTTCCATGTTTTCTGATCGTCCTTTAAATTATATTCTCAGATGCTAACAAATAACTTAAATGCTTCCAGCATTTTGTGCTTTCATTACTCAGTAAGAGAAGAAACACAAAGACATTATTTCCAATTAATTCATCAATTAAACTACAAGTTTGCCTTTTGTTTGAAATGAATGAAGGCGAGAGTGTCTGCACAGAATCGTTTACACATCCTCAGGGTAATTTGAGAAGAGGATTTTAACTGTGGGCAGTGTTGGCTGAACTACTAATTGGGAAAATGGACAACAACAAGATGACCACCAGGGGGTGATTCACTAATGTCCCCCCAGTCCCATACAACTGTACGTCACGTCTATCAGGATACATGCATAAAAATTAGAAGCACAAATGATCATCTGGCCCCTTGAGCCTGCTCTACCTTTCGTCAAGTTAATGGCAGCTCGTCAAGCTCAACGCTGGTTTCCTGCGTTATTCCCATTCTACATTATTCCCACAATATCCACAAATCTGTCGTCCTTGTTTCGAATGAATTCAATGGCTGAGAAACCATGGCTCTCTCAGCTAGAGAATGTTAAAGTTTGACTGGGAAATTGCTCCTCATGTTATGCCTGAATGGCCCACCCTTTATTCTATGACCCCTGGTCTCGACCCCTCTTTGAGCCCAATAAAAAGTTAGTACTTTCAATGATTTTCATCCATTCTAATTTTATTTTTAGATTTAGTTTAGTATATTGTCACATGTACTGAGGTACAGTAAAAAGCTTTTGTTGTGTGCTAACCAATCAGTAGAAAGACTATCCATGATTACAATCCACGGTGCACAGATACAGGATGAAGGGAATGCTGTTTAGTGCAAGGTCAAGTCCACGTAAAGATAGTTCGCAGTTCTCCAATGATGTAGATGGGAGTTCTATAACATTCTCTAGTCGGTGGTAGGATGGTTCAGTTGCCGGATAACAGCTGAGAAGAAACTGCCCCTGAATCTGGAGGTGAGCGTTTTCACACTTCTGTACCTCTTGCCCGATGGGAGAGGGGAGAAGAGGGAATGTACATGCCTACTCAGTATTTCCTAATAAGGTAGATATGTCATCCCTGGAACCAGTCAAATCCTCTCAACACTCTTTCTATGCTGAGTGTATCCTTTTATTGTAAAAAAAATAACTGCAGATGCTGGTTAATGCACAAAAGGACCCAAAATGCTGCAGTAACTCAGTGGGTCAGGCAGCATCTGTGGAGAACATGGATAGGTGACGTTTCACAGAGTGCTGGAGTAACTCAGCGGGTCAGGCAGCATCTGTGGAGAACATGGATAGGTGATATTAACGGTCGAGACCCTTCGTCTGTTTATTGTTAAGGAGACACAAGTTGCATTTCTATTGCTTCCTTATTTCAAATGCTGACCCTGTAGCGAGAGTCAAGAGTGGTTTAATTGTCATATGTCCTGGATGGGACAATGAAATTCTTACTTGCTGCAGCACCACGGAATATGTGAATATGTAAACATAGTACATAACGGGGGATGAGAAAAAATCTTGTGCAGTTCAGAGTTCAGAGCTTATTCATTGTAGTGTTCAAGAGCCTGATGGCTGTAGGGAAGAAGCTGGACGTTACAGTTTTCAGGCTCCTGTACCTTCTTCCTGGTGGCAATGGTGAAATGAGTGTGTGGCCAGGGTGGTGTTGGTCCATTATGAATTTGGCTGCCTTTTTGAGGCAGCATCTATGATAGATCCCTTCGACGGTGGGGTGGTCAAAGCCGGTGATGGACTGGGCAATGGTCACAACTTTTTGCAGCACACCAGGAACCAAGACTGTACATGATACACAGTACACTCCTTACTGTATCGAGGCCTGTTGGGGACAATCAACACATTTCTTGATGTGATATCCTTTGAGGAAAATGTTTTGTGCTGACTGTGTTGGGTGGCCCGGTGGCGCAGCGGTAGAGTTGCTGCCTCACAGCGCCAGAGGCCCGGGTGCAATCCTGAATATGGGCGCTGTCTGTACGGAGTTTGTACGTTCTCCCCGTGACCGCGTGGGTTTCCTCTAGATGCTCCAATTTCCTCCCACACTCCAAAAACATACAGATTTATGAATCAGACTGGTTTATAAGGATATGGACCAAAAGCAGGCAGGTGGGACTAATGTGGATGGGACAAGTTGGCCGGTATGGGCAAGATGGGCTGAAGGGCCTGTTTCCAAGCTGTATCTCTAAAGTCTAAAGTCTGCAATGTGATCAGCTCTCTCCGTATCATCATAACCGCTGCACGGTGATACAAAGCTAGCAAGTAATGGTGGAGCGAGCCGACCAGTATTGCAGCCTCTCTCCAGGGGGCAGCAGGGTAGTTGTGTAAGCAGTCGATGTAATGCCTCTGGCAGTGCTCCCTCGCTTCTCTCCCACGCCAACAGTAGGAAAACAACATCTTTTCCCAAGATTTGGAGCCTGAAAAATGTATTGAGTGTTCATCAATATAGAGATCAAGAGGTATTCCCTCTGGTGTAAACCAAGACCAGAAACAGATGAATAACATAATATAAAAGGACACTCTGGTGCAGTGGACGGCAGTATTGGACATGGTGCTGTGTCCTTTTCCAGCACGGACTGGCGTTGTGAATTCTGATTGACAGGTCATAAGTGATAGGAGCAGAGTTAGCCCATTCGGCCCATCAAGTCTACTCCGCCATTCAATCATGGCTGATCTATCTCTTCCTCCTAACCCCATTCTCCCGACGTAACCCTGCCACAGAGGGCAGTGGAGGCCAATTCACTGGATGTTTTCAATAGAGAGTTAGATTTGGCTCTTAGGGATAACGGAATCAAGGAACATGGGGAGAAAGCAGGAATGGGGTACTGATTCTGGATGATCAGCCATGATCATATTGAATGGCGATGCTGGATCGAAGGGCCGAATGGCCTACTCCTGCACCCATTTTCTATGTTTCATACAGTATGGTAACTGGCCCTTCCTTCGGCCCACTGTGCTCAGGTCTACCATCAACTGGCCATTTACACTAATCCAACGTTAATCCCATATCTGGACAAGATGACCACAGCCCTGTGGGCAGCGGAGAATTCCGGAGGCATTAATGGCGCTGATTATAATCTCCCGCATTGTCACAACACTCACCTTTACTTTAGCGTGGAAACAGGCCCTTCAGCCCATCGAGTCCACGCTAACCAGCGACCACCCGTACACATACAACACAATCGGGACCATTTACTGAAGCCAATTAACCTACAAACCTGCACGTCTTTGGGATGTAGGAGGAAACAACAGCACCTGGAGAAATCCCACTCAGATACAGGGAGAACTCTGGTGCCAGAGACCAGGGTTCAATCCTGACTACAGATCTGTACGGAGTTTGTATGTTCTCCCCGTGACCTCGTGGGTTTTCTCTGGGTAGTCTGGTTTCTTTCCACATCCCAAAAATGTACAGGTTTGTAGGTTAATTGACTTCTATAAATTGTCATCCATGTGTAGGATAGAACTAGTGTGTGGGGATCGCTGGTCGGCATGGACTCGGTGGGCCGAAGGGCCCGTTTCCATGCTGTATCTCTAACCTAAACTAAACTTTGTCTCCACAGGAAAACCAGTTATAACCTTATTAAAAGACTATCTTTGAAACAAAAATTCAGATGTTGATGGAGGCATGACTACAGTGGTTGACAATGCAGATAGATACAACTGCCAGTGGCATCAACAGTGCTGCAATTTAACACATATACTCGCAGGCTGTTTGCAGATCAATTGCTTCATGCAATGCCATGAATAGAAACTCCCAGATCCACAAAAACTGCCAAACCATTCCCCCAAACCCAGTTATATATCTGAAATGACCCTGTGTTCTCATGCCAAACCTCTGAGACACTCCCCACACTTCATCTGAGAAAATGCTCCACTACAAATTGTTGCCACAGGATAGGACAGATTAAAAATATGGAAACAAAGAACTGCAGATGCCGGTTAATACAAAAAAGGACACACAGTGCTGGAGTAACTCAGCAGGTCAGGCAGCATCTGTGGAGAACATGGATAGGTGACGTTTCGGGTTACGACTCTTCTTCAGTCTGAATGTAAGGGTGGGGGGGGCAGAGAAGCTGGAAAAGGGGAGTGGCGGGCAAGCGAGGGTGGGGGGGGAGGGTTTGATAGTCATGTGCAGGAAGGAACTGCAGATGCTGGTTTAAACCAAAGATAGACATGAAAAGCTGGAGTAACTCAGCAGGACAGGTGGCATCTCTGGGGAGAAGGAGTGGGTGACGTTTCGGGTCGAGACCCTTCTTCAGGCAGGCAGCTGGTTGGAACTAAGGCCAAAGGCCAAAGATAAGAGAGGAAGAAAGGTGCGAGAGAGTTTTGAGGAGTTGCGGATTGTAAAACGCGGGGCAGGAAATTAGCTGGAGGGGGGGGGGAGTGAAATAAGTGGGAATCCAGGTGGGGAACAACGGAGGGAACAACGGGGAACAACGGGGGGGGGGGGGCAGTATTTGGGGGGGGGCAAAGGGGTGTGTGTTTTGAGGGGATATCTGGAATTGGAGAATTCAATGTTCATACATTGGGTTGTAAGCTATTAAAATATAGATGCTGATGAGGCTTAGTATCAGTAACCAGCAGCTTATGGATGGAGAGGGGGGTCCAGGAAAACAAGGAACAGGGATAGGGAAAAAATCAAAATGCATGAGCAGGAATAGAAGCTGAAAATATTAAAATATGTATATCAGGCATGCCGTATAATAAAGGGAAATGAGCCATTGTAAGCTTTCCTCAAAAACAGATTGTTCGCAAAAATTTTAAAAAAAACATATTCCCCTCTCAAAAGCATGGCAGATGTTAAAAAAACAATGTTATTTGTGATTTGTCAAGTTATCTCTCTATTAATTTATTGCAAGAAATGTACATGTGTAATGCCAGCGCATGCACAACACTGCCCTGACTCACAGTCACCTTTGACATATCAGGCTGCCTTGTTTGTGATTTATACTCCAGCAGATGAATCAGAAGCCCAGTGTTTGTGGCTCTGATCCCAGAGGCGATAGCTCAAGGCTGCTGCAGGATGGATGCGAGACTTCAAAAAGACTTTGAAAAGATTTGAAAAGTGGCCTTAGGCTTAAAAACACGAGCATTTCATACTTTTTCTTATCTCGTCGCGTTGCAGGGGATATTTCATGGCAAGAGTATTAGCAAAGATCTCTTTGCTTGACATTACCCTTATCTTAATACTTGTTAAATAATGGCACATTACTCGATCGTCTTAATCCAGTTTGCAAAGAAATAATTCCAAACATTTGTGACTGAAACCAAGTCGCAGTCGCTCAATATGTTTTCTGTATATATTTGTAAGCATGGAAGTGGAAAGTAATTTTGAATTCACTGGAATAGGACTTGAAACCTGCTTCTTCACGAGAGATTGCTTCATTTGGTAGCTAATCAGATGAACATGTGCAGTGATAGTACTTCAAGACACTCAGCATTAGCTGGAAATCCACATTCACAGAAACATAGTAAATAGGTGCAGGAGTAGGCCATTCGGCCCTTTGAGCCAGCACCGCCATTCAATATGATCATGGATGATCATCCAAAATCAGTACCCTGTTCCTGCTTTCTCCCCATATCCCTCGATTCCATTAGCCCAAAGTGCTGTATCTAACTCTCTCTTGGAACGTTACCAACGGACTCAAGGACATCTTCTGAGTTTCCATTATCAGCTGGTATAGAGGTGGCACAATGGTGCCATGGTAGAACTGCTGCCTCATGACGCCAGGTATCTTAGTGTGACTTGTCTAAACCACCCATGATCACAAGGATTGAAAGGCATCTTTCAGAGGAGTCAGTTTATTCACATCAAAAACAAGATCAATCCCTTGGGAGATTGTGAGCGATGAATTTTAAATTTAGTGCTACACCCGATCTAGCAGATTATTATTAAATGTAACCTACAAGTTAAAAATCTGGTGTCACGATGGTGCAGCGGTGGAGTTGCTGCCTCACAGCGCCAGAGACCCAGGTTCGGTTCCGACCTCAGTTGCTGTCTTTGTACAGTTTGCACCTTCTCCCTGTGACCGCGTGGGTTTTCTCTGGGTGCTCTGGTATCCGCCCATATTCCAAAGACGTGCAGCCTCTGTAACTCGCCCCGAGTGTAGGGAGTAGATGCAGAAGTGGCGCATCATGAAACTAGTGTGAAGGGGTGATCGATGGTCGGCATGGTGTAGACTCAAAAGGCTTGTCTCCATGATGTTCCTCTAAATCAATCATTTAGAGTGGTACAGAGGTAGAGTTGTTGCCTTACAGCGTGAAAGACCCGTTAGATTCTGATTACAGGTGCTGTCTGTGTGGAGTTTGTACGTTCTCCCTGTGACCGCGTGGGCCTTCTCTGTGTGCTCCGGTTTCTTCTGACATTCCAAAGATGTGCAGGTTTGTAGGTTATTTGGCCTCTGTAAATTATCTCCAGAACTAGTGCACGGCTGATTGCTGGTCAGCGCGGACCCGGTGGACTGAAGGGCCTGTATCCATGCTGTGTCTCTAAACTAAATGAAACTAAGCTGTGCTGGCATAGCTGATTTAACCAAACTTTAAAATAAAGTCACCATTTCCGGGCACCAGACCTCAGGAAATATATGACGACCCTTGAGGTCACGGCATTGACCTATGACCAGAGCTATAGCTACAAACTCAGCGTCAAATTATGTGGAGATCAATGTTAGATTCATAAGCTTAATTTGATTGATTTTGGGGGGATTTTGAGGCCATCTAAAGAGCCAATAGAAAAAATCCATTTGGGGGCTTGTGACTAAAAATCAGAGTGAGGCCTCACAGATATGAAATTAGCAAATGTTTCCATTAGTAAAGGTGGCATAAGGTTAAAATGCCTTTCTATAAAAGCCATTGAAGTAGGTCAACTATTAATTTTGAATGTACAGGAAAATCAATGTTTTTGTTAACCAGGGACACCATGAGTCAAAGAGCCACCGTGATTTCATAAAATGGAGTGTATTTTTAACAGTGATGTGATGAAAGAATGGGTCGACTGGGCTTGTATTCACTGGAATTTAGAAGGATGAGAGGGGCTCTTATAAAAACATATACAATTCTTAAAGGATTGGACAGGCTATATGCAGGAAAAATGTTCCCGATGTTGGGGGAGTCCAGAACCAGGGGTCACAGTTTCTGAATAAGGGGTAGGCCAGTTAGGACTGAGATGAGGAAAAACCTCATCACCCAGAGAATTGTGAATCTGTGGAATTCTCTGCAACAGAAGGCAGTGGAGGACAATTCACTGGATGTATTCAAGAAAGAGTTAGATTTAGCTCTTAGGGCTAACGGAATCAAAGGAAATGGGGAAAAAAGCAGGAATGGGGTACTGATTTCAGCTGATCAGCCATGATCACATTGAATGGCGGTGCTGGCTCGAAGGGCCGAATGGCCTACTCCTGCACCTATTCTTTTGTTTCTTTGCTTCTATGTTGAGTGAAGGGCAGGAGTGAGGAGGATGCTGGTTGTCAAATTAAATAAATCGATTACATTAAATAAATATTCCAAGGGAGATATGGCTGGGCTGACAGTAGAATGCGGTTCTATACGCAGTTGATGCAAACCACCTTCACTCAGAGGGTGGCAAATCTGTGAAATTCTTTGCCATGGAAAGCAGTGGAGGCCAAGCCAATGGATATTTTTAAGTCAGTTCAGGTGTCAGGGGTTATGCGGAGAAGGCAGGAGAATGAGGTTAGGAGGGAGAGATGGATCAGCCATGATTGAATGGTGGAGTAGACATGATGGGCTGATTGGCCTAATTCTACTCCTATCACTTATGACCATTAATTTCTGCACCACATGTGAACTAGGCTGGAGTCTCAGAGGTAACAAAGTCACTGTGGTGCAATTGGTCAGTGTGTTTGACTGTTTATGGAGAGGTTTGTGGGCCGAGCCTGGTCAAGGATGGTCAGCAGCAACATTTCAACACATAATGGGCTTGATGGTAGGAGGCAGGCAGAGGGTGACAGTGGACAGATGATTTTTTGACTGGACGCCTGCGATGTGCATCAGAGGTCGGTGCTGTCTCCATTGCTGTTTGTCAACCACATCAACGCTTTGAACCAGAATGTAGAAGGCTTGATTAGTAAGTTTGCAGATTGACACAAAAAATAGGATTACTGATCTATCTTTCCCTCTCAACCCCGTCCCCCTGCATTTCACCCCATTGCCTTTGATGTCTTTATAATCCAGAACCTGTTAATCTCCGCTTTAAAAAAAACCCGTTGACTTGGTCACTACCATAATCCTCAACTCCATTCTCTTGCCTTCTCCCCGAAACTTTAACACGTCTACTAATCACGACATGGCAATGAAAGATAGACACAAAAAACTGGAGTAACTCAGCGGGTCAGACAGCATCTCTGGAGAACAGGAATAGGTGACGTTTCGGGTCGAGACCCTGCTTCAGCCTAATCCTAACCCTATCAATCTCTGCTTTAAAAGTACCCAATGCCTTGACCTCCACATCTGTCCATGGCAATGAATTCCACAGATTCACCACCCTATGGCTAAAGAAATAGAATATTTCTGCTATGATTTTCTTTATTCCTTCCTGTTGGTCGATGTGGGCACTTCATGCATAATTTGCGATGAGGCAGGGAGAAGTGATGAGCCACAGCACTTCCATGTTCCAATAAATCTTAATCTGGTTCTTCTAATTACTCCCTGACCATAAATTCATACATGATAGGAGAAGAATTAGGCCACTCGGCCCATCAAGTCTACTCTGCCATTCAATCGAAGTCGATCTATCTCTCCCTCCTAACCCCATTCTCCTGCCTTCTCCCCATATAACCCCTGACACCCGTACTAATTGAGAATCTATCTATCTCTGCTTTACAAATACCCAATGCCTTGGCCTCCACAGCCTTCTGTGGCAATGAATTCCACACTTTCACCACCCTCTGGCTAAAGAAATTCCTCCTCATCTCCTTTCCAAAGTAACTCCCATATGTGGAGTTAGATGAAAGCATTGCAACTGCTGCTGTGACAGTTTGTGCACTGAATTCCTCTGAGACTGATATATGTGGTACCAATCTCCGGTGATTTTATTTGTGTTTTGCTCCTGTCACTCTCTACAAAGTCTTTGTCGTTTCGCAGTGAACATTCTGTACTTCTATGTGAAGCATGAGATTACTTAAGAGAGATTTATTGTTTACAACCGACCATCTCTGCAGATCGCTCCTTAAACACCAACCAATGTTATGAAGTGTTTCCAATTACCTCCGACTTTCAATATTTCCTTTGAATTTCACACCGAGATATTTCACAATTTGTCCTCAGCTCCAGTTCAGTTTCAATTCAGTTTATCGTCACGTGTACCGAGGTACAGTGAAAAGCTTTTGTTGCGTGCTAACCAGTCAGCGGAAGGACAATACATGATTACAATCGAGCCATTCACAGTGCACAGATACAGGATAAGTGCAAGGTAAAGACTGCAAAGTTCGATCATGTCCGATGGTCACCAATGAGGTAGATAGTAGTGCAGGACTGCTCTCTGGTTGTGGTACGATGGTTTGGTTGCCTGATAACAGCTGGTTCAGTTGCCTGATAACTGTAGCTGAATCTGGAGGTGTGCGTTTTCACACTTCTGTACCTCTTGCCTGATGGGAGAGGGGAGAAGAGGGAGTGACCAGTGTGCGACTGGTCCTTGACTATGCTGCTGCCTTGCCGAGGCAGCGTGAGGTTGTACCGTACCATTATCCCGCCGTACCTAACTGGTTTTACATTATTACCAGCTAGGAGACTGCTTGAGTCTACCTGTGATATGAGTGGACAGAACGAACAAACGACTTGTATACAACACGCTCCTCAAGACAAACATCATAAATTGCTTTTGCAAACGGTTGATCTGATTGCAACAGCAACTCTGCTTTCCATTCTGGTTCAGAGATACAGCATGGAAACAGGCCCTTCGGCCCACTGAGTCCATGCCGACCAGTGATCATCCATACACAAATTTTATCCTACACACTTGGGATAATTTGCAGAATCCAACTAACCAACAAACCTGTACGTCTTTGGAATATGGGAGGAAACCGGAGCATCCGGAGAAAACCCATGCGGTCACCGGGAGAACGTACAAACTCCATACAGACAGCACCCGTAGTCAAGATGGAACCCGGGTCTCTGACACTGTGAGGCAGCAACTCTACCGCTGTGCCACCATGGCTGAGGTAATTTTCAACATGTTGAAAATCCAGCAGCGACCAGAACAAGGTACGACTCTTTGGGCGACTACTCACGGCCATACAGGCTTCACCCCGCGACATGTCGCCTGTGTGTCGCCTGTATGGTCGTGAGTCGTCTCCTCAGATGCTCAATGAGTTGTAGCGTCTTTCTGGTTGCCGCTGGATTTTCAACATGTTGAAACGTTTTTGCCGACCTGCAACGACCTCTGACGGGTGCGGGCATTCGCCGATAAAGTTGTGTAAGTGCGACAGGCCCATTAGTCTTCTAAAGGTCATTGGTTGCAAGCCTCGCCTGCCCCACCTTTCCCCACAAGACAGCTCATCCATTCTAGCCTAACAATCTTCCATTCCTAGTCTAATTAACGTTCCAACACATCAAGCATTCTTCATTAAATAAGAAGACTAATTATGTACACTAGCTGTGGTCTCAGCTACGCACTCTGTAACTGAAGCATGATATCCCTCATTTTGCATTCAATTCCTCTACAATAAACATTTCATTAGCTTTTCTAATTAAATGCTCTACCAGTAAATTAGCCTCTTGAAACCCTTGCAGCAAGGGACTGGGATTTCCTGCTCATCATTTTCCATTTATGCACATTTAGTTGTAGACAATTCTCAAGACACTTGCACCTTCCATTCTCATTCTTACTTTGGGCAAAGAACATCCTACCTGGTGCAGACATATGTTGCACAGCGTTGCAGCTGCTGTCATCACTGCCTGGCGGCTTGGGGCGACACTTTGTGCAACAATGCGCCGGTCAGATGGTGCATGTCCGGTGCCAGCAACACATCAGGTGCATGCACATGAATTGTCACCAGAAGCTGCCAGTACAATTTTGCATCTGTAGTAGTTTGTAGACAAATTGCCCCCTAGTGTGTAAAGAGCGAATGAGAAAATGGTGTGTAGGAAGGCAACGTTGGTTTAAACCAAAGATACAAAAAGCTGGAGTAACTCAGAGGGACAGGCAGCATCTCTGGAGAGGAGTGGGTGACGTTTTGGGTCGAGACCCTTCTTCAGAGCGTGTGAACAGATGATCGCTGGTCGGCGTGGACTCGGTGGGCAGTGGGGCATGTTTTCAGGTTGTATATCTAAACATGGTCAATTTTTAAGTTGGACGCCTTTCTTGATGGTCGGGCTGGTGCTCAGCTTGTGGTACGATGCCTGGGGCATGTTTGTTGTTGATGATCTCTCTGCTGGGTTGATGACGGTGAGGTGTGGATCAATTATATCAAGTAGCGCTGCCTTGGGAAACCAAGCAAGGACAAATGTTGTTTTATATTCTGTGGCAAAATCAGTCGGTTCAGGCACTTGCGAGCTTCATTTCAATTTGAAATAGGAAATGTAAGTTGTTCACAGATTCCCCAACGTTTACAGAAACTGTGCACAAATGTTCCAGATGGTTTCTGTCAGTGCTGTGGTCGATGTGAAGATGGAGGAATGGCACCAGCGTCAGGAGACAGAGTTAGAGGCACTTCACGGTGGCACAGTGGGCAGAGCTGCTGCCTTCCAATGCCAGAGACCTGGGTTCGATCCTCACCTCGGGTGCTATCTGTGCACAGTTTGCATGTTCTCTCTGTGACCACGTGGGTTTTCTCCGGGTGCTCTGGTTTCCACCCACACTCCAAAAGACATGTAGGTTAATTGGCTCTTGTGTGTATGGAGTGGATGCAAAGGTGGGACAACATAGAACTAGTGTGAATGGACGATCGATGGTTGGTGTGGATTCAGTGGGTCAAAGGACCTGTTTCCATGCTGCACCTCCAAACTAATGCCTTTATTGTCATTCAGACCTTTCGGTCTGAATGAAATTTCGTGCCTGCAGTCATACATATATAAAAATAACAAAACCACACAATAAACACAAAATTAACATCCACCACAGTGAGTTCACCAAACACCTCCTCACTGTGGTGGAAGGCAAAAGTCTTAGTGTCTCTGTCTTTCTCCCCTCCTTATTCTTCCTCTGCGCTGAGGGGATCCAGGCTGCCGCCAACGCTGACGCCGGAACGCCGGAACACCGCCACAGGGCCCGCCGCCGGAACGTCGCTGGAGCACCACAGCTCCCGAAACCCAGGCCGCCGCTGGAGCACCGCAGCTCCCGAAACCCAAGCCGCCGCTGGAGCACCGCAGCTCCCGAAAGCCAGGCCACCGCTGGAGCACCGCAGCTCCCGAAAGCCAGGCCGCCGCTGGAGCACCGCAGCTCCCGAAAGTCAGGCCGCCGCTGGAGCACCGCAGCTCCCGAAACCCAGGCCGCCGCTGGAGCACCGCAGCTCCCGAAATCCAGGCCGCTGCTGGAGCACCGCAGCTCCCGAAACCCAAGCCGCCGCTGGAGCACCGCAGCTCCTGAAACCCAGGCCGCTGTTGGAGCACCGCAGCTCCCGAAAGCCAGGCCACCGCTGGAGCACCGCAGCTCCCGAAAGCCAGGCCACCGCTGGAGCACCGCAGCTCCCGAAACCCAGGCCACTGCTGGAGCTAACTAAACTAACCTACAAGCGGACTTAGTGTCAGGGGGTTATGGGGAGAAGGCAGGAGAATGGGGTTGAGAGGGAAAGATAGTTCGGCCATGATTGAATGGCGCAGTAGATCTGATGGGCCGAATGGCCTATTTCTGCTCCTATCACTTATGGACGTAGATGGAAGGGACAGGGCTGATGCTGAATTGCAGAGTTGTGGCTTCAAGCCCACTCCATAGACCTCAGCACGAGGGTCAGGCTGGTTCTGCAGCGTGGTGAATGTGGACTCAACTGTCAGCGCTGCCAATAAGTGTGGAGAGAAGGAATAGGTGACGTTTCGGGTCGAGACCCTTCTTCAGAGCGAGAAGCTGCCTGAACCACTGAGTTACTGCAGCATCTAGTGTTTACTTCACATGAAATCACGTTTTATTTCTTAATGTCGGACACGAATGTGGAGGGATTGTAATTATGCAGAAATCTAATTGGTTGCCATTATCTTTGCTGCACCTTGAGTGAGTTCGACCGCATTGATTTTCTGACATCATGTCTCAATCTATAATACCAGAAAGAATTGTCAGGGAGACTAAGCAAGTAATGGATGCCACGGAAGAACAGAGTGATGCTACACTATTCCTAATCAATAAATAACAAGGACTATAATTAAATTAAAAAGGGTTCTGTGTGTGTGTTTGATCATGTAGATATATCCCTTTGTGTATAGATGTCTGTTTGGATATATTCCTGGGCAGATGTAAGTGTATTAATTGACTTAACTGTGTAACTCTGTCCTGATGACAAGTGTTGCAACAAGGAAGTGGCCCTACATCTCCATCCACTTCTGTCACTGTCATTGATACATTTCTATTGCTTTATTTCTCTGCTCAGAGTTTCAAAGGATACACGATTTTATCAGCAAAGGGTATAGTGTGGTGAGGGTCAGTGGGGTGTGAAACTTGTAGAACATGTACTCAACACGCTCCTTAATATATTTCATGCGTAGGAAGGAACTGCAGATGCTGGTTTACACCGAGGATAGACACAAAATGCTGGAGTAACTCAGCGGGACAGGCAGCATCTTCTGGAGAGAAGGAATGGGTGACGTTTCTGGTTGAGACCCTTCTTCAGACATATGAAAGTTACATTAAAAATACAGTTCGATCCATGAAGCCGCCTGATTTTTAATTACAGTAAGACTCTGATAAGCTGACATCCAATGGTTCAGAAGTCCCAGCAGAGATCTGGCTTCTTCCACGGGACTTCCATCCAGGACGGTGCCCAACCCAGGGCACTATTTGTGTGCTCAGCATAGAAGTGGATTAGCAATCACAGTTTACAATTGCTCCACTCTTTATAACTCTCTAATCAGTACACTGTGGAGGGCTCTTAGAAACACAGAAAAGTATGTGCAAGAGTAGGCCATTCGGTCAATTGAGCCAGCACCGCCAATCAATATTATCATAGCTGATCATCAAACATCAGTATCCCGTTCCTGCTTTTTCCCCATATCCCTTGATTCCTTTACCCCTAAGAGCTACATCTTACTCTCTCTTGAAAATCATTGTATTCATGTATTATAATCATGTATTGTCTTTCCGCTGGCTGGTTAGCGCGCAACAAAATTTTTCACTGTATCTCGGTACACGTGACAATAAACTAAACTGAAACAAAACTATCCATTATCCTTCGCAGTACTCATTGTTTGCATTCTTGTATCCCTCTTGTCATCACCTCTTCCCCAGCTCACAATGGGCCATTGTGGGCTCCACCCTTCCTGAGGTCATCTGTTGTCGGCCCTGATTTGTTCTGAACTTTTCTCGCCTCCAGCTAATTATTTTTTCCCTCCCCTCCCCCTTTCCCCCAGCTCTACTTTCAGTCTGAACAAGGGTTCTGACCAGAAACATCATCTAATCTTTTTTCTCCTAAAATGCTGCCTGAATTCTCTGCCTCAGTAGGTAGTTTTCTCAATACTTTAAAGAGAGAGTTAGATAGAGCTCTTAAAGATAGCGGAGTCACGGGATATGGGTTGAAGGCAGGAACGGGGTACTGATTGTGAATGATCAGCCATGATCACAGTGAATGGTGGTGCTGGCTCGAAGGGCCAAATAGCCTACTCCTGCACCTATTGTCCATTGTCTATTGTCCAATGTCTATTGACCTGCTGAGTTCCTCCAGTATTTTGTATGTCTCCAGCTTACATATTAGTCTGGAAGGTGAGAAGGTCTCATATGGAAACAGAGTTTACAGTCAGAAGCCAGAGTATAATACTAAAGACCCAATGGATAAAATCTCCTTATATGCAGATGATGTATTCATATATATTACAAAGCCTGAAACTAGTATTCCAAATGTATTAAATTGAATAACTCAATTTGGTCAGTTTTCAGGATATAGAATTAATTGGAATAAAAGCAAAATCATGCCAATAACGGAACTCAATTTACATACACTACAACAATTCCCTTCTAAAATAGTTGAGGAAAAACTTAAATATTTAGGTATTTATGTAACTAAGACACTTCTTTATTTAAATCAAACTTCCCACCTTAACTGAATAAACTAAATAAGAATATTCATTGGAATACACTCCCCATCTCAATGTTTGGTAAATTACTGCTATAAAAATCATCTTTTTGCCGCAATTACTGTACTTATTTCAGTCAATCCCGATATATATCCCAAAATCTTTTTTTTTTTTTAAGTCGACTCCACTGTTACAAGTTTCATTTGGGATTATAAGAATCATAAAATAAGCAAAAACATTTATGTAACCAAATTTTCTGTTGTATTTTTGGGCAGTCCATATTAAAATCATGAATTTCTGGCTGGATCAGCAACCAGACTGGTTAAGAATGGAAAAGGAGGATTGTTTTGAAATCGGTTCGATTATGTTTGCACCCACAAAATTGCACACAAAAACCTATAGGGAAAACCCTATAATATATAGTGGTACATGAATCTGGAAACAATTAAAAAAGGCTTTAAAATTGGATAATATAGCACATATGGAACATCTTTATAAGAAAGGCACTTTTCTTTTATTTCAGGAGTTACAACAGATTTATGGACTACACTCAAATAATTTTTTTAGATATCTACAACTTAGATCCAAATACACAATTATGTTAAATCCAATACACAAGATTATAGGAGTAGGGAACCAGAAACCCTTGATGAATGTTTGAATAAACATCCTAATAGAGAAAAATTAACAACTTATATTTATAATATCCTTTTAGATAGCAAGATCCCATTGACGGAATCACATAGACATACATGGGGAAATTAATTAGGCCAACTATAACAAAAGATATTTGGGGCAAAAGTTTACAATATACACATCAATGCTCGTTAAATGCCAGACATGCTTTAATACAATTTAAAGTATTACACAGATTACACTAAAGTAAAACTAAATAGAATTTTTCCACATGTCTCTCCTACCTGCGATAAATGTCAGCATCTAAAGGCTAACTTAACACATACTTTTGCAAATTGTATAAAAATCAAAAATTTCTGGATTTATATTTTTAGAATAATTTCTGAAGTTGTTTATACTAAACTGGATCTGGACTGAAAACTAATAATACTTGGAATATCAGAACAAAGTCCAACACTTACAACAAGCCAAAGAAACTTTCTAGACTACAGTGTAATAACTGGGAAGAAATTAATATTAAAATTTTGGAAAGGCCCTATATCCCCCACAATTAAAATGTGGATTATGGGAATGTCGGAGATCCTACACCTGGAAAGAATCAGATTTGTTTTAATGGACAAACAAGAACTTTTTGTTAGAATATGGTCTTCATTCATCGATTATTTGAAGGGGTAGATTGGTTCGGCACGGGAACCAAACTGAATCTTGGACTCAGGATCAGATGAAAAGTTATACTTTATACTCTTCACACCTCTCTCCAATGATGTATTAATAGTAAATTATTCCATTCTTATTTTTTTTATCTTGACATTTATAATTTTTTTTTCTCTCTTTTTTTTTACTTTCTATCTATATATTAAAAAAATATATATTAGCAGCAGAATGAATCCTCAATTGATAATATTAATAATGTATGATTGATGCACATGAAATGTTTTCACCATAATATGTGTTTGCTTCTAATAAAAATATATGTTTACAAAAAAGCCAGGGTCCAATAGTCTACAGAAACCTCACTGTCAAAGTCTGAAGGATCACTTTATGTTATGCACTGAATGTTTTACCCTTTATCCTTCATCTGTTCACTGTGGGCACCTTGATTGTGATCATGTATAACCTATTCTGTGGCTGGGCAGCGCGCAACAAAACCTTTTCACTGTACCGCGGTACACAAGACAATAAACTGAACTATTATAGATTAATTCTGTTTCTTACAAATTTACCTGTTTATATTTTCTTACTTTGTGGAATTCCATGATTAAATTGACATTAGTTGAGCAAAAACCACTGTGAACAAAGAATAAACAACAGTAGGAGTCATCGTCAGTTGAAAAGATACATTGTTATGGTTGATACAATTTATGCCGTTAAAAACACTTCTAATGAGTAAGAACAATTGCGTGTAATGGTCCAAAGCACTTAGCAGCCAATGAATTACATCTCGAGTGCATTTACAGTTGCCTTGCAAGCAGCCATGGTAGCCATTCAAAGTGCCAGTTCCATCAAAAGCACTTTCCAATATTGTGATGCTCAGTAAATCCTCATTATCTATTGCTCTCCCGAATCCTCTGGCAATGTGCTCACTGAAATGCATCAATAGACTCAGTCAAGGCTCCATTTCAAACGTGTCTGTCTGTGTTGAACCTCACTCTTCATGGCGGCTACTCATGGTTGTTCCACCAATCTACTCCACCAACAACCAATCCAATCTCTAAATCCTGCATTCTCTCTTTTGCTACACATGGATAGGACAGGTTTGAAGGGATATGGGCCAAACGCGGGCAGGTGGGACTAGTGTGGATGGGGCATGTTGGCCGGTGTGGGTAAGTTGGGCCGAAGGGGCGTTTCCACGCTGTATCACTCTAAGACACTATATCACAGCACCATTTGTCTAGCTTACTTTTTGAAACCTTGAACCCCAATGGACTCACAATTCTGTCTTTCCCTGAAAAGACATCTTTCTATGTGTGTGAAAGATCAATAACCACAGATTGGTCATTTACTCTCTGCTATATCTTCTCTCCTTTTTGAAGGCATTCCAAGATCACAAATTGGCAGGTTGTCTTATGAAGAAAGGCTGGACAGACTAGACCAGTATTGGCTTGATCGTAGAACAGCAAGAGAGCACTTGATTGAAGTCTGAAGAAGGGTCCCAACCCAAAACACCACCTATCCATGTTCTCCACAGATGCTGCCTGACCCACTGAGTTACTCCAGCACTCTGTGAAACGTCACCTATCCATGTTCTCCACAGATGCTGCCTGACCCGCTGAGTTACTCCAGCATTTTGTGTCCTTTTTTCACGGGGGTTTTGACAGGCAGAGTGGGAGGGAGAAAAATCCAGGCTACGGTATCACTGTTTAGCAGTGACGCCAGTGGGGAATGGAGAGGCCACGTGCATCAACACCTAATCTCCAGCATGGTCAGTGACTCAGTGCTGAAACGCACAGAGCCAGGAGTTATGAATACATGTATTAGTGAGAAGGAAGATGACCAGAGCCTTTCACGAACTGCTGGCAAAATATGACCTGGCTGATTAAATATTAAAGAACTTTGCACCTTGAGAAAGAATACCGACAATGAGAATCAACAAGATGACTTTGAAGCTGGTACGACTTGGGTGGGGGAGGGATAGAGAGAGAGGGTCTATACTTGTTTTCACCTAGGCCACGGTAATCAATGGCCTATTTCCTTTATCATCATTACTATTTGGCATCTTTTTCATTCATTTGTTCTACACCTCTCTACATCACCGTCTATATCTCGCCTTTCCCTCTCCCTGACTCTGTCTGAAGAAGGGTCTCAACCCAAAACACCACCTATTCCTTCTCTACAGAGATGCTGCCTGTCCTGCTGAGTTACTCCAGCATTTTGTCTATCTTCGGTGTAAACCAGCATCTGCAGTTCCTTCCTACGCCATCCCCTTAAACAATGCCTGGAAATATTGTCTTTCTTCCACGATACTTTGTGGATCTTTTGAAAACTTTGGCTTGAGACTGTGAACTTCTGGGTGTTAGCGATTCACTAAAGCCAGGGGCCTTTGATGAGAATAGAATATCCACCTACTGAGGAGAGATCAAGGAATTTAAAAAAAAAGAACTATTTGAACAGTGGTTCTGCATGATGAAGCTCGATATGTTTAATTGAATGATGAAGCTCGATATGTTTAATTTAATCTCCAATTCCCTCTCTGATGCCTACTGGAGTATGAAAGATTCCCCTCTAGGTTGGAATCTGTGCATCCATTCAAGTCCATGGACTCTGTTGGGACCATCGATGCTCCTAGCTGGAACTGCCGGAATCAATTCCCATTCCCCTACCTGCAGAGTTGTGTTCATGACCTGGAGGACTTGCAGTTTGAAGATGAAAGCAAATGCAGAATTTGTGTTTCTTGGTTTAAAAAAGTGAAATATCTTTTATGTTATATTCAGGAGTAGAAAGATCGTGCAGCATTGCCGTGCACTAATTTTGTTTAAAGTTAAGCTGATGTTTCCAGTTTCTAACAACAATACCACAATTTCAGTAATGTTAAGGGCCTGTCCCACTTACAGGACTTTTTAGATTTTTTTGCAGACACCTGTCACAGTCGCAGCAGGTTGCCGAAGATTTTCAAAATGTTGAAAATCCAGCAGCGACCAGAAAAAGGTACGACTCTTTGGGCGACTACTCACGACCATACAGGCGTCTCACCGTGATGTCTCCGCAGATATTATTAGTACAAGAAATATCCATGCTCATACATCACTATACTTATTTATTTGAAGTACACCCCAGAATTAGGGGTAGCACGGTGGCGCAGCGGTAGAGTTGCTGCCTCACAGCGCCAGAGACCTGGGTTCAATCCTGACTACGGGTGCTGTTTGTATGGAGGTTGTACGTTGTGCCCGTGACCTGCGTGGGTTTTCTCCTGGTGCTCTGGTTTCCTCCCACATCCCAAAGAGGTGCAGGTTTGTAGGTTAATTGGCTTCTGTAAAATTGTCCCTATTGAGTACGATAGAACTCGTGTACGGGTGATTGCTGGTCGGTGCAGACTCGGTGGGCCGTAGGGCCTGCTTCAATGCTGTAAATTTAAAACTAAATGTGCTCAGGTCTCGTGGATAACTCCAGGTATACAAATATTTGACTGTTGCTAATTGTTATTTCCAGTTAATGCTTACTTGTGCACTAATAAAAAATGATCACGAATCCATAAGATTAATGAATCTCTCCACAGGATATTAATTTGAATGAACACATTTGACAAATTGAATCCTGCGTGCTTATTGCATTGATTGTAACATGCTTCAGAAAACTCTTTGTACCATCTGAAGCATTTGCAAGGTGGTCAAAACCAGCCTAGCATCGAGAGTAACACTTGCAATCATTTTACGTCTGTTTGTTCTGCCAATGTTGTGTTCAGCAGAATAACTTGGATTTATGCTTATTGATCCTGTTCATGCCTCAGCAAGTGTCATGTTTGACATGATTTTAATGGCTGAGCGAATTTACATCTGTGGCTGTTGAATCTCCTGGCAGCAGTGTGTGTAATCCCAGTGGAGAGGTGCTTACTGCTGCGAGAGACACTATTAGTCACTGGTTGACCTGGAATTCACATGATCCAGCTCAAGACTGTGACCTAATCTCCACCACATGACTATCCCAATGCAATCAGTGGCTCAGGCACTGCTATCATTTTACATTAGTTTAGTTTAGAGATACAGCGTGGAAACAGGCCCTTCAGCCCACCGCGTCCGTGCCGACCAGCGATCTCCAGATATTAACACTATCCTACACACACTAAGGACAATTTACATCTATACCAGGCCAATTAACCTACTGACTTGTACGTCCTTAAAGTGTACTAGGAAACTGAAGATCCTGGAGAAAAACCACACAAGTCACGGGGAGAACGTACAAGCTCCTGAGGCAGAAAAACCTAGAGTAACTCATCGGGACAGGCAGCATTTCTGGGGAGAAGGAATAGGTGACATTTAGGGTGGAGTCAAACTCCATACAGACAGCACCCGTGGGCAGGATCGAACCCAGGTCTCTGGCTCTGTCAGGCAGCAACTCTACCGCTGCGCCACAGTGCTGCACTAAGGTCACGGGGTTATATAGAGTACACTTAGCACTGATCGGAAACCAAAACTAAGTATGTAGGAAGGAACTGCAGATGCTGGTTTACACCGAAGATAGACACAAAATGCTGGAGTAACTCAGCGGGTCAGGCAGCATCTCTGGAGAGAAGGAAATGTCCTTCTATCCGAGTTACTCCAGCATTTTGTGTGCATTAAAACAAAGTGATTTAGGA
Source organism: Raja brachyura (assembly GCA_963514005.1). The sequence continues at coordinate 1,848,778 of OY740814.1, read as the reverse complement.
CTTTACAGAGAACAATCATTGCACCTGTAAAACTCAGAAAAAAGCCCCAACAGATTAAGTACTTGCTCACAAATTCAATTCCGCTCTGAAATTATGTGCTGCTGATGTTTCCAGAAGGATTTAGGGCAGGGGTGGGGAACCTTTTCATGTTGGAATGCCGTATTAAGTCAGCTGTAATCTAATAAGGCCACATCCAAGAGACTTTAATAAGATATACTTCAAAATGTACATTATTTGGTAAAAATCTAACTACTATGCACTAACTTCAAGAAAATGAAAAAAAATTGTTAATTCTAAAGTTAACTAACGTTTTAATGACTTTGTTGTGACTGCTTTCTGGAGTCTAGAGTCGCATTAGAACTACATCATGAACATAACAGGTGGTATGTGGCCGTTTTAAAACACAATAGCCCTTATGACTTACTAATGTTTTAATTGTGGCCGTCAGTCGGGGAGGATTATTTCGTTGAATGTTCTTTTACTCTTTGGTATTTTAAATACGGTCATTTTAAGATTAAAATAAAATAATAAAAGACGAACAAAAACTTATTAATAAAAGGATTTGTTCTACAAAATTTGGATTCATTCAAAAGGCCGCACTTAAAGGCTTAGAAGGCTGCATGCAGGTTCCCCACCCCTGATTTAGGGTAATCTTTCTTATTTGATTCACAGCCATCCAAGATCAAAGAGGCGGTGAAAACGTGCAAACTCCGCACAGACAGCACCCGTAGTCGGGATTGAACACGAGTCTCTGGCGCTATGAGGCAGCAACTCTACCGCTGCACCACTCTGCCACCCCTAGTTCTGTGTACTTCAAATAAATGAACATAGTAACATATGAGCATGGAAGTTAGTGGTACAGAAGTGTGAATACACACACCTCCAGATTCAGGGACTGCAGGGTCTTGACCTGAAACGTCACCTACTTCTTTTCTCCATAGATGCTGCCTCACCCGCTGAGTTTCTCCAGCATTTTTGTCTACTTTTATTATTTCATGTACAATCTTTTCTTTTCTTTGACTGGATCGGACGCAAACAAATGCTTTTCACTGTACTTTGGACATGTGACAATAATAAACTGAATTAAACTTAAATAATGCAAGACCATGAAATATGTTTGTTCTCAGAAAATCTGTTTATTTTATTAACAGCAGCAGAGAAAGATGTCATGCAAGAAAAGAGGACTAGATAAACCATTAAGGAAAGGATGCCATTAGTAAAGTGGTGAGAGATGATATTGGCTCAGAAATTGAGGATGTAAAATCAGCTTGAATGGAGATAACGAGACGTAGATAATATTGGTGGGACTAGAGTCAATTCTCCTGAACAGGGGTTGCTAGACAGATTGTTAATGGAGAAATAATTAACATTTGAAGCAGTTTGAAAGAACAACATATTGTGGACTCATCCAAGGAACAGGCAATTACTGATTATGTGTGATGAGACAATTAATTAGCAACCTCACAATTAAAATTGGATAGAAACTCTTGGAACTAGCGGCGCTGGCTCGAGGGGCCGAATGACCTCCTCCTGCACCTATTTTCTATGTTTCTATGTTTACGTTGGATTTGAGAGTAACAAATCTAAATCATAAACTTAATCAATTTCATAGATATGAAGGTTACGTTGGCTCAAGTAGTTTGGAAATTAGATGAAGACTTTAGACTTTAGAGATGCAGCATGGAAACAGGCCCTTCGGCCCATCGAGTCCACGCCGAACAACGATCACCCTGTACACTAACACTATCATACATACTAGGACCAACTTACAGTTTACCTACAAACTTGTACGTCTTTGAAGTGTGGGAGGAAACCGGAGCACCTGGAGAAAACCCACGCAGGTCACAAGGAGAACGTACAAACTCTGTACAGACAGCATCTGTAGTCAGGATCGAACCTGGTTCTCTGGAGCTATCATTGTAATTGTAATTCATTTATTAGCCAAGTATGTAAAAACATACAAGAAATTTAATTTGCCGCGCAGCCAACCCAAAAAAGCAACAAGACACACAACTACATTTACATAAACATCCTCCACAGCGCACTGTGCTAGAAGGCAATAATGTATTATTTTTTCCCCTCCTTTCCTCCCATAGTCAGGGCAGTCGAACCATCCACTGTTGGGGCAATTGAAGCTCCCGTGTCGGGGCGGTTGAAGCTCGTCGGGTAGACTGAAGCTCCCGCAAGCGGTGATGGAACCATCCGCTGAAGTTCCCGCGTCGGGGCGGTCGAAGCTCCAGCGGTTGGAGCTCCCAAAGTCGATCCCCGACAAAGGGATCGCCAGCTCCACGATGATAGGCCGCAGCACGGATGGAGAAACGACACGGAAAAAGTTGAATCTCCATCGAGGAAAGGGATAAAGAAAAGTTCCCTCCCACCCCAACCTCAACATTATACAAACTAAAGATACATTGAAACATACGTTTAACAACAAACAAAAAACAACAAAAGAAGCAAAGAACAAGACAGACTGTTGGCGAGGCTGCCATCGTGCAGCGCCACCCGGAAGCTCTACCGCTGCGCCATCGCATCACACGATGATGAAAAGGTAAGTTGCTCGAGAGATGAGATATAAAGTTATGTAAGATCAAAGATGTATACATTTCATTGATAACGAAAACCCTCCATGGCAAAACATCTATGCATGGCTAATTAATGAAATCAAAGTGCGATAGATCTTCACAGTGTGTGATTCCATTCCCTGGGGTGTTTGGGGAGGGGGGGCTAGTGTGCAGTTCTCCACAGAGAGTTCTGATTCCTCTTCACCATCTAGTTGATGCTTTCTTAAGATGGTCAAAATAAAGGCACAATTCTTATGTTGCAATAAGGAAATACTGATGCTGGTTTACAAAGGACTCAAAGTGCTGGAGTAACTCAGCGGGTCAGGCAGTATCTGTGGAGAACATGGATAGGTGACGTTTCACAGAGTGCTGGAGTAACTCAGTGGGTCAGGCAGCATCTTTGGAGAACATGTTCAGGGGACATTTCAGGTCAGGACCCTTCTTCCGAGTGTTCTTACCCATTATGCAGCAAGAGAGAAGGAGGAAGAGGGTGAGGTGAAGGAGAAATCAGCACTCGGTGATAAGGAGAACATGGATAGGTGACATTTCAGGTCAAGACCCTTCTTCAGACCGTCTGAAGCATGGTCTCATCCAGAAACGTCACCTATCCATGTTCTTCAGAGATACTGCCTGACCCGCTGAGTTACTCCAGCACTCTGTGAAACGTCACCTATCCATGTTCCCCACAGATGCTGCCTGACCCGCTGAGTTACTCCAGCACTCTGTGAAACGTCACCTATCCATGTTCCCCACAGATGCTGCCTGACCCGCTGAGTTACTCCAGCACTCTGTGAAACGTCACCTATCCATGTTCCCCACAGATGCTGCCTGATCCACTGAGTTACCCCAGCACTCTGTGAAACCAGTTAGCCTCGGTGGTGGGGAAGATGCTGGAGTCAATTATAAAAGATGAGATAGACGAACATTTGGATACCAGTAACAGGATCGGTCTGAGTCAGCAAGGATTTACAAAGAGGGAATCATGCTTGACTAATCTTCTGGAATTTTTTGAAGATGTAACTAGGAAAATGGACAAGGGAGAGCCAGTGGATGTAGTGAACCTGGACTTTCAGGAAACATTTGATAAGGTCCCACGCAGGAGATTAGTGGGCAAAATTAGGGCACATGGTATTGGGGGTAGAGTGCTGACATGGATAGAGAAGTGGTTGGCAGACAGGAAACAAAGTGTAGGAATTAACGGGTCTCTTTCAGAATGGCAGGCAGTGACTGGTGGGGTACCGCAAGGCTCGGTGCTGGGACCGCAGCTATTTACAATATACATCAATGATTTGGATGAAGGAATTCAAAGTAACATTAGCAAAGTTGTTATTGGCACAAAGCTGGGTGGCAGTGTGAACTGTGAGCAGGATGCTATGAGAATGCAGGGTGACTTGGACAGGTTGGGGGAGTGGGCAGATGCATGGCAGATGAAGTTTAATGCGGATAAATGTGAGGTTATGCACTTTGGTCTCAAAAACTGGAAGGCAGATTACTATCTAAATGGCGTTAAGTTGGGAAAACGGGAAGTACAATGGGATCTGGGGGTCCTTGTACATCAGTCTATGAAAGTAAGTATGCAGGTACAGCAGGCAGTGAAGAAAGCGAATGGCATGTTGGCATTTATAACAAGAGGAATCGAATATAGGACCAAAGAGGTCCTTCTGCAGTTGTACAGAGCCCTAGTGAGACCACACCTGGAGTATTGTGTGTAGTTTTGGTCCCCTAATTTGAGGAAGGACATTCTTGCTATTGAGGGAGTGCAGCATAGGTTTACAAGGTTAATTCCATGGATGGCGGGACTGTCATATGCTGAGAGAATGGAGCAGCTGGGCTTGTACACTCTGGACTTTAGAAGGATGAGAGGGGATCTCATTGAAACATATAAGATTGTTACGGGTTTGGACACGCTAGAGGCAGGAAACATGTTCCCGATGTTGGGAGAGTCCAGAACCAGGGGCACAGTTTAAGAATAAGGAGTAAGCCATTTAGAACGGAGACGAGGAAACACTTTTTCTCACAGAGAGTGGTGAATCTGTGGAATTCTCTGCCTCAGAGGGCGGTGGAAGCGGGTTCTCTGGATGGGGTACTGATTGGGGATGATCAGCCATGATCGCATTGAATGGTGGTGCTGGCTCGAAGGGCCGAATGGCCTACTCCTGCACCGATTGTCTATTGTCTCACAATATGTGCAGTTTATTAATGATTCTCCCTCACATATTTCAGGGCAACTCATTCATGAGCGGTCAATACAGTCTTGCAATGAACAGAGAATAAATGTGATGAATGCTTACTGTTACTTGATATGTCCCCTGCATTGCAACTGTCACAGAAATATGTTGACTCTGAAATTAGATGGAATATCTCACTTCCTTTACAGTGTAGGTAACATAACGTCGCCTTGAATATGATATTAATTTAACTGCAGCTTCTGGGAACTGGATGATCAAGCTGTCAGCTTGTCCCAGCTGAAAACACTCTCAACCCCAAGTTAAAAAGTCATGAGCTCCACTCCACTCGACAGCGCGAGTAGATAATCCACTTTGACACTTACGTGCAATCAATAACCAGCAAATGCAATATTGACAAAGGTCTTTTGCATTAGGTATTAAACTCAGGCCCTGCCTTCCTGTGGGAGTGTACACAACACATCCCATGGCTCTGTTAACAAAGCCAGTGAGTTTGACTGCCTTATCTAACGCTTGTCTGACCCGCTGAGTTACTCCAGCACTTTGAGTCTATTTTTCATCATGGATATATACTATAGCAATGAGAGATGTAATGCTGAGGCTTTATAAGGCCGCATTTGGAGTACTCCGAGCAGATTTGGGCCCCATATCTGAGGAAGGATGTGCTGGCTCTAGAGAGGGTCCAGAGGAGGTTTACAAGAATTATTCCAGGAATGAGTGGGTTAGAATATGATGAGCGTTTGACAGCGCTGGGCCTCTACTCGCTGGAGTTTAGAAGGATGAGGGGACACCTCATTGAAACTTACAGAATAATGAAAGGCATAGAAAGGATGTTTCCACTGGTGGGAGAGTCTAGGACCAGAGGTCATAGCCTCAGAATTACAGGGCGCCCTTTTAGAAAGGAGATGAGGAGGAACTTCTTTAGTCAGAGGGTAGTTAATCTGTGGAACTCATTGCCACAGATGGCTGTGGAGGCCAAGTCAGTTGAGGTAGAGGCAGACAAATTCTTGATTAGAACGGGTGGCAAGAGTTATGGGAAGAAGGCAGGAAAATTGGGTTAGGTGGCAGAGATCAGCCATGATTGAATAGCAGAGTAGACTCGATGGGCCGAATGGCCTAATTCTACTCCTAGAACTTGTGAACTTGTTGGACATGGTCTCTGGCTGCCCGACTTGTCGAGTAGATAACTTGTCAATAATTTTCCAAACGGAATTATGAGGACATACAAATTGCTGAAAAAATTATTATTATTTTCTTAGATTATCAAATTATTAGTGCAGGAAGGAACTGCAGATGCTGGTTCACAGAGTCAGGGGAGAGGGAAACGGGAGATATGAAATGGTACAAAGAAACAATTGAATGAAAGGAATGCAAAAGGACAAATCAAAGCCTGTCACATCTTTCATTCATTTTTTGATCTCCCTCAATTCCCTCTCCCCTGACTCTCAGTCTGAAGAACGGTCTCGACCCAAAACATCACCTATTCCTTTTCTCCAGAGATGCTCCCTGGCCCGCTGAGTTACTCCAGCACTTTATGTCTATCGAATTATTGATGATGGGTTGAAATGGAGGTGCCAAACAACCAGAAACTATTTATCCACCTCTTTGGAGACTCCCGGACTATCTTTGATAGGACTTTACTGGCTTTATCCTGCACTAAACATTATTTGCGTTATTCCCTTTATCATGTACCTGTACACTGTCGACGGCTCGATTGCATTGTTGACTTTCTGCTGACTGGATAGCACGCATTAAAAGCTTTTCACTGTACCTCGGTACACGTGACAATAAACTAAACTCAAACTAAACTCAAACTATTGGAGTGATTTCAATCAATATTAGTCTTCATTTACAGAACTAACTTCAAATCCTCCCTCTGCACGATCCATGTTCTGTTTCATCTCTACCCGTATTGATTTCTGCTGTGTATGTGTGCTAGAGTCGCTTACAACATTTGTAACTCTTCTGCTCTTCTTTCACAGATAGTCCACGCATGAGATTACAGTGCAGCTCTATATTCTGGTGGAGAATTTTAAATAAATAAATATGCATCCGTTATCAAAAGTCAGTGCTCACTAGAGATGTTTTGGAGCTGACATGTGGAAAGAAGAGCTTCAGTGGCATTCAGGTCATCAGATTACAAAGAATTATCAAGTGTCACCTCTGGAACTCTGCAAGAATCCCTTTCAACTCCAGATGGGACCAATTTACCCAAAACTGTTTGATCCTGTGAACGCAGTGTAAGCCCCAAAGAAGCTTTATTGAAGGTATCTTTAAAGAGACTGTTGAGGGAAGTACTCTGTCAGTTAACAAAGGATGAAGTTGTGAAGCACATTGATCTCTCAGGGCTGGTGTCATGGACTCCAGTTCCTCACTTCCCTGGAAATCCTGACGCTGATTTACCGTCTCTGCTGAAATCTGCAGAACTTCTAACTTAATAACGCCTTGGAATTTTGCTTTAAACATAGTTAAACGTGTTTGTATTTCTATACAATAGAATGCCATAAGCCCAATATGGAAGCCCATCATAGGATCAGGGCTCCGTGAATGGGCAGGGAGTGGGAAAGTGCCAATTGTTGGGAAGCGGGGTTCAAGTAAATGATTAGATCCCGGGGTGCTCAGACAGGTAAGAGCAGCGGGCGGGCGGGCAGGTGAGGAGGTTTGGGCACTGCAGGTTTAAGAGTTGAAGGTAGGCTCAGTAGTTGGAGGAAGTGATTGATGCCACAAGATACAGGTGATCACGGGCCCATTGTGTTGGCATTTGCACTGCTGATCATGACTCTGATTGTTTAAGAAAGAACTGCAGACGCTGGAAAAATCAAAGGTAGACAAAAATGCTGGAGAAACTCAGCAGGTGTGGCAGCATCTATGGAGTGAAGGAATAGGTGACGTTTCGGGTCGAGACCCTTCTTCATACTAATGTGGGGGTGGGGGAGGGGTGGGAAGAAGAAAGGAAGAGGCAAAGACAGTGGGCTGTGGGAGAGCTGGGAAGGGGAGGGGAAGGAGAGAAAAAGCAAGGACTACCTGAAATTGGAAGTCAATGTTCATACCGCTGGGGTGTAAACTACGCATGTGAAATATGAGGTGCTGCTCCTCCACTCTGATTGGTGATCACAGGGAGCAATCAATGGCCGGAGGGTTAGGTCAGAGTCGCAAGACTGGAGGGGAAATGAAACTTTACTCAGAAGCTTAGTTTAGTTTGGTTTTGTTCAGTTTAGTTTGGTTTAGTTCAGGTTAACATAGTTTAGTCCGGGTAAGTTTAGTTTAGTTTGGTTTAGTTTAGTTAAAAGATACAGTGTGGAAACAGGCCCTTCGGCCCTTCGAGTCCGTGCTGACCTGTGACCACCTGTACTCAAGTTCTATCGTACATTCTGGGAACAATTTACAGAACCTACAAATCCGCACGTCCTTGGAATGTTGGAGGAAACTAGAGCTACTGGGAGAAAACCCACTTGGTCACAGGGAGAACGTACAAACTCTGTACAGACAGTACCCGAGTCTCTGGTGCTATAAGTCAGCAACTCTACCGCTGCACCACCGTACCGCTCAAAGGAGTAGCTTGATGGACCAAAAAAAGGCTGGACTTTTGTTCCTTTTGGGGACCTAGAAGTTGTTTCGCCTGATGCTGGTCTGGAAGCTGCTTGGAACGATCATTATTTTAGTCAGAGGGTGGTGAATCTGTGGAATTAATTGCCACAAAAGGCTGTGGAGGCCAAGTCAATGGATATTTTTAAGGTGGAGATAGATAAATTCTTGATTAGTATGATTGTCCTCCACAAAATTTCACAGATTCATCACCCTCTGATTAAAAAAATCCCTCCTCATCTCCTTCCTAAAAGAACAGCCTTTATTTCTGAGGCTGTGACCTCTAGTCCTAGACTCTCCCACTAGTGGAAATATCCTCTCCACATCCACTCTATCCAAACCTTTCACTATTCGGTAACGCTTCAGTGAGGCTCCCCCTCATTCTTCTAAACACCAGCGAGTACAGGCCCAGTGCCGACAAACATTAATCATATCATAGGATAGGTTTAGAGGGATAAGGGGCTCACATGGACTAGTGGGACTAATGGGTTTAAAGTGATCACAGAGGGTGGATGAAGAAACTTCATCAGAACTCACAAATGATCATCAGGTCTGCTACACCTGACCTCAAATCCCCAGCTGCTTCTCGCTTTCAATTGTTTTATTTCTCTCCTATTCCTTTAATTTCTTTCTATATTTAAACTAATTCATCCACCAGCATAATCACAAATAGGAAAGAGGGTATAATTTGTGGCACATCCCTGTTAACATCCTGATTGGTAATCGATACATCATTAATTATTCCAGCGGGCTGGGCGAACAAACTCAACCCTCTCTCTAATCAATAGATTGGTTAAGATTGATGAAACTCAAATCTGGGCAAGACTAAATGTGAAAATTAGTCAATCATTAAACTATATTGACTAACCTAGTTGAAAGTCTAGCTGAGTCTTCAAAGAGTCAAATTAGAACAGAGTGTCGAGCTTTTTAGTGTCATACTAGACTAAGTGGGACCCGTTGGGTCCCATGTTCACACGGGAGGGCTGGTCCCCCGATGCAATATTCCACCTCTCCACCAATTCCAATATTGGTGGCCTGCGGGGGGGGGGGGGGGGGGGGGGGGGGGGCGTTTCTGGAGCACTGGTATGGGTTCTTGGGGTGGTAGCTCAGTGCTATAAGCTCACTCACGGCTGGTGGGCTGGCAGTTGACTCATGGCTATTCCTTGAAATTCCATTTCAAGCAGGGTGCAAGGCCACCAAATTCAAGTGCCGTTTCCTACCACTTCAAGCAGGGCGCAAGGCCACCGAATTCAAGTGCAGTTTCCTACCACTTCAAGCAGGGCACAAGGCCACCGAATTCAAGTGCAGTTTCATAACACTTCAAGCTGGATCCAAGGCCACCAAATTCAAGTGCAGTTTCATACCATTTCATGCAGGGTGCAAGGCCACCACATTCAAATGCAGTTTCATACCATTTCAAGCAGGGTGAAACCACCATAAAACCACACAAAACACCAAACACACGGTTCAGTAGACATTCAGTGTGTTCAGTCTATTCACAGTTCAGACAGAGTTGTGATCTCTCCCTCCCCCATCATGCAGAGACTGAGCCACACCCACACTTCCGGGTTTTATAACCCCTCCCCCTGCCACCGGAAAAGGTATGGCCTTCATGACAGGAGAGAGATTCTCAACATTTTTTAAACACTAATAACACTTTTATTTTTAATTGATGGGAAGAATCCTCTGCACCTGCTGAGCAGAGGGGGACTGAGTAAGATGGCCAAAAATCACAGCCGTAAGTGGTAGCGTTTTATCTAAAATCATATACAGTGAAAACAGGAAGTTAGTCAAAGCCCCCAAGCCACCATTTGCAGTCGTGCCTTTTCACTTCAAGCCAAAGCCCCCAAGCCACCATTTGCAGTAGTGCCTTTTCACTTCAAGCCAAGGCACCCAAACAAACATTTGCAAACCGTGCCTTTTTACTTCAAAACAACCATATTTTCATTTTCAAATCACATTAAAGGCACTCACAGTTGAGTAGACATGTGTCCAGTGCTATTCAGAGCTCAGAGAGAAGTGACCCTCTGGTTCCTCCATCTTGCAGATACTGAATGAGGCACACCACTTCCTAGTTTTATAGTCCCTCCCCCTCCATGCAGCAGGGGCAGCAGAGAGAATGGGGAATTTGTTAAAAACATTAATATCTCTCTGATTTTTCATCAATGGGAAAAATGCTCTGGTCCTGGAAGGCGGAGAGGGGCTCTGTGCGAGCTGGCCAAAAATGACGGCCGTAGGTGGCGGCATTCTCTCGGAAATCACAGCACAGCGAGCCAAAACTGGTCAAGATCAGACTTTTAGTAATATAGATATCCCAAAACGGAACTATGAAATTCTTATTTGCAGTTCAACAGGTTTGTAAACACAGTCCTCAATAAAGTGGAAAATGGGAGTTTGGGAAGTTCAGAGAGAGAAGCCTGTCATACTTGGCAGCAAAATAAATCTATTGATCATAAAGTAAGATTAAAAGAGAAATGACCAGTTATTTAATTTAATAAAGTAACGATACAGAGGTTGCACTAATCAGTTCAGTTTACTGTAAGAGGTACAGTGAAAAGCTTTGGTAGCATGCTAACATAATGTTGTATGTCTATTAGATGTGCACTGTTGATGGCTTGATTGTTTTCATGGGGAGTCTTTTCTTTGACAGGTTAGCATGGAAACAAAAGCTTTTCACTGTACCTCGGTGACAATAATAATAAACTAACTAAAACCAACTAAGCTAAGTAGTATGTTTGAGAAGGAACTGCAGATGCTGGAAAAATTGAAGGTAGACAAAAATGCTGGAGAAACACAGCGGGTGAGGCAGCATCTACGGAGCGAAGGAATATGTGACGTTTCTTCAGAAGAAGGGTCTCGACCCAAAACGTCGCCTATTCCTTCACTCCATAGATGCTGCCTCACAAGCTAAGTAGTATGATGTGATCAGACTATTTGGTTCTTACATCCAATGCACCGCTCCTCAGTCGCACATTGTGTGGGAAATCCACGACTCTTAAATGGTCTTAGAAACATAGAAAATAGGTGTGGGAGTAGGCCATTTGGCTAATTCAAGTCAGCACTGCCATTCAATGTGATCATCCACAATCTATACCCCGTTCCTGCCTATCCCCCTATCCCTTGATTCCCACCTCCTTGAATACCAGCCAACCTTTGTTTAAGCTGCAGATGAAAGCTAAGCAAATACATCAGTATCTGATTAGATCCCAAACTCCAGCACATGTAGTTTGTTTAAAACCTCTTTGCTGACTGACCACACATTAAACCAATTTCTTTACCCCGTCGCATCATGTCACTCCCAATTTTATTGTCAGTATCAGAATTTCCAGGAATGCATCTTTGGTCCTCATTATCATTCTGGTTGCATGTGTGCACGGGGAAATAAATATCTGCCACAATCAGTCATCGTTACGGAAATCTGTCATGCGTCTAAAGCATGTGTCCAGGGCAGAACAGACCGGACTTTAGAACACATCAACGGAAGGCAGGAAGAACCCAGCTCATCAAGCAGCATGTGTGGAGGCACAAGGTGTAGGATGTCTCGTGTCGAAACCCTGCATCAGGGATGAGGGGGAACAGGAAAGATGGGCAGATAATAGCGGTTTGTAAGGGGGTGGGATACAGGATGGTGGATGATAAGAGGCGATGGAGGAGAGGGGGATACTGGATAGATGGAATTAGACGGGGTTTAGATTAGTTCAGTTTATTGTCACGTGTACCGAGGTACAGTGAAAAGCCTTTTGTTGCGTACTAACCAATCAGCGGAAAGACTATCTGTGATTACAATTGAGCCATTCAAAGTTTACAGATACAGGTAAAAGGGAATAAGATAAAGTCTAGTAAAGTCTGATTAAAGATAGTCTGAGGGTCTTCAATGAGGTAGATAATAGCTTAGCTCACACTGCACTCTAGTCGTGGTAGGATGGTTCAGTTGTCTGATAACAGCTGGAAATAAACTTACCGTGAATTTGGAGGTGTACTTTTTCACACTTCTGTACCCGTTGTCTGATGGGAGAGGGGAGAAGAGGGAGTGACCGGGGTGTGATTGGTCCGTGATGATGCTGCTGGCCTTGCCGAGGCAGCGTGAGGTGTAGATGGAGTCAATGGAAGGGAGGTTGGTGGGTTGGTGTGATTCAGAAGCAAGACCATCCCATGCATAATTTACTATGAGAAAGAATGACCTACACTTCAATGGCCCTTCATAACCATGGAGCATCTGAAACTCAAAGAGCTTTGCAGCTACTTGACCACTTTTGATGGTTCGCCCTTGATAAAAGGTTGGAAATGTGGCCATAAACAAGCATCCACAAACAGCGACATGATGATGACCAGATTATTTGCTTTAGTGATGTTGCCCGAGCCATGACGTTTAGTCACGACAATATTGGTGGCATCCCTGCTTTTCCTCTCAACATCAGCACTGGATATTTTATCTGAGATAGCTGACTGAACCTCGATGCAACATCTCATCCGAAAGATATTCTCAAGAAGCCAGAGCACGTTTTTGGAATGTCTCCAAAATGTCTTTCCGTGAGATGGACCAGTCAACCAGTGTTCTTAACGATACAGCATAAATCACAGGCAAATACTTGGTACCTTGTTCAGAATATGTCTGTAAAGCATAACACCAGGCTGGACTCATCCACAAGGCAGTCTGCCAATGAGTGAGGTTCCTTGCTGCCAATGTGTTTTGAGTAAATCCAATTCCAGAATGCAGAGCTTGGCAGCCCCGTGGCTGAGAGACAAAATGGATAATTCACAACCATGCACATCTTTTCCAACAAGATCCAACCATTAACAAAGGTCATCAAAACTGCAACAATTTTAGTTAGTTTAGTTTAGAGATACAGCGTGAATGCAGGCCCTTCGGCCCAACAAGTCCATGCAACCAGCGATCATCCACACTAACACTATCCTACAGTCAATAGACAATAAACAATAGGTCCCTGACCAGTCTGAAGAAGGGTCTCGACCCGAAACGTCGCCTATCTCCTTCGCTCCTTAGATGCTGCTGCACCCGCTGAGTTTCTCCAGCTTTTTGTGTAACCCTCGATTCTCCAGCATCTGCAGTTCCTTCTTTAAGACAATAAACAATAGGTGCAGGAGGTGGCCATTCGGCCCGACGAGCCAGCACCACCATTCAATGTGATCATGACTGATCATTCCCCAATCAGTACCCCGTTCCTGCCTTCTCGCCCCATATCCCCTGACTCCGCTATCTTTAAGAGCCCGAGGGACAACTTACAATTTACCCAAAACCAATTAATCTATAAACTTACACGTCTTTGGAATGTGTGAGGAAACTAGAGCACCCGGAGAAAACCCACACGGTCACACGGACAACGTATAAACTCCATACAGACAGCAGCCTTAGTCGGGATCAAACCCAGGTCTCTGACGCTGTAAGGCAGCAACTCTACCACTGCGCCACTGGGCCGCCCATATCTTAATTAATGGAATTGCTAATATTATTTTTGGTTTGATTAGAAATATAGCACGGATACAACATTGAATGGCTCCAAACTAAAGCACACCTGTGAATTCTCTATGAAATATACCCACTGTGTCCATGTTAGCATTTTGGGTCATTGGTGTGCAGGAAGAAGGGTTGCAAAATAGCACATAAGGTGGTTGGCTGGGGAACAAACGATGGCCAGCAAATAGAAAATACTGTCCTCTTCACTCCTGGGATAATTTTATTCATCTGTGTCGGAGGATGGAACCTCAAGTCAATGTGGTCACTGATGTGGATTCTACACGTCACTAGCAATCTACTAGCACAAACATTACAACATGGACATAGCGTGTAATTACCTGATTTGCTCCAGACAATGACATTCTTTCCTACATTGTGCATTTCATTAGTCTGCTGAAATCATAGGATCTTTGCTATTTTCTTTTTTATTTAAACTTCAGATGCCCCAGGAAATGGCAAAACCAGATAATAACATCGCTGGTGATAGGACTTGTGTAGTGATACAGCACATTGATCACCCATGATCACTTGAATGGCGGTGCTGGCTCGAAGGGCTGAATGGCCTACTCCTGCACGTATTGTCTATTGGCTGTGGGGTATTACTGGCTTAAACCAGCTTAGACTCTGGATTTAACCTGGGACTGGCAAACCAGTAATACACTTATTTACCAACAGCCATTAACGTTATTTTTTTACCATCACAAGAAATAATAGTAAAAGATCAAATATTCATTTTCTGGTGTCCAAATGCAGCACCAATAGTTGACATCCTATTTCACGTTGATTAGAAGTAAACATTATGTCTATGGTTTACATAATACCATGTAATGTATTCAGGGTATATATGTCTGAAGAAGGATCTCGACCCGATAACGTCGCCTATCTCCTTCGCTCCTTGGATGCTGCTGCACCCGCTGAGTTTCTCCAGCCTTTTGTGTACCCTCGATTTTCCAGCATCTGCAGTTCCTTCTTTAACACAGAGTATACACTTCAATGAAATACACAGGGTCTATCATAGACACAGGACCATCACAGGCGTAGAGTCTTACAGAACAAAACAGCCCTTTGGCCCAACTCATCCATGCTGACCAAGACGCCTCATCTTGGTAATCCCACCTGCCTGCATATTGCCCATATCCATCTAAACCTTGCCCATCCATGTACCTGTCCAAGTATCTTTTAAATTCCTGCCTCAACTACCTCCTCTGGCAGCTCACTCCACACACCCACCAATCTCTGACTGAAAACGTTGTCCTTTCGGTTCCTGTTCAATATTTCTCCTCTCACCTTCAACGTATGCCCTCTGGTTCATGATTGCTCTGTGCTTTCACACTATCTATTCCCCTCATTATCTTATACATGTCTATAAGGTCACCCCTGCACCTCACATTCACAAGTTATGGGAGTAGAATTAGGCCATTGGCCCATTTAACTCTCCTCCACCATTCGATCATGGTTGATCTCTGCCTCCTAATCCCATTTTTCTGCCTTCCCCACGTAACCCTTGGCACCCGTTCTAATCAAGAATTTGTCTATCTCTGCCTTAAAAAATATCCACTGCCATAGAGGCCTCCACAGCCCTCTATGGCAATGAATTCCACAGATTGATTAGCCTTTGACTAAAGAAGATCCTCCTCACCTCTTTTCTAAAAAAGTGCCCTTTAAAGAGCACCTCCTATGCTCCAAGGATTAAAGTCCTAGCCTGCCCAACCTCTCCCTGCAGCTCAGACACTCAGGATCTGGCCACATCCTCGTAAATCGTCTCTGTCCGCTTTCCAGCTCAATGACATCTTTCCTATTGAAGGGTGACCAGAAAAAGGCTCTTGAACAGAGGAATGGTTTACAAGCCCAACTAAGCAAAACCACAGTTCCAACTCCACAGTCCATTAGCTTGGAATGATTTAAACATGTAACATGCCCCTCAACAAACTAATGGAAAATGTAACAAATTTAATCTTTCATCACATCTGAAAAAACAGGACATATTATTCCATGATCATGTAATAACATTGATAAAAAGGCAGGATATTAATTCACTACTTCGTCCAAGGATTACTCAACGTAATATATCAACCCCAATTTTAAGAGTAGTTGGGTTCAGGGGAGGCAAGTCCCAAGGATAACATCAACTGGCAATGAGGAAACCTAGTTAATATTAAAACCGACTTCATCAGCACAAACTTTCTCAGTGACTTATTTGAGTCTGGGCAGATCCACGTTAATGGCAGCAGATTCCTGATGGGGACTAGAGTTAATAGGGACATATGTAGTAAGAGGGGATGTGAACTTTACAGAAGCTGGAGATCTGCTGGAGCTGGAGCTTCCAGAAGCTGGAGAGATCATTCTAGCCATCAAGATTTAAGAGCTCACTCCAGCCCACTTGACTAGAGCTTTTTCTTCCCAGCCGTTATCAGGCAACTGAACCATCGTACCAACAACCAGAGAGCAGTCCTGAACTACTATCTACCTCAATGGAAACCCTCAGACTACCTTTGATCTGGCTTTGCTGGCTTTATCTTGCATTAATCGGTGCTCATGTTATTCCCTTCATCCTGTATCTGGACACTGTGGACGGCTCGATTGTAATCATGTATAGTCTTTTTTCCACTGACTGGGGAAAACGCAACAAAATATTTTCACTGTATTAAACTAAACTAAACTAATGACTCCTTAACCTAGAACCACTATTTTGCAGTTCTAAGACACGTAAAGCCAACAGTCCAGTCAGCCTTAACGCTGACCATACCTTGAAACAGCCTGAGATCATATCTTGGCTTTTGGTTTGTGCAGAATTACTTCAAGCAGCAAAGGTTAATGCACTAACCTTATATGTTGGATTGTACAGTCGGTCGTCTTGGCATGAGCGCCATTCTAGAAGGTTCTTGATGAGCTGCCAGCTATACTATGCAGTGCACAATCTTGGCTGCGGCGCATAAAACCAAACATATGGCACTGCTTAATACCTATCATGTTGTTGATGGCTGCAACAACCAATATTTCATAGAAGCTGGAATTGTGGTCATGCTGAACACACAGTCCAGCCCCAGCTTTGAACGTTAGAAACCTGGACCTCGCAGCTTCAGATGCAGATTCAAAATCACTACAAGAACTGTTTGCTTGTTGTTTTGGCATTCAGAGATATGTTCGGTAATTGGATGTTGCATAGGCTGCTTTGTGAGACTGTCATTACATTATTTAATGGATCGTACATTGAAGGCTAACAAGTTAAAATGCAAGGAGATATTGTTGGGAAGATAGACACGAAATGCTGGAGTAACTCAGCACAACAGTCTCTGGAGAGAAGGAAGGGGTAACGTTTTTGGTTGCGACCCTTCTGCAGACCGAGATCAGTCTGAAGAAGGGTCTCGACCTGAAACGTCGCCTATTCCTTCTCTCCAGAGACGCTGCCTGTCCCACTGAGTTACTCCAGCATTTTGTGTCTACCACCGAGATATTATTGGGGATGATTTGAATACTGAATGTGGTAGATCTTGGTTTAAGCTTAGCATTAAGTTAAGTGCTGAGTACCATCATCTGCATTTACATTCAATTGTTTGAGGTAAAGAGGAGGGGGTGAGGGTAAATGAGAGCAAATCCCAGAGGCTTATTGAGACTTACTGGGGTTTCTGGAGAAGACCTGGTGACATCACTTTAGCCAGGGACACGATGGAAACAAACGATGAAAGTCATTCCTGAGAAATCTAATATGAAGCAGCAACAAGATGTAAAGAATGTCAAAGCTGCAGTAGAACAAGATAGAATGTGTAGACGGCAGGATCAGTGTACACTTCCACAACTACAGGAACAGATTCAGAGCAGATGGGAAAATTACAGATAATAACTAGCTCATCTCTTCCTATATCAAAAACTTGGTGATGCTGGATTTTCATAAAATTGAGATGACTAGACTATTAGAGATCAATGTCAGTTGTGTACTTTGCTGATGTCTGGGTATGATTACCCACCCTCAGAAACATTCTTTTGGCATGACCGTTTTAGTTTGGGTTTAGTAGCCGTACGTTAGGTTGGTTTGTGAAGGTCCTGAAACACAAGTGCCACAATCCCACTGTAATCCAGGGCCATGGTGGACTCCAGTTCTGGAGTTAATGGATGCCACCAACACATGCTCAACATGGTGTCTTTAATGGAGCATGGAATACTAACCGAGTCATAGAGTCACACAGCCCGAAAACAGGCTCTTTGGCCCAACTTGCCCACGCCATTCCCACCTGCCTGTGTTTGGCCCACTAAATCTGTCCTATCCATGTACCTGTCCAGATTTCTGTTAGACGTTGTGATAGTCCTTGCCTCAACTACCTCCTCTAGCAGCTCTTCCATATACCTATCACCCTTTGTGTAAAAAGGTTCCTATTAAATCTCTCTCCCCCTCACCTTGATGTCTTGAAGATAATATTCCATTCCATCTCTGGCTGCGATATAATGGATGCATTTACAAAGCTTTTAAAACTCTTTGTCTCGTCAAGGCTACCATCGCTTAGTGTGAACGCATGTCATCACTCCTTCACTTATGAGACCACCCACCTTTCTGAAGGTTATTGGGCCTCAAATCACACAGGGACACTTGTTTTTCTCCAATTTTACTTTAGATCCGTATCTGTACACTGTGAATGACATGATTATAATCCTGTATTGTCTTTCCGCTGGCTGGTTAGCAACAAAAGCTTTTCACTGTACCTCGGTACACGTGACAATACACTAAACTGAATTAATCTATGGATCAACAAAGCTGGAAGTCAGAGCAAAGGAAGTCCTGCTCACTGCTCCATCTCGAGAGTTTAAAAAAAAAATTGTTTATATTATTAGAAGTGAATACAGTACAAAACAATACAGTGGTGCCTAATTTTAGGTGCCAACTATGTCATAACGTAATACATTCTATGTACAACCTCTAGTTTTATGTTTTTGAAAAGGAAGTAAAGAAACCAAAAAATAGACAGAAGAAAAAGAGGAAAAATAGATAGTAGAAAATTGAGAAACGTGAAGTGTGTATACAGGAAAATAAAACGTAGAAAGTCGAAATAGGAGAAAAAGGCCCTTAAAAAAGACATTTTTAAATCTTTGTTCGGAGATGTAAATCTATCCACGACCTGACCATCTCGAGAGTTAAGTGTGTTTTATTGTCATGTCTCGGATTGAACAATGAAATTCTTACTTGCAGCAGCACAGCAGAATAAGTAAACATAGTACTCTGTAAACAATATGATAAACAAGGATAAAGGTTCAGTGTGTGTATATATTGAGCGGCACGGTGGCGCAGCGGTAGAGTCGCTGCCTTACAGCGGTTACAGCACCAGAGACCCAGGTTCGATCCCGACTACTGGTGCTGTCTGTACGGAGTTTGTACGTTCTCCCCATGATCTTCGGGTTCCTCCCACACTCCTAAGACGTACAAGTTTGTAGGTTAATTGGCTTGGTATAAAAGTAAAATTGTCCGTTGTGTGTGTTGGATAGTGTTAATGTGCGGGGATCGCTGGTCGGTGCGGACTCGGTGGGCCGAAGGGACTGTTTCTGTGCTGTATCTCTAGACTAAACTAAACATATACATACATACATCTCTTCCTGCTATGTTGGCATCCTTGCAAGAAGCAGGTCTTGACTTTATCTGCCAAAGGCCAAGCAATAAAGCTCAGTTCAGAGCTGAGCTGGCTTTTGATGACACTTTCTTCCAAATCTCTCATTGGGAGACTGGAACATTTCACTCAACAGCCAGGACAATTGACCCGCTACATGTCCACAACTGTGGAGGCCTGAGACACAGAACGGAGACGAGGAAACACTTTTTCACACAGAGAGTTGTTAGTCTGTGGAATTCTCTGCCTCAGAGGGCGGTGGAGGCAGGTTCTCTGGATGCTTTCAAGAGAGAGCTAGATAGGGCTCTTAAAGATAGCGGAGTCAGGGGATATGGGGAGAAGGCAGGAACGGGGTACTGATTGGGGATGATCAGCCATGATCACATTAAATGGCGGTGCTGGCTGGAAGGGCCGAATGTCCTCTACTCCTGCACCTGTTGTCTATTGTCTAAAAACACATTGCTTTATTTTCTCCCACAATCCTCACCATATTACTGTCCAACCTCAGTTTTTAGAAATGACAAGATTAGGTCAGGAAATGAAAAATCAGCAAAAACAAAAATTGAAATAAGAACAGAAATTGCAGGCAGCATCTATGTAAAGTGAAACCAAGTTTATGGTTCAGGTTGAAGACCCTTCTGCCCAACATTTTCTGCTTTCTTCAATATAACCCGTGTGCCTCATTTTCAGAAGGACTGCAGGAGTTTAAGAAATGTGAACTCATTCATGATGTATTTGATGGTATGTTGATGAGCTATTGATAGTGGTGGAATGGGTGGACAGCTAAATTATGTTGGCACATGGGTGACGTACAACATGGTCTTTCATTGCATGTTACATTTAGAGCAGGACAGTACCAGCAATGAAGCAGGGAATATTAAATGGAACCAAATGTAAATAAAAATGATCTACAGATACTGGTTTATATCAAAGAAAGACACAAGGTGCTGGAGTAACTCAGCGGGTTAGGCAGCACCTCTGGAGAATTTGTATACATTATGTTTCAGATTGAGACCCGGTCTGAAGTAGGGTCCCGACCCGAAACATCACCTATCCATGTTCTGGCTAATATTGTTAAAGGAAGCAGAGGGTGGGGACATGGTTTGACTCTGATGGTTTAACTTATCCAACAGGTTAATTGTCCTTCATTATGTTGACCGATGTACTGGTTAATTGGACTGGTGATTAGGGATACATGATCAGGGAATGTTAAAAGGGACAGGCCCTACAGTTTGCCAAAACTTAAAGCAGAAAGAGGAATGGTTTACAAAAATAAATCCATTTTGCACATGGTGACTTGAAATATACTTTATGGATTCTAGTAAAACTGCAAGTTCACATTAGAGTCATAGAGTGATACAGCGTGGAAAGAGGCCCTTCGGCCCCACTTGCCCACACCGGCCAACATGTCCCAGCTACACTAGTCATAGAATGATACAGTGTGGAAAGAAGCCCTTCGGCCCAACTTGCCCACACTGGCCAACATGTCCCAGCTACACTAGTTATAGAATGATACAGTGTGGAAAGAAGCCCTTCGGCCCCACTTGCCCACACCGGCCAACATGTCCCAGCTACACTAGTCATAGAATGATACAGTGTGGAAAGAAGCCCTTCGGCCCAACTTGCCCACACTGGCCAACATGTCCCAGCTACACTAGTTATAGAATGATACAGTGTGGAAAGAAGCCCTTCGGCCCAACTTGCCCACACTGACACACATGTCCCAGCTACACTAGTCCCACATTCTCCTGCTAAAACACATTTAAATAGTAAAAGGCCTTTTTTTAAATAATTTGTATTTGTTTATAAATATATTCAAGTAGTAATGCTACTGAGAGGGAACACAACATTTGGAAATTAAAACCACGTTATTTACTTATGTACCTTTGAAATAGATTTTTTTCCAAATCTACTTAATTCAGCAGATGCATCAATATTAAGTTAGATTAGAATATTCTATGGTGTCAACAATACATTACCGCTTGTAAGAAATCATTAATGTTGCTGTAAAATGATTATTTATCATCAATCCAAATAATCCAATCCAGAGACTACAATATATATCATGTCCTTGAAATGCTGTCAATTCCACTAATATAAATAAATGTCGGGTAGTTTGCTGAAACTCCAGGAAAGCTAATTAAAATAGCATTAGTGCCCATGTCTAAGTGTCAATTTAATGCCATTCTTAATGTCTGCAGCAATTATGTACACATTTCAATCACTGCAACCAGCAAATACGGTTGCAGTTAGCCACCTCCTTAGTCTGTGCAGTTCTATTTCATTCTACTGTAACTCACATAGGAAGCAAATGCAGTAAGTTTTATTGCATGCTTAGTGCCGAATGCTGAGTGAATTTCCAATGTAGATTATAATTACATCAGACATTCATGATTTGTATTGCTCCCAGGATTGCTTTATATA
Organism: Raja brachyura; assembly: GCA_963514005.1. Next base: position 1,826,955 of record OY740814.1, on the reverse strand, counting down.
CGTTTCTAATACTAGTTTTAATAATAAGTAAACAAACAAGATGCATGTCCCTCTTTTTTCCAACAATTGATTAAAACATGAATTACTTTGTCCAAATTTATAGTTCTGGTGCACAGTTCATTATATACTTTTATGCAGATTTGTTTTATTATATTAAAACAAGGACACTCTGTAATATATTGTAGTTGTACTGTATGTTGACTGTGTTGTCAGTCTTGATATAATCATTTTAGCAATATCTCAATTACCTTGTTTTTTCTAAATTAATTTTCAGTAAACTGTGGCAAATGCTGAACTGTAAATTGAGAACACCAAACACCATTTGTCAATCCTCTGTTTCCTGTAATCAATTTATGTTATGGTTGATTAACTTTTGTTCCATTTGCTTTTTTAGCAAAGCTTTTTTTTAATTTTTAAAAGAAGGAAATGGTCAGTAGAGTCAGCATTTGTTGCCCATTGATGTTATTGGACAATAGAGGGACCTGAGCTTCAGCCAACTAGTCTCACATATCCAGCAAATAACAACACAAACATACTCCAACCACTGATAGACCACAGGCCAAACTAAAATCAGATTACAACCTTGTGCAATTTAGAGTCATTGAGTCATGGCATGATCATACAGCATGGAAAGAGGTCCTTCAGCCCAACTTGTCCATGCCAACCAAGGTGCCCCATCTACACTAGCTCCACCTGCCTCCCTTTCCCATATGGTCACCGTGGCGCAGCGGTAGAGTTGCTGCCTTACAGCAAAATGCAGCACTGGAGATTAGGGTTCGACCCCGACTGCGGGCACTGTCTGTACGCTCTCCCTGGGACCTGCGTGGGTTTTCGTACAACAGGGAGAACATACAAACTCCATAAAGACTGCACCTGTAGTGAGGATGGAACCCGGGTCTCTGGCGTGTGAGGCAGCGACTCTACCACTGCTCCGCTGTGCCTCTTCCCCCCCCCCCCAATTTTGGCCGTTTTTGGTTAATTGATATGTAAATAAATGTGATGCGAAAATAATGTTCAGATTTTTTCCCTCGTAATTTCTGCTGAAGATCAGCATTGTTGTTCTTTCTTAGTTCCTTTGCAGCATGTGCAAGTTTCCCTTGCATCTTAATGAGGACTGGGCACGCCACCAGTACTGCAGTTACAACTGATTGGATGGTAATACCATTTACACATAATTCCCTCTGTTTTGGCTGTAAATGTTGTTCTATTGTGAGCCCAATGTGCCTCACAATTACAAATGATGCCACACATATTTTCACTTGGATAATTTCTTATCCCAAGAGAACTATGCTCAGCACTCCAAAGTTTTCTCTTCTTCCAAGGACTCCACTTTATATAAAATTCTTCAGTTACGCTACTTGGAAGTATCTACAGACTCTGCTGCATAAATAGCCATGAGAAGAGGATGAAATGTCTGAAGAAGGGTCCCAACCCAAAACATCATCCTTCTGAGTAAAAAACTAAAATAATTAATCGACTGTAGTTTGTATGTTTCTCCATTATATGCAATAATGTGGAGGTTCCTCTGTACCTAATCTATTGCACCAGTTTTATTTCCCACCGACCAATATGATCAATTGTTCCATTATATTTTGATTCATTTTTGCTGTTTTATTTTGTGTCTTCCACAAAAAATCAAATCTGTTCTTTTTGAGTTTGAATAATAGAAGTTGTTCAGATGCTGCATATGTTTTGACCTCATATGGCTCCGTTAAATTCTCACTTTCATATTTATTTACGTTGGTTGTGTGACGTACAACGTGGAAACAGGCCCTTCGGCCCACCGAGTCCGCGCCGGGCAGCGATCCCCGCACATTAACACTATCCTACACACACTAGGGGCAATTTACATTTATACCAAGCCAATTAACCTACAAACCCGCACGTCTTTGGATTGTGGGAGGAAACCAAAGATCTTGAAAAAATCCCACGCAGGTGACGGGTAAAACTCTGTACAGACATCACCTGTAGTCGGGATCGAACCCAGGTCTCTGGCGTTGCATTCACTGTGGGACAGCAACTCTACCACCAAGCCACCATGCCGCTCTGATTGTGATTGTTATGGCCTCATTGTTATTCCCAACATATGCAATAATTGACCGTGTTGGCCGAAGGTCTCATTTCAATTTTTAAGCAGCATTTGTCTCCCTCTGCAGGTGGATCCACAGTCTGGTCCAGAAAATTGATTTGGAGAAAAAAAATGATGTTTTTCTGTTTATCTTTCTTTACATATAATTAATTATTCAATTCCAAACTTAATTGTTATCCTTGGTAGAATTTTTTTTTTAATTTGTTTCACAAACCTTAGAAATATCAATGGTCCTTTTTAACATAGAGTACAGTACTGGAACAGGCCCTTCGGCCCACTTTCAGACTTTCAGCCTGAACAAAGCATTTTGAGGATTATTCTCTGTTTTTCTCCCCCCCTTCATCAGTTCTTTGAATCAAGTTAACTACTCAGACACTAATTCCATAAATCTCTGCCTTGTTACTAATGAGTTAGTAATGCCCAGGCAGATCAAATTACTGGATTACTTTAATCCACTGGCTAAATATCCTCTTCAAGGATTATCAACAAAATTGTATGGCAATAGTTTAGTTTAGTTTAGTTTATTGCCATGGTGGCGCAGCGGTAGAGTTGCTGCCTCACAGCGCCAGAGACCTGGGTTCAATCCCGACTACGGGTGCTGTCTGTACGGAGTTCGTACGTTCTCCCCGTGACTGCGTGGGTTTTCTCAGAGATCTTCGTTTTCCTCCCACACTCCAAAGACCTACAGGTTTGTCGGGTAACTGGCTTGGTATAAATGTAAATTGTCCCTAGTGTGTGTAGGGTAGTGTTAATGTGTGGGGATCGCTGGTCAGTGTGGACTCGGTGGGATGAAGGGCCTGTATTCGCGCTGTATCTCTAAACTAATCTAATCATATACAATGGAAAGATTATGCTGAATTTTATGCCCATACTATTATTTAAACAAATAATAAATTGAGCAATTTTTCAAAGTTTACACAGAGTTTTTAACATCATGCAATTCCAGAAAAAACAGTAATAGATTAAGATTGGCAATTTACACTATCCCCGCTATCCTCGACTACATATCCATTACTAATATGAAATAGAAAGAATCCTAGTTGAAACTGTGTCCTACACCTATCATTCGTTAATATCAAAACATATGGTCACATACAGGTGTAAATTGGTTAAGATGAATAAATTCTTAACATATTTTCTCTCCTGTAAAATACAAAATAATATTCAGTAGGAAACTATATTCCACCCTAAAGCAAAATCATGTACATGGTAAGTCTAGGACCAGGGGGCACAGCCTCAGAATAAAAGGACATACCTTCAAAATGTAGAGCAGGAGGAATTTCTTTAGCCAGAGGCAGGTGGTTCCATGGAATTCATTGCCACAGAAGGCAGTGGAGGCCAAGGCATTGCGTATTTTTAAAGCACAGATTGATGAGTCAAGGATGTCAGAGTTTATGGGGAGAAGGTGGGAGAATGGGGCTGAAAGGAAAAGATAGATCCGCTATGATTGAATGGTAGAGTAGACTCGATGGGCCGAATGGCTTACTTCTGCTCCTATGTCTAATGCTTATCTTGTGATTCTGTAATATCAAATTCCTCACGCATCTATTACTATACCTGAATTAAACTGGATTTCAACCAAAATATTATTAAGAATTATGTATCATAATTGAGAGAAATACGTGTTCATTAAGGACTGCTGTAATTAGTTTTAAATAATACAATGATGGCTATGAATAAAATGATAACATTTTAATCATATAGGCCCTGTCCAATCAAAAATTGTGCAAAATTCTCACTCTTCTTGGGTTGTATCATTGGTGTTGCAATGGGAATTCTTCTCCAGTGAAAGATATCTGAAGTAAATAATGATTATCTACCTGCAAAAGGCAACGATTTGTCACATTTCAACCTCCATGTGTTGGCTGAGTAGTGGCAGTTGCTGTACATCAAATATATGTGGACTTGAGCATAATATCTTGGCATTTTGGCTGAATGATGCAGTCATTGCAAAGAGTAGTTAAATTGTAGCCAACTTACCTCGTCTGGTGATGTACACAAAATGCTGGAGTAGCTCAGCGGCACAGGCAGCTGCATCCCTGGAGAAAAGGAGTAGGTAACATTTCGTGTCGGTCTGCCCAGTCTGAAGAAGGGTTCTGAACCGAAACATTAACTATTCCATGTTCTGCACAGATGCTGCCTGACCCGCTGAGTTACTCCAGCACTCTGTGAAACGTCACCTATCCATGTTCCCCACAGATGCTGCCTGACCCGCTGAGTTACTCCAGCACTCTGTGAAACGTCACCTATCCATGTTCCCCACAGATGCTGCCTGACCCGCTGAGTTACTCCAGCACTCTGTGAAACGTCACCTATCCATGTTCTCCACAGATGCTGCCTGACCCGCTGAGTTACTCCAGCACTCTGTGAAACGTCACCTATCCATGTTCTCCACAGATGCTGCCTGACCCGCTGAGTTACTCCAGCACTCTGTGAAACGTCACCTATCCATGTTCTCCACAGATGCTGCCTGACCCGCTGAGTTACTCCAGCACTTTGTGAAACGTCACCTATCCATGTTCTCCACAGATGCTGCCTGACCCGTTGAGTTACCCCAGCATTCTGTGAAACCAGTTAGCCTCGGTGGTGGGGAAGATGCTGGAGTCAATTATAAAAGATGAGATAGACGAACATTTGGATAGCAGTAACAGGATCGGTCTGAGTCAGCAAGGATTTACGAAGAGGGAATCATGCTTGACTAATCTTCTGGAATATTTGAAGATGTAACTAGGAAAATGGACAAGGGAGAGTCAGTGGATGTAGTGTACCTGGACTTTCAGAAAACATTTGATAAGATTCCACACAGGAGATTAGTGGGCAAAATTAGGGCACATGGTATTGGGGTAGAGTGCTGACATGGATAGAGAAGTGGTTGGCAGACAGGAAACAAAGAGTAGGAATTAACGGGTCTCTTTCAGAATGGCAGGCAGTGACTAGTGGGGTACCGCAAGGCTCGGTGCTGGGACCGCAGCTATTTACAATATACATCAATGATTTGGATGAAGGGATTCAAAGTAACATAAGCAAAGTTGTTATTGACACAAAGCTGGGTGGCAGTGTGAACTGTGAGGAGGATGCTATGAGAATGCAGGGTGACTTGGACAGGTTGGGGGAGTGGGCAGATGCATGGCAGATGAAGTTTAATGCGGATAAATGTGAGGTTATCCACTTTGGTCTCAAAAACTGGAAGGCAGATTACTATCTAAATGGCGTTAAGTTGGGAAAACGAGAAGTACAATGGGATCTGGGGGTCCTTTTACATCTGTCTATGAAAGTAAGCATGCAGGTACAGCAGGCAGTGAAGAAAGCGAATGGCATGTTGGCCTTTATAACACGAGGAATCGAATATAGGAGCAAAGAGGTCCTTCTGCAGTTGTACAGAGCCCTAGTGAGACCACACCTGGAGTATTGTGTGTAGTTTTGGTCCCCTAATTTGAGGAAGGACATTCTTGCTATTGATGGAATGCAGCATAGGTTTACAAGGTTAATTCCCGGGATGGCGGGACTGTCATATGATGAGAGAATGGAGCAGCTGGGCTTGTACACTCTGGACTTTAGAAGGATGAGAGGGAATCTCATTGAAACATATAAGATTGTTAAGGGTTACACAAAAAGCTGGAGAAACTCAGCGGGTGCAGCAGCATCTAAGGAGCGAAGGAGATAGGCGACGTTTCGGGTCGAGACCCTTCTTCAGACTCGACCCGAAACGTCGCCTATCTCCTTCGCTCCTTAGATGCTGCTGCACCCGCTGAGTTTCTCCAGCTTTTTGTGTAACCCTCGATTCTCCAGCATCTGCAGTTCCTTCTTTAACATTAAGATTGTTAAGGGTTTGGACACGCTAGAGGCAGGAAACATGTTCCCGATGTTGGGGGAGTCCAGAACCAGGGGCACAGTCTCTTTTTGTAGACCACTATCTACAGTTCCTCATTTCTACATCAATCTGCCACTGATGTAAATCTATTCAGGGAGCAAAATTGCCTTCAATTTTATCAACATGACAACATTGACCGCACTTTAAAAAAACTAGCTGAGCTTGTGAACTTTGAGTCTCTTGATATTTCGAATGGTACAGAAAATGGATGAATTTGAAATTCAGAGCTGGAGGCAAGAAAGAAGAAAGTTGGAAAATCAAAACAGAGGGTTCGAGGCAACGGAAGGCGCCTGATGTGGTGACGGGAGAAATATATAAAGGCAGAGTTCAAGAAATTGAAACTTCAGGGGGAAAATGCCAAAGGGCTGAACAAGATTTTGAAGACAGAGGAGTGGGGCATGAATTATAAATAAATGGACACATGCGTGAGGAGCTTTAGTTTGAAACAATAAAGGGCAGACACACTAACGCGGCTGCAAAACAAGTGTGATAAGTGAACAATATTCAACAGCTTATATTAGGGTTGCTGCCTCACAGCGCCAGAGACCCGGGTTCAATCCTGACGACGGGTGCTGTCTGTATGTTCTCCCCGGGATCTCCGGTTTCCTTCCACACTCCAAAAACAAAAAAAAAATGTTCCCCATTGTGTGTTGGATAGTATTAGTATGCGGGGATCGCTGGTCGGTGCGGACTCGGTGGGCCGATGGGCCGATTATCACGTTGTATCTCTAAACTGAACTAAATAAATCAAACAGAGTTTTGGGTGTCGGTTGTGGTGATATTTAGGGAAGAGTGGATGTGCGAGGAAGAAAAAAAGTTATAATTAGAATGTACACAAAGGATGGGAACATAATATAGTATAATCAAGGAACTGCAGATGTTGGTTAATACATAAAAAGACACATAGTGCTGGGGTAACTCAACAGGTCAGGCAACATCTTAGTTTAAATTTGGTTTGGTTTAAGTTTGGAGATGCATTGTAGAAACAGGCCTTTCGGCCCATTAAGTCCATGCCGACCAGCAATCACCTGTATACAAGCACTATGCTACACACTAGGGACAATTTACAATTATACCTAGCCATATAACCTACAAACCTGCATGTCTTTGGAGTGTGGGAGGAAACCAGAGCACCCGGAGAAAGCCCACGGGGTCACAGGGAGAGCGTACAAACTCCACACAGACAGCACCCGTGGCCAGGTTTGAACCAGGTTCCCTGGCGCTGTAAGGCAGCAACTCTAAACGCTGCGCCATCGTGGCACCCTGGAGAACACGGATCAGGTGACATTTCAGGTCAATACCGTTCTTCAGAGAAAAGCATAGTTGACATTGAGGCATTGATGCGAGGTGGTGGTGGGCCCACTGTGGCAGTAAGAGGAGCAACTGGGGAAATGGAGTATGTATTCACTGCCAATTCAGGTCTCTACCCTCAGCCCTGACATTTATGTGGGAGGAACCTGAATCATCACGGACATAATGGCCAACAATGTGGGACCAGAGACAGTGAAGGCCAAAGATCCTATAGCAGAGCAAGATAGACCACTCCTGCTAAATGCAATGGGCTGACATGTAGCACCCAACGGAACGGAACGTGGGCTTTTTTTTCATCCATTTCCGTAACTGGACTCGACCCAACTCGCAGTGTAATCAACGTTGCAGGGGAACAGTTTGTGTTAATAAATTAAAATTCTGAAAATGAGGAGGAGATTTTTACCAAATAACTTTTATTTTTACGAGGATGTTTCTGTGACCGGCTCCCGGCTCCGCACTAGTATCTTTGCTCCGCTACGACGGGGTCTTTGGTGCGGAGACGGAAGCTGGTTACGGAAATAGGGCCGACAATTACCCATGAATCTGCCCATGACCGTACTACGTCTTTGTCATCGAGTGATCTATCTTGCTCGCTGTAGGATCATTGGTGAAGGCGTGGAGAGAGGAAGAGGGAGTGCGTTAGTGGACTTTAATAGTCTACCATCCCCTGTGTAACACATTCCTCTTTGAAATAGTACCTGCGTGAAAATCCACATCTTTCTTAAAGGACCCAGAAAAGCCTTCAAAATTTAAATTAAAAAAGCCCTCTTAATCATATTGACATCATGCTAGGATGTGCATTGGCATAATAACATTAAAAATAAATTAAAGAAGATAGCTTGACATGTTAATTTGTGTTTAGTTAATTTATTAAATGTATGACTGCCAGGAACGAAATTTTGTTCCGACCGAAAGGTCTGAATGACAATAAAGGATACTTTACTTTACATTCAAGTCAATATTTTATTTACTTAAGTTTAGTTTAGAGATACAGCCTGAGAAACAGGCCCTTCGGCCCACCGAGTCCGCACCGCCCAGCGATCCCCGCACATTAATACAAGCCTACACACACTAGGGGCAATTTACATTTATATCAAGTATACAAACCAACGCCAATTAACCTACGAGCCTGCACGTCTTTGAAGTGTGAGAGGAAACCAAAGATCTCGGAAAAACCCACGTGGTCACGGGAAAACGTACAAACTCTGTACAGACAGCATCAGTAGTCAGGATCGAACCTGGCACTGCAAGGCAGTAACTCTACCGCTGCGCCACCGTGCCGCTATATCAGTCATTATTGCAAGCGTTGTTTTGTTCCTATATTTTTTTACCTATTGTTTTTACCCATTCCTTCTCTCCACAGATGCTGCCTGGCCCGCTGAGTTGCTCCAGCATTTTGTGCCTATATTTTGTTTTTTTTAAAACATTGTTTAAGTGGTGTATACAAGGGTGTGTATGGAAAGAACATTCAGAATGGAATGAAATGACAGCCAGACCAGCACAAATTGGAGGAACAACGCCTCATATTTTGCTTGGGTAGTTTATACCCCAACATTGACTTCTCTAATTTCAGGTAGTCCTTGCTTTCTCCCTGCTTTCCTCCCCCCTTCTCAGCTCTTCCATAAAGTTTACTGTCTCCGCCTCTTCTTTTACCTTTTCTCACCCCCCCACCCACTTGACCTCAGTCTGAAGAAGAGTCTCAACCCAAAACATCGCCTATTCCTTTTCTCCAGAGATGCTGCCTCACCCGCTGAGTTTCTCCAGCATTATTTGTCTATTTTCAGTTGAAGCATTAATTTCCAGAGATGAAAGGAAGCTTGTTCACACATTTGTATGCAAAGGGTAAACTGCGCTGGGAATAAGGAGTTTGTAATGTGCAGGGGGATAGTGATGGGGCAGAGTTAGAGTGCAACACACGATAGCTAGAAAGGTGGAACTTCACACAAAACCAGCAGGTGGTGATATCAGCTTAAAAACAGTATCACAACCAGGACACCAAAACCAAACACAAAAAGCTGGAGAAATCTGAAGGAGGGCCCCAGGCATCGTACCACAAGCTGAGCACCAGCCCGACCATCAAGAAAGGCGTCCAACTTAAAAATTGACCATGTTTAGATATACAACCTGAAAACATGCCCCACTGCCCACCGAGTCCACGCCGACCAGCGATCATCTGTTCACACGCTCTGAAGAAGGGCCTCGACCAGACACATCATCCACTCCTTCTCTCCAGAGATGCTGCCTGTCCCGCTGAGTTACTCCAGCATTCTGTGTCTATCTAAAGTAAACCACTTCCTTTCTAGACATGAGAGCTTGGGTAGACGCAACGAAACCTCACGCTGTTAGCTCCCATCAAAGAGGAACTGCTGCTTATGAAACATTGCAAAGTGCAGAATAGGCTGCTGTTTTATTGCATAAAGCACATTTGTCTGAATGTTGCCTATGTCTTAAGTCAACTTCAATGCGACTGTGCTGTCAAAGAGGTGTAAGCAAGGCTGAAAATGCAACAAAAAAAACTTACAGCTGAATTACTGCAGATAGCCACAAAAAGCTGGAGTAACTCAGTGACACAGGCAGCATCTCTGGAGAGAAGGAATGGGTGACGTTTTGGATCGAGCCCCTTCTTTAGACCCGAAACATCATCCATTCCTTCTCTCCAGAGATGCTGCCTATCCCACAGAGTAACTCCAGCTTTTTGTGTCTATCTTCGGTTTAAACCAGCATCTGCAGTTCCTTCCTCCACAGCTGACTTGCTGCAGTGGATGGGTTTGTACCAATTGGCTTCTCCTGTTGCAGTTGTCACTAATTGCAAGTCATCTCGAAAGGAAGCTTAAAATAGTACGTGACCCGCAACATGCAATGAGTTCATAAACCCACTCATTGTAGAGAAATTGCAGAGAATTGTCCTGCTGTACGTGGTAATTCTTCTTTTGTTTTCAAGTAACGGAATGTGCCAGCTACCCTTTGGTTCATGATTCATCGGTGAAGTTCACACACTGCAGGGGAGGATCACAGGGCAATGTCTGTCACCTTCGTCACCACTTCAGAACGTTCAGTCGCTTCATTTACCTCCATTAAAAGAACTAGAGTTCTGGAGAACAATACTGTCTTCTTAGTTGCACTTATTAAAAATCAGGATCACTTCATTATCCAATGAGGCAGCTCGATCCTTGACCAGAAGAGTCTGGTGCAGCAGTAGAGTTGCTGCCTCACAGCGCCAGAGACCCGGCTTGGATCCTGACTGCGGGCGCTGTCTGTACGAAGCTTGCACGTTCTCCCTGTGACCGCGTGGGTTTTCTCCGGGTGCTCCGGTTTCCTCCCACACTCCAAAGACGTGCAGGTTAGCAGGTTAGTTGGCTTTGGTAACATTGTAATTCATCCCCAGTGTGTGTAGAGTAGACAATAGACAATAGGTGCAGGAGTAGGCCATTCGGCCCTTCGAGCCAGCACCACCATTCAATGTGATCATGGCTGATCATCCCCAATCAGTACCCCGTTCCTGCCTTCTCCCCATATTCCCTAACTCCACTATTTTTAAGAGCCCTATCTGGCTCTCTCTTGAAAGCTAGGAACTGTTAATGGGGGGGGGGGGGGGGGGGGGGGGGGAATGAGTCTACCCCACGACAGAAGGGGGAGGAGTTTGATAGCCACAGGGAAAAAGGATATCCTGTGGCGTTCTGTACTGCATCTTGGTGGAACCAGACTCGATGGACTGAACGGCCTGTTTCTGCACTATATCTCTAAACTAAACAAAACTTGCTCAGATTAAACTCCATCTGCCATTTCTCCGCCCATTTCGTGGCTGATCTATATCCCGCTGTATACATCGACGGCCTTCTGCACAGTCCACCCACAACCAAAGCAATCCAGCAATCCTTGGGGAAATGCTGTCTTATTCAAGTCCAGCATGCTGCCTTTCACAAAATGCTGCAGTAACTCAGCGGGACAGGCAGCATCTCTGGAGAAAATGGATGGGTGATGTTTCGAGTCGAGACCCTTCTTCAGAGCTATAACCGTCCGAGAAGATCGTTCAGAGCATCTGAGGACGGGTCTCGATCCGGAACGTCACCCATTCCTGCTCTCTAGAGATGCTGCCTGTCCCGCTGAGTTACTCCAGCATTGTGTGTCCATCTTCCAGTAAACCCAGCACTAACTTCATGTTCAGCTACAACTTCCCCAACGGATATATTTGATTAGGGTAGGGAGGCAGGTCTGCTTGTACAGTACATTGTTCCCCTGAGTGGATTGTGAAATAAGTTGAACTGTTTGCTAAACGCTCACATTCCGTATTACATGACAATTTGTTTAGGGAGTGACACAGCACAGTCACAGGCCCTTCGGCCAAATGAGATCAAGTTGGCCACCAATGATCTAGTTACAGCAATCCCATTTTATTCTCACCATGTACGATACAATAGAACTTTATTTATCCCAGACGGGAAATTGATCTGCCAACAGTCATAAAACACAAGATACATGAAACATGAAATTAAAGTGAAAAGTCCTGAATGTGCAAAGATTTGGGGGTGGGGGGGGGGGGGGGGGGGGTGATGGGAGGGGAGTCAGTCGGCCCCACAACAGAAGGAGGAAGAGTTGTATGGTTTGATAGCCACAGGGTAAAAGGTACATGGATAGGACAGGTACATGGATAGGACAGGTACATGGATAGGACAGGTACATGGATAGGACAGGTACATGGATAGGACAGGTACATGGATAGGACAGGTACATGGATAGGACAGGTACATGGATAGGACAGGTACATGGATAGGACAGGTCATGGATAGGACAGGTACATGGATAGGACAGGTACATGGATAGGACAGGTACATGGATAGGACAGGTACATGGATAGGACAGGTACATGGATAGGACAGGTACATGGATAGGACAGGTACATGGATAGGACAGGTACATGGATAGGACAGGTACATGGATAGGACAGGTACATGGATAGGACAGGTACATGGATAGGACAGGTACATGCATAGGACAGGTACATGGATAGGACAGGTACATGGATAGGACAGGTACATGCATAGGACAGGTACATGGATAGGACAGGTATATGGATAGGACAGGTACATGGGTAGGACAGGTTTAGAGGGATATGGCAGGTGGGACTAGCGTAGATGGGGCATCTTGGTTGGCATGGGCATGCTGGGCAGGAGCCATTTTTCCATGCGCTGTGACTCTGTGACTGGACCAAGACTCGAGGTTTGAGGCTTTTAGGGAGGAGTAAAACTTCAGGCCATCAAAAGGAAATTGTCACAAAAATATCAAATAGGATATTCAAGTAAAACTTTGTGCTTCAGAAACTAATATGAGAAATATATTACTACCTCAGAGAATAACTGAAATGAATACTCTAAAGGATTTAATAGAACGTCAAATGAATAAATGGTTCTAATGGGTTAGATGAAGAGGTGCAAGTGGCGATTATACACTGGCTTAGAGTGTGTAGGAAGCAACTGTCGGTGCTGGTTTACACCGAAGATAGACACAAAAAGCTGGAGTAACTCAGCGGGACAGACAGCATGAGTGATGTTTCGGGTCGAGACCCTTCTTCAGACTGAGAGTCAGGGAAGAGGGAAACTGGAGATATGGAAGGGTACAAAGGTAATGTGTGTGAAAACATCTGATCAAAGCAGGCAATGCTCAAGGAAACGTCACCATTCCTTCTCCCCAGAGATGCTGCCTGTCCTGCTGAGTTCCTCCAGCTTTTTGTGTCTGTCTATGGTTCATTGTTGGCTGGCTTAGAATGATTGGGCTTTGTGGCTTGTTGCTGTGTTGCATTTTGTACTTTGACTTCTTCATAAAGTTGGATTGTGCAGCAGATGAGTGTCAAAAACAGCACCCCCAGGGGGGACTGAGTTTCGGTTCTTCCTCAGTCCCCATGCAAAAACAAAACACAAATGTTTTTACAAAGTCCATCAGTGGAAAAAATAACTTCATAAATATTCTCTAATACTGGGTTTCCTGCAAGCTTTTTTCAGAGAGCTTGAGGGATGCTTTAAATAAAAATATGTGGTTTCTAAAAATGTTCGCACGCTCAATAAACTATATGCGACTGTAGGCCAGAAGTGAAAATGACTTACAAAAGTTTGATCTCTATGCCTAGAAATTCTTATCAACGAAAGTCCATCAATCGCAGTGTAAATTTTTTTAACAGACTCACATTTACAAGCTGCTGCAGGTTGCACTTTATGCAAAAAATAATTTAGTTTAGTTTAGTTTGGAGATACAGCATGGAAACAGGCCCCTCTGCCCAACTTGTCCACACTGACCAACATGTCCCATCTACACTAGTCCCACCTGCCTTGCATTTTCCCATATCCCTCCCCCCCCCCCAAACCTGTCCTATCCATGTACCTATTTAAATGTTTCTTAAATGTTGCGATAGTCCCTGCCTCAACTACCTCCTCCGGCAGCTCGCTCCATACACCCACCACCCATTGTGTGAAAAAGTTACCCCTCAGATTCCTATTAAATCTTTTCCCCTTCACCTTAAACCTATGTCCTCTGCTTCTCGAATCCCCTACTCTGGCCAGGAAGACTGTGCGTCTACCCAATCTGTTCCTCGTGGTTTTATACACATTGTGTACACATTTATACTCATTGCAACTACTGACAAGCAGAGGCACAGTACTAGGAAGTTTTCTCGGCAATGTTCTTGAAGTACACTTACACATTCTCTGCTATTGCATCTTCTTTCTTCCTTCCTTTCATCCTGAATAAAAAGACCAAATACAGAATTCTAATTCATCACATTGACAACAAAAAGCAATCAAATCACTATCGCTGATTACAATCCATCAGAGAGATTTTAATGAGAAAATACTCAGAGCACTGCACCAATGACTGGTTAGCACACAACAAAAGCTTTTCAGTGTGTGTGTAAAAAAGGAACTGCAGATGCTGGATTACACTGAAGATAGATGCAAACAGCTGGAGTAACTCAGCGGGACAGGCAGCATCTCTGGAGAGAAGGAATGGGTGACGTTTACCCCGGTACACGTGACAATAAACTGATCTCAAGAAGCTCAAACTCAAGATGCAATGCTGGCTTCAAGGCGTGAAAGTCGTCCAACAAATTATTTTATACAAGATTAAGTTAACTTGTTTCAGTTATATCAAATGTCCTTGACCAACGAGCAGATTTTCTTTGCCATACGACACAAGTGTAGAAGACTGAATTCTCTCAGTGTGTCTAATGCATGCTTCACTTAAGAGGAACAGTGTCTTCTCACCCAACCATGTGCAGCAAAAGAGTCAGGAAAGGTCACTCAACTGGATAACAACTTGCTAAATGTTGGTACAGTGGACAAGATAAGAGGCTAACTACTTTGTATCCTTATCTCTGCGTTCAGTCACCTCAAAGTGCAGACATTTGAGATCATGTGTTAACAAACCCCAGCACCAGAATGCAAAGTTAAGTGAAAAAATAAACATTGGGGAAGTGAATTTTAAATCCCTTAAAATATCCGACACTTGTAGCTTTAAGTAAGATTTACAAGGGCTTTGTGCTGATATTGGAAGATGCTACAGTTCTTCCCTGTGGCTATCAAAACTCTACAACTCCCCCCTCTGTCGTGGGGTAGACTGACTCCCCCCCCCCCCCCCCCCAATCTTTGCACATCCCCAGTCCTTTCCACTCGTCACTTTAATTTAATGTTTCAAGTATTTTTTGTGTTCTATGACTATTGGCAGATCAATATCCCTTGTGGGATAAATAAAGTTCTATTGTATCGTATAGCAGATGCCCTCTTTTTTAAATAACAGGCATTTGCAAGGGAATGATTGAAGTACTGAGATACCTTACATTATCCCTCGGCCTTGAGAAAGCAGTTCCATACATGAAGGAACCTTGGTAACTCTCACACACACACACAATGCCCTGTGTAATTCAATGGATGCATATGAACAATACACTTTTGTGTACCGAGTTCCACCGCTTACAGTACTCAGAGTTATACAATTGCTACGGCACAGAGGTGAATGTTTGCTTATGATGGTGTTTACAGAGTTATACATTAACATATCTGTTGTGTTGCTGCGAGTAAGAACTTTATTGTTCCGTTTCAAGGCATTTGATGATAATATTTGAGGGTGGCACGAAGATCGAGTTGCTGCCACACAGACCCGGGTTCGATCCTGCTGTCTGTACGGCGTTTGTACGTTTTCCCTGTGACAGAGTGGGTTTTCTCCGGGTGCTCCAGTTTCCACCCACACTCCAAAGATGTGCAGGTTTGGAGGTTACTTGGCTTTGGTATAATTGTAAATTGTCCCTAGTGTGTGTAGGATAGTTGCTAGTGTATGGGGAGCGGTGGTCAGCACGGACTCGGTGGGCCGAAGAGCCTGTTTCCTTGCTGTATCTCTAAACTAAACTTAAACTAAATGAAGGTTGTTTACCGATGAGTACACTTGATATCCATTCACCACAAAAAGTAGTCAACCTCTCACAGCATCAGTCATTAATAGCTCAGGATATAAGGCAGTGCAATAATAGAGGCAAAGTGGAGAGTTAGAAAGGTAATGTATCAGAAGGAACTGCAGATGCAAGTTCACACCGAAGATATGAGACACAAATTGCTGGAGTAACTCAGCGGGACAGGCAGCATCTCTGGAGAGAAGGAGTGGGTGACGTTTCGGGATGAGACCCTGAAAAAGGGTCTCGACCCAAGACGTCACCTATTCCTTCCATCGAGAGATGCTGCCTGTCCCGCTGAGTTACCCCAGCACTTTGTGTCGCTCTTCGGTGAGAAATGAAGTCACTGTTAGTGGGGGCTGGAAGATGAATCACCAAGCACAGACTGCTTTCCTGTTACGAGGGAATAGAGAAAGCCTTGCATATGCAGAGACGGTCTCTCGACCTCCTTCACACCCACAAGCCTTTTACAGGCGATTACTTGGTACGTGCCTGTAATGTTGTGGGACAGCAACACACCACAACGGACACAATATAAATCACCAGGTCAGCTCCTCCAACTGTTGGTCGAGGGATAAATGTTTGCCGGGATACAAAAGAAACTCTCCACTTCTTCTTTTGAGCAGAGCAAATGGAATCTCTGAGAAGACTGACACAGGTTCAGATTACTGCCTCATTAACTAAAACAGCACGGTTTCAAGTGACCCCTTCCCCCCCTCAGTATACTCCTGGCAAATGTCCAAACTATTGAATACAAGCTAAATTAACTCTACCAACACTCTCCTCCACTTAGCAGAGCTGGTCCTTGATTCTTGATCAGTGCGGGTGTCAGAGGTTATGGGGAGAAGGCAGGAGATTGGGGTTAGGAGGGAGAGATCGATCAGCCATGATTGAAACATAGAAACATAGAAAATAGGTGCAGGAGGAGTCCATTTGGCTATTCAAGCCAGCACCTCCATTCATTGTGATCATGGCTGCTCATCCACAATCAGTAACCTGTATCTGCCTTCTCCCCATATCCCTTGATTCCGCTAGCCTCTGGAGCTCTATCTAACTCTTTTAAATGCATCCAGTGAATTGGCCTCTACTGCCATCTGTAGCAGAGAATTCCACAAATTCACAATTCTCTGGGTGATTAAAAAAAAATTGAATGGCAGAGTAGACTTGATGGGCCGAATGGCCTGATTCTACTCCTATTCCTTATGACCTTATATATCTTAGTATGAGAAAGAAATGTCACCCTTTCTTTCTATCCAGAGATGCTGCCTGTCCAGCTGAGTTACTCCAGCATTTTTTGTGTCGAGATTAACTTAAAGCTAGACTCACCCACCTGAGGGAACTGACTTCCTGCTCTGTTATATAGAGACATGGGTCTTACCTGCTTCACCTGACTGTGCCAGGTGGCCACATTCCATCTTTGACCAAGGTATGTTTCCCTCATTGACCCCCCCCCCATGGCTCTCCAGTTTTTTGTGTCCATCTTCGGTATAAATCTGCAGGTCCTGGGGGAGAGCCGGGGATTGGAGGGGTGGGGAGGGAGGGGGAGATGGGGAGTGGGAGTGGGAGTGGGGGGGGGGGGGAGGGAGAAAGTGGGGGAGGTTGGGAGTTGGGGAGAGTGTGGGCGGGATATGGGGAGAGGAGAGTGGGAGTGGAGAGTTGATGGTGGAGTTGAGTGAGGAGAGGGGGACGGGGAGAGAGAAGAGGGAGGGGAGAGAGAGAGGGGGGAGAGGAGGGGGGAGAGGAGGGGGGGAGAGGAGGGGGGAGAGGAGGGGGGGAGAGGGGGGGAGAGGAGGGGGGAGAGGAGAGGAGGGGTTGGGGGGGAGAGGGGGGGAGAGGGGGGGGGGAAAGGAGGGGGATAGGGGCGTCTTTCCGCCAGGGGGTGGGATGTGGTGTGTGTGAGAGTCAGAGTGACAGCGGCAGCGGCCAGTGAGCGAGTGATACAGTGTGTCGGTGACAGCGCGCCACTGTAGCGAGTCACTGTATCCAGTGTCACTGTATCCAGCGGGCTCGCTGCCCTGAGCTGGCGGCGGCGGCTCCTCATTGATGGTGCATCTTGCAGCCGCCCCAAGGGGACACCGCGGCTCCCACCCTCCCCGCCCCGCTCTCGCCAGCAGCTCAGCATGTCGGTGGCCGGCTTCAAGAAGCAATTGCATAAAGCCAGCCAGGTAGGAGCCGCCTGCACCGGGATAGGGCGGGGGGGAGGAGGGGGGGGTGGGGGAGGAGGGGGGAGGAGGGGGGAGGAGGGGGGGTGGGGGGGAGGGGGGAAGGGGAGAGGGAGGGGGGGGGGGGTAGGGGAGAGGGGAGCAGCGCTCCGTTCACGGCTCTGTCCCCAGTAACTGTTCCACGGCCGGGGAATGAGAACAAACCCACACGCAAGCATTTACTTCGCTGAGAACACATATTTTTCCTCCAAATTCCAAATGACTTAATATAACTGTAAATCGATACAGCCCCCTCCCCGGGGTCCAGGCTTCATGTGGCGGTGAAGAGGGAGGGAGGGGCCTTGCCCGGGGGGGTGGAGCCTTGCCCGGGGGGAGGGGCCTTGCCCGGGGGGGAGGGGCCTTGCCCGGGGGGGAGGGGCCTTGCCCGGGGGGGAGGGGCCTTGCCCGGGGGGGAGGGGCCTTGCCCGGGGGGGAGGGGCCTTGCCCGGGGGGGAGGGGCCTTGCCCGGGAGGGTGGAGCCTTGCCCGGGGGAGGGGCCTTGCCCGGGGGGGAGGGGCCTTGCCCAGGAGGGAGGGGCCTTGCCCGGGGGGAGGGGCCTTGCCCGGGGGGAGGGGCCTTGCCCGGGGGGAGGGGCCTTGCCCGGGGGGAGGGGCCTTGCCCGCAGGGAGGGGCCTTGCCCGGGGGGAGGGGCCTTGCCCGGGGGGAGGGGCCTTGCCCGGGGGGAGGGGCCTTGCCCGCGGGGAGGGGCCTTGCCCGGGGGGAGGAGCCTTGCTCGAGGGGGAGGAGCCTTGCCCAGGAGGGAGGAGCCTTGCCTGGGGGGAGGAGCCTTGCCCACAGGGAGGGGCCTTGCCCAGGAGGGAGGGGCCTTGCCCCGGGGGGAGGGGCCTTGCCCGGGGGGAGGGGCCTTGCCCGGGGGGAGGGGCCTTGCCCGGGGGGGAGGAGCCTTGCCCAGGAGGGAGGAGCCTTGCCCGCGGGGAGGGGCCTTGCCCGGGGGGGAGGAGCCTTGCTCGAGGGGGAGGGGCCTTGCCCAGGAGGGAGGAGCCTTGCCCGGGGGGAGGGGCCTTGCCCGCGGGGGGAGGAGCCTTGCCTGCGGGGTTGGAGCCTTGCCCTGGAGGGAGCGTGGGGGACACGTCCACCAGCCCAGGCCGCATCCACTGCTCTGTGTGTTACTCTCTGCTCTGGGAGCCCATGTGCATTGTCATGTCCGCCACTCCCCGTGTAGGCCAACGTTCCAGCTTCTTGCTCCTGCATTTACTGTGCGAGTCCATGTGCCGTGCAGCGCACTGCTCACGTGTAACGTGTGTGCACCGTTATCATGTTAGGTCTACGGACAATTCCTTCGTCTTCATGGCTTGGTTTTTGCTCTGACATGCACTGTCAACTGTGGGACCTTGTATAGACAGGTGTGTGCCTTTCCAAATCATGTCCACTCAATGTAATTTACACTGGTGGACTCCAATCAAGTTGCGGAAACATCTCAAGGATAATCAGGGGAAACGGGATGAACCTAAGCACAATTTTGAGTGTCATGGCAAAGGGTCTGAATACTTATGTAAATGTGATATTTCAGTTATTTATTTTTAATTACTTTGCAAAAATTCCTAAACGCATGTTTTTGCTTCTTCATTCTGGGGTATTGTGTGTAGATTGATGATTACAAAAAATGAATTTAATCCATTTTAAAATAGGGTTGTAGCGTAACAAAATGTGGAAAAAGTGAAGAGGTCAGAATACTCTCTGAATGCACTGTGTACACACACACACATACATACATATACACACACACACACAATGACACACACATACACACACACACACACACACAATGACACACATACACACACACATACACACGCACATATACACACACACGCGCGCAAAATGACACACACATACTGCCACACACACACACATGCACCAGGCATGTGCCGTCAGGGTAGGCAAGGTAGGCACTGCCTAACCTGACTAAAATTATAACATAGTAATGTCTAAATATAACTAGTAAAGGCATGGGAGAATTATGCCTATGTAAGAGACCGATCTCTTAGGTAGGCATAATTCTCCGTGCCTTTCATCTGCAGCGCTTGTAACATGGGAAGGTCTGTGCAGCCCACGTGCCGTCAGCGTTGCCTGAAGCCGTCAATTTCAATCGGGGCTGAAGGCAACAGAAATTCTGCTTTTGCAGCACAGGGCATGCGCATCAGTCTACTGCGCATGCGCAGCGCAAGTTTCTTGGCGGGGTTTTCAAATATGGTTTGTCGTGTACCAATGATGTGGTAAGTACATTTCTTGGTGATGTTTTTAAATACCGTATTTCCCGGGGAGTGGGGGTGGGGGGAGAGCTCCTTTCCAAGCATTTGGGGAGTCTGGCCCGGCGTAACGTTGCGGGGAGGGCACGAATGATATGAAGGAGGGGATTGGGATAATGCCACTTGCGACGCTCCTTGCACGGAGGCAAGTGGCATTATCCCAATGCATTGAGGCCGGGGGGGGGGGGGGGCGCGCGCGCACACACACACACACTGACTGAAACATGAATTTTATGCATGAAGGATGGGTCAAAAGCTGTTCCATTGGTTTAGTTGGGACCGATTAATCGATTTTAAAATGATGAATTTGCGGCAAACGCTCTTCGTTAAGGTGTGCTGTTGTATTTAGACTTGTTCAATTGTTAAAGCAGAGTACATGACGAACTATCTGAAAGAGGATCATGTAACATTACTGGTAGGTAAGTGTGGATGTAGAAGTAAATGTTGTTGTGATTAATGTAATACATCAATTACCATGGGGACTGACCCCTGATTGGGAATGTTTCTGTCAATAATATCCCAACGTTTTAGTGACATTTGGACAGGGACATGGTTATGAAAGTCTTGGAGGGATATGGGCCAAATGCAGGCAGGTGGGCATGGAGGAGGTTGTCAAGAATGATCCCAGGAATGAGTGGGTTAACCAGTGATGAGCGTTTGTCGTCACTGGGCCTGTACTCGCTGGAGTATAGAAGGATGAGGGACGACCTAATCGAGTGTTGGACCTGCAGCTTCAACATCGCGGAGCTGTAGTTCCTAGAACTCCCAGCGGGGGCGGCACTGACTTCAACATCGTGGAGTCCTGGGATCCCTTTGCCGAGAGCCGCCAGCGTGAATCTCCGCCCGGCGTGGCCTGTGGACTTCGGGAGCCGCGATAGGAAGTGGCTGATTTGGATGTCCAAGCCGCTGAGGTTGTTCTCCCGTTCCGACGTCAGAGTTCCATCATCCCGGCGAGATGGCCTGAGCATCGGGCCGCCCATAGCGGCGACTGCGGAGGGCTCGGGAGGCCCCGACCACGGGTGTACATCAAAGAACATCAGAGGAAGAGACTGAACTTTGGTGCCTTCCCTCACAGTGGGAAACTTTGATTCTGCTGTGTGGGGATGTTTTATGTTGAAGTCCATCGTGTTCTGTGCTCTTTATTTTATTGTATGGCAGTATGGTGACCACATATCTCACTGTACCAACTGGTCCATGTGACAAATAAATGTATCTTGTATCTTGAAACATATAGAATAGTGAAAGGCTTGGATAGAGTGGATGTGGGGAGGATGTTTCCATTAGTGGGAGAGTCTAGGAGGGACGTTCTTTTAGGAGGGAGATGGGGAGAGATTTCTGTAGTCAGAGGGTGGTGAATCTGTGGAATTCTTTGCCACAGAAGGCTGTGGAGGCCAAGTCGGTGGATATTTTAAAGGCAGAGAAAGATAGATTCTTGATTAGTGCAGTTGTCGGAGGTTATGGGGCGAAGGCAGAAGAATGGGGTAAAGAGGGAGAGATAGATCAGCCATGATTGAATTGAGGAGTAGACTTGATGGGCCGAATGGCCTAATTCTACACCAATTCCCTTAGACATGCTGTAGATGGACATGCTGGTCGGTGTGGGCAAGTTGGGCCTGTTTCTACACAGTATCACTCTATACTTTAATGAACATGTATCACATTTTCATGCCACAAGCCATCTGTGTGGGTTTTTTTTAACATATATCAGAATAGGCTTCTTTTACAAAGGCCACCTTTATGTTGAAAAATATGATTAGTTTGCAATGTTTTTTTCTTTATAAACAATTGAATGGTTGGCAGTTCTTTAGTTCAAGGGCAGTGAGATATTGGAGTTTTTGTTTGCATTCCTCAATGTAGCTCTGAATAACTAATGTGTTTTAAATAGGAGGCAAGTGTGGTCATCGAACAGTACAGCATAGCAACAGGCCCTTCGGCCCACAATGTATGTGCTGAACATGGGTGGGAAATTAATTGGGAGAGAAGTCAAAGGCAAGTAAGGGCGGTGCAGCGGTAAAGTTAGTGCCTCGGGACCCAGGTTCGATCCTGACCTCGGGGGCTGTCTGTGAGTTGAACATTCTCACTGTGGGTTTTCTCCGGGTGCTCCAGTTTCCTCCCGCATCCAAAAGTGCAGGTTTGTAGGTTAATTGGCCTCTGTAAATTGCCCCTAGTGTTTAGGGAGTGGATGTGAACATGGGATAACATAGAACTAGTGTGAATGGTTGATGGATGGTTGGCATAGACTCTGATGGCCGAAGGGCCTGTATCTGTGCTGTATCTTTCAATCGATCAATTAATTAATTAATCAAGGGCTGGAATGAGCAAAAATTATCTATGTCTTTCCTTTTATTGTACATTGCACAATCCACATTTAAACATGAAGACAGACACAAAATGCTGGAGTAACTCAGCGGGACAGGCAGCATCCCTGGAGAGAAGGAATGGGTGACGTTTCAGGTCGAGACCCTTCTTCCAACCGAAACATCACCCATTCCTTCTCTCCAGAGATGCCGCCTGTCCCGCTGAGTTACTCCCGCATTTTGTGTCCACCTTTGGTGTAAACCAGCATCTGTGTGCAGTTTTGGTCCCCTAATTTGAGGAAGGACATTCTTGCTATTGAGGGAGTGCAGCGTAGGTTTACAAGGTTGATTCCCAGGATGGCGGGACTGTCATATGTTGAGAGAATGGAGCTCCTGGGCTTGTACACTCTGGAGTTTAGAAGGATGAGAGGGGATCTCATTGAAACATATAAGATTGTTAAGAGTTTGGACTCGCTAGAGTTTAAGAATAAGGGGTACACCATTTAGAAAGGAGACGAGGAAACACTTTTCACACAGAGAGTTGTGAGTCTGTGTAATTCTCTGCCTTAGAGGGTGGTGGAGGCTGGTTCTCTGGATGCTTTCAAGGGAGACCTCGATAGGGCTCTTAAAAATAGCGGAGTCAGGGGATATGGGGAGAAGGCAGGAACAGGGTACTGATTGTGGATGATCAGCCATGATCACATTGAATGGGGTGCTGGCTCGAACGGCCGAATGGCCTACTCCTGCACCTATTGTCTACTGCAGTTCTTTCCTCAACATTTAAAAATGTCAGTTTAACTTCCTGTGAGAATATCCTTATACAAATACTGTCTGATCCCAAATAATAAACAGATATTTAAAAAGCATCATAAACATACGCCCTTCGGCCCATGATGTCTATGCCAAACATAATGCCAGGTCTGCCTTGCATGTCATTCATATCCCTCCATTCCTTGCACATCCATGTTCCTATGTAAAAGCCTCTTAAATGTTACGATTGCACTGGCCTCGGCCACCCCACCCCCACCACCCCTGAAGCATGTTCCAAGTGCCTCCCACTCTATGTGAAAATAAACTTTGCTTTAAACTTTTCCCCTCTGACCTTAAAGCTATCACCTCTGGTAATTGACATTTTCACACTTGGAAAAAAGAGTCTGACTGCCTGCTCTCAGCACGGTGGCGCAGCGGTAGAGTTGATGCCTTGCAGCGCCAGAGGCCCGGGTTCCATCCTGACTACGGGCGCTGTCTATATGGAGTTTGTACATTTTCCCAGTGGCCATGTGCGTTTGCTCCAGGTGCTCTGGTTTCCTCTGGTGACCCCAGATTTCACTGTACCAATTGGTGCATGTGACAATAAATGTCTCTTTGATCTCATGAATCCTCCCACTCGCCAAAGACGTGCAGGTTGTCAGGTTAATTGGCTTCTGTAAGGATAGTGCTAGTGTACGGGGTTGTCTCTGGTTGGTGCGGACACGCTGGGCCAACGGGCCTGTTCCCACGCTCCTTGCCTGAAGTGTATGACTCTATAATTTTGTAAACTTCTATCAAATCCCCACTCGGCACTCAGAACAATCCAAGTTTCTCCAACCTCTTCTTCTGCCGAATACTGATAACAGTTTGGTGAACCTCTTCTGCCGCCCTCTCCAAGGCCCCCACATCTTTCCTATAATGTGATGATCAGAACTAATCAAAGTTTTATAGAGCTACAACATGTGCCATCGCGGTGGCGCAGCGGTAAAGTTGCTGCCTTAAGGCGCTGGCAGCGCTGGAAACACTGGTTCGATCCTGACTACGGGTGCTGTCCGTACAGAGATTGTATGATCTCCCCGTGACTTGCGTGGGGTTTCCTTGAGATCTTCAGCTTCCTCCCACACTCCTAAAACGCGCAAGTTTGTAGGTTAATAGGCTTGGTGTATGTGTAAATTGCCCCTAGTGTGTGCAGGATAGCGTGAGTGTGCGGGGATCACGGGTCGGTGCGGACTCGGTGGGCCGAAGGGCCTGTTTCCGTGCTTGTTTCCCTAAACTAAAGTAAACATGACATTGCACCTTTCATAATCAATGTCCTGACTGATGAAGGCAAGTCTGGAGAAGGGTCTCGACCCGAAACGTCGCCTATCTCCTTCGCTCCTTAGATGCTGCTGCACCCGCTGAGTTTCTCCAGCTTTTTGTGTAACCCTCCTGACTGATGAAGGCCAGTCTGGAGAAGGGTCTCGA
Source organism: Raja brachyura (assembly GCA_963514005.1). The sequence continues at coordinate 1,802,274 of OY740814.1, read as the reverse complement.
CCCGAAACGTCGCCTATCTCCTTCGCTCCTTAGATGCTGCTGCACCCGCTGAGTTTCTCCAGCTTTTTGTGTAACCCTCCTGACTGATGAAGGCAAGCAGCCTAGACATCTTCTTTACCACACATTTACATGTATCTATACTCTGTAAATGGATCGATTGTAATCACGTATTGTCTTTCCACTGACTGACAAACGCTTTTCACTGTACCTCCGCACACGTGACAATAAACTAAACTGAACTAGATGTGTTGCTACATCCATGGACTTGAACATTACTGTGCATCACTGCAGCTCGCTGTCCTGTATACCTTCCCCTTACATTTGGCCTCCAAAGAGCAACACTTCACATTTGCCCGGATTAAATTCCATCTACCATTTCACTGTCTATATCGGTAACCGGTCTATTTCCTGCTGCATCCTTTGACAGCCATCGTTACTACAGCCAGCGCCACCAATTATTCCATCGTCTGCAAATGTATAAACCAATCCAGGGTCCCGACCCGAAACGTCATCCATTCCTTCTCTCTAGAGATGCTGCCTGTCCCACTGAGTTACTCCAGCATTTTGTGTCCACCGCTTAACCCAGCGTCTGCAGTTCCTTCCGACTATTATTGGTTTGCTGTTATTTGAAACTAGCGTGCAGACCTCCAGGATGTTTCGTGCTTCGTGAAGTATTGGTGAAAGTCGTCACTGGACCTGCGTTATGGTGTTCCCTGTGTGGAACATTGTGAGCAGGTGGTGTGGTGCCTCACCTGGAGATTCCCATGCATGTTATTTGGCATCCCGATCTGGGAACGCCACACTGGGCATAAACCTTGGAGCGTCGTCACAACAGATGGGCTGCCCTGCTTGAAGAGGGCAACTTGCCACCCCATCCCTCTCAAGGGCAACTAGGGAAGGACATGAACATGGGCCCTTGCCAGCAACATCCACACGCTGAAAAATATCATTAATTCAAAACACAAACAAACCAAAAAATAAACAAAGCCATTAGTTGGCGTCTCGATGGCGCAGCAGTAGAGTTGCTGCCTCACAGCGCCAGAGACCCAGGTTCGATCCCGTCTACGGGCGCTGTCTGTACGGAGTTTGTACGTTCTCCCCGTGACAGCGTGGGCTTTCTCCGAGGCATTTGGTTTCCTCCCGCACTCCAAAGACGTATGGGTTTGTAGGTTAATTGGCTTGGTAGAAATGTAAAATTGTGCCTAGTGTATGTGGGATAGTGTTAGTGTGCGGGGATCGTTGGTCGGCGCGGACTCGGTGGGCCGATGGACCTGTTTCTGCGCAGCATCTCTAAACTAAACTAAACAAAATAAATGTATTTGAGGTTGGAAGAAGTGCCAGGAAAATGACAGTCTCACCTGGAAGGGATGATTCTGGGCCATCGATCATCTCATCTTGTATTTATGATGATGCAGATGACAACCATTCGGTCCATCAGGTCAATGCCAGCTCCCAGAAGAACAATCATTAGTTCATGTTCATAAGCCCTGGGGGTAGAATTTGGCCATTTGGGCCGAAGGGCCTGTTTCTGTGCTTTATAAAACGATGAATCTAATTATTTACAAAAAATAATTGGGTCATCCCTCAGCTTTCTTTGCTGAAATGTTTATTGTCACATTACTAGGTAGACACAAAATGCTGGAGGAACTCAGCGGGTGAGGCAGCATCTATGTAGAGAAGGAATAGGTGACGTTTCGGGTCATCGCCTATTCCTTCTCTACATAGATGCTGTCTCACCCACTGAGTTTCTCCAGCATTTTGTGTCTGCCTTCGATTTTTCCAGCGTCTGTAGTTCCTTCTTAAACATTTATTGTCACACTCGTAAGTTTTTCTGCACCCTCTCTATACCATTTTGCAACTTGATGAGCTGTTCTGATCTGGAGTGGACCATGTGCAGGGGAAGTGAATTGACTAGGAATTGGCTAAATGCAATTGGATAAAACTATGAGAAGGCATCGAGTGTGCATGCCAGTGGGAATGTTACGGGTTGAGACTAACTTCTTTCACGGGCTAGCAGAAGCAAAATGGCCTGAATGGTTCCCCTTGATTTGCTAGATGTGTGAGCCAAAAGATGCCTTGATCTTGAGACAGTTTCATCCAAGAATAGTTCCCTATTTCAATGTGATTTATCAATTGACAGGTCAGGGTATAGCATGGAAACAGGCCCTTCGGCCCACCGAGTCCGCATCGACCAACAATCCCCGCACATGAGCACTATCGTACACACACGCGGGACAATTTACAATTATACCAAGACAAATAACCTACAAACCTGTACATCTTATACGTGTAGCTTTATTGATTTTTTTCTTCAAAAATCAGTATCCTATTCTCTCAAATGTAAATGGTAAATAATTCCTCAGTTCCTTGCTTGTATTTTCAAGGATTATGTTGCAAATATCTGTTTGCTCAGTAATTCTCACATCGTTTATCAGGTTAGGCTGCGGAATTTCACTCAAACCGTGTTAAGACTCGAATATAATATTTAAACAATTCAGTAAACCCAAACATTGGCAAAAACAGTGATCTACCCATTGCCACCACATTGTGGCAAGAAACGGCAGTCACTCACAACCTCCCTGACATTTTTTATCAACCACTTCCTTTTGTCTACCTCTTCTTTTGAACCTTTGAATTTAAGTATTTCTATGTAAATTCTATGTGTGTACACTTCCTGTCGAAGACTTTAGTTTGTATTCTGCCTTCATAATGTTCACCATTAATCATTCTCTTTAAACGTACAACGAGCTGTCTTTGGTGTGAGAAAGAACTGCAGATCTTTGAACATTAATAACCCATTATCTGTTATTTGCACTTTATCAGTTTATTTATTCATGTGTATTTATATAATGGTAAAATAGTATATATGAACACACTGATCTGTTTTGTAGTCAATGCCTACTATGTTCTGTTGTGCTGAATCAAAGCAAGAATTTCATTGTCCTATCAGGGACACATGACAATAAACTCAGGGGTACGGGGGTGGGGGGGGGGGGTTAGATGCTGGCTTAAATCAAAGGTGGACACAAAATGCTGGGGTAACTCAGCGGGTGAGGCAGCATCTCTGGAGAGGAGGAATAGGTGATGAATGGGAAACGTTGCCCATTCCTTCTCTCCAGAGATGCTGCCTCACCCACTGAGTTACTCCAGCATTTTGTGTCCACCTCTAAGATGGCTTCAGCCTTCTGACTTCCATATTAAAATATACATCCCTGCTTAATATTGTCACATCTCACAAATGTTCAGTTGCCTTGGAAATTGTCCTGTCACTAAAGACTTTATAATGAATCAGTTTCAAAGGTCAAGCAATTAAGTTTATGGTCTGCCCCTTAAAGATTTACTCAATGCTCGTTTCTGATATTTTGTGTGAGGTTGATTACTGTGTGGAGAATTAAGGCATAAATCAGCCATTCGGCCCATCGAGCCAGCACCGCCATTCGATATGATCATGGCTGATCATCCAGAATCAGTACCCCGTTCCTGCTTTCTCCCCATATTCCCTGATTCCTTTAGCCCTAAGAGCTCTTTCCAGTTCTCTCTTGAATACATGCAGTGAATTGGCCTCCTCTACCTTCTGTGGCAGAGAATTCCACAGATTCACAACTCTGGGTGAAAACGTTTTTCCTCATCTCAGTCCAAAATGGCCAAACGCTTATTCTTATCCAACACAGGAGAAAACTAATGGTCAGAGAAATAGCATGAGTATACGTCTGTTTACTCAACTTGACATCAAATATGACACTGAAGTTAAAATAGGCTGAGATGATATTTGACAGGTGTTGGGAACTGGAGCCGTTTGAGAATGGAATTTATCTCAGGAACTGAAGACTATCTGCCCTGTGACCGCGTGGGTTGGTGGTATTCCATGTCATGTTGCAGACCATGGTTTAGCTCAGAGATGCAGTGCGGAAACAGGCCTTTCGGCCCAATGGGTCCGCGCTGACCAGCGAACCCCGCACACTAACACTATCCTACACACACCAGGGACAGTTTTTTACATTTACCAAGCCAATTAACCTACAGACCTGCACATCTTTGGAATGTGGGAGGAATCTGAAGATCTCGGAGAAAACCGACGCGCAGGTCACGGGGAGAACGTACAAACTCCGTACAGACATCATTCGTTTTCGGGATTGAACTCGGGTCTCCGGCGCTGCAAGAAATGCTGCCTGATCCGCTGAGTTACTCCAGCACTCTGTGAAACGTCACCTATCCATGCTCTCCACAGATGCTGCCTGACCCGCTGAGTTACTCCAGCACTCTGTGAAATGTCACCTATCCATGTTCTCCACAGATGCTGCCTGACCCGCTGAGTTACTCCAGCACTCTGTGAAATGTCACCTATCCATGTTCTCCACAGATGCTGCCTGACCCGCTGAGTTACTCCAGCACTCTGTGAAACGTCACCTATCCAGATTATTGCCATACCTATGCACAATCCCCGATTAGCAAAGTGTAAAGAAATAATCCACTGATCCTGCCTACGAGGCACCAGGTTTTGGCTCCACTTTCAAAGTCTAGTCTGTGCTCCAGGTCTTCTGACTGGTGCCCGATCTAAGCGAGCTCCAGGCTGCTGCTGGGCCTCTTGCCGTTGCCTTCCCTGGACATCTAGATCGACGTTAGTCTAGACGTTAACCATGCCTGTTTGAAGCCGCAGGCACTAGTCTAAGGCTGGTGGAGTTGGTCGCTGGATGTGGGTGGATAGATCAACTGCTCCATTCTTCCTGTCAAGAAATCTCTGGTCTTCCCCGTGGTTTTGTTTTCCTGTGCACTCCAGTTAAGATGAGAAATAATCAGCAGTTCGGCAACAATCCTGACAGGTGGAAAGCAACAGCTTGTTTCCACGGGGATACGAGGTACATTTACATTTGTGCACAGTTACGACATAGTGTAGAGATACAGCGCAGAAGCAGGCCCTTTGGCCCACCGACCAACGTGCACTAGAACTATCCTCCACGCACAAGGGACAGATTACAATGTACAATGAATCTTCAAACCTGCACATCTTTCGAATGTAGGAGGAAACCGGAGCACCTGGAGAAAACCCACGCGGTCACATGGAGAACATACGAACCCCATGTGGAGGTTTGTTGGTTGTCAGAGACCTGGGTTCGATCCTGTCTACGGGTGCTGTCTGTACGGAGTTTTTACGTTCCCCCTGTGACCACGTGGGTTTCTTCAGGGTGCTCCGGTTTCCTCCCACTTCCCAAAGACGTGCGGGTTTGTAAATTAATTGTCCTCTGGTGTATAATTGCCTCTATGTGTAGGGAATGGGTGAGAAAGTGGGCTAACCAAGAACTGGTGTGAACAGGTGATCGACAGTGGGCATGGCCATTCTGGGCCGAAGGGCATGTTTCCGTGCTATATCTTTAAACTACATGACCACTCATAGAGTGCAGAGATGGGGGGCAGCTGACCAACTCTTTGTATGGACTTGACAGGCCGAACAGCATCATATTGTGCTGTATCCATTTGAGATTCTTTTGTCATATTCTAAGAAAATTATACAGCCATGAATTTATCTTTTGAAAAATGAGTTTCAATTATTTTCTGCTACTTTTCGGAAACACGAGTCCTGAATGCACTGGTTTGCTATCAGTGATGTCGCTGTTCTGTGACCTTCCAAATTTGAATGGAAATGTTACCTTTTTTTCGTAGATCAATAATGAAATATTCAGCGTTATTTTTCATGGTAATCACATTTGGTTTGAAGCATAATTTAGGATTTATTACTTCTCCTTATTCTGCAGAGTTGTGCTCAGGCCAGAGCGCGAGGCAACTGCGTCAAAGGCCAAGACACACGAACAAAACCTGCGGGATCTGTTCCATCTTCTACAGGGTGTAGGAAGGAACTGCAGATGCTGGTTTAAACCGAAGATAGACACAAAATGCTGGAGTGTCTCAGCAGGACAGGCAGCGTCTCCAGAAAGACGGAATGGGTGATGTATCAGGTCGAGACGCTTCTTCAGACTCTTATGAAGAGTCACTCCAGCATTTTGTGTCTATCTTCATAAACCGGGGCACCCGGAGAAAACCCACGCGGTCACAGGGAGAACGTACATATTCCATACAGCCCGTAGTCAGGATCAAACTCTGGATTCTAGCCCTGTGAGGCAGCAACTCTACCGCTGTGCCATTGTGCCACCTCAAATTCTTGAGATACATGTGGTCAGGCTACTGCTGAAAGCACGGGACACCGCTTTCAGGTCAGGCGATGCTTGAGCCTACAGTTCATCCAGGGCTAACCTGAAGAGGGGCATCAAGAAGGCCAAGCATAGCTACAAGCTTAGGATCAGAGCACTTCAACAACAACTCTGACCCACAACGCATGTGGCAAGGCATCCAGGCCATCACGGACTTCAGATCCACCAACACCACCCTACATCCAGCGACGCATCCGTCCTTGAGGAGCTTAACCACTTTTATGGCCGCTTTGACAGGGACAACCAAGAGATGGCCATCAAGGCTGTGCTCCCTGCTGATCACCAGCCCCTCACACTCACCCCCTATGACGTGTATCTAGCAATGAGTAGGATTAATGCACGTAAGGCTGCTGGCCCTGACGGCATCCCCGGGCGCGTCCTCAGGACCTGTGCTGCACAGCTGACAAATGTCTGGACTGACATCTTCAACCTGTCACTTGCCCAAGCAGTTGTCCCCACGTGCCTTAAAACTACCTCCATCGTGCCGGTGCCAAAACACTCCACTGCGGCGAGCCTCAACGACTTCCGCCCAGTTGCACTCACCCCTATCATCGCCAAGTGCATCGAGAGGCTGGTCATGGCCCACATAAAAGGCTTCCTACCTCCCACACTGGACCCCTATCAGTTTGCCTACCTCAGGAATAGGAGTACGGAGGATGCCATCTCAACGGCACTCCACTCCGCCCTCTCCCACCTCGATAACAGAGACACCTACGTGAGAATGCTGTTCATTGACTTTAGCTCAGCATTTAACACCATTATCCCCTCAAAATTGATCACCAAACTCGGCGACCTGGGCATCAACCCCTCCCTCTGCAACTGGATACTGGACTTCCTGACTAACAGACCACAATCTGTTAGGTTGGACAACCACACCTCTTCAACCCTCACCCTGAACACCGGCGTTCCACAGGGCTGTGTACTGAGCCCCCTCCTCTACTCCCTCTTCACCTACGACTGCATACCTGAACATGGTTCTAACACCATCATCAAGTATGCAGATAACACGACGGCGATTGGCCTCATCAGCGACAACGATGAGTTGGCCTACAGGGAGGAGGTTCAGCTCCTAGCAGCATGGTGCGCTGACAACAACCTGGCCCTTAACTCCACGAAGACCAAGGAGCTCATTGTGGACTACAGAAGGTCTAGGGTTCTAGAAGATGCACGTACACCCCCATCCATATTAATGGGACGGAGGTGGAACGTGTTTCCAGCTTCAGGTTTCTGGGGGTCAACATCTCTGATGACCTCTCTTGGACCCACAATACCTCTACACTGGTCAAGAAGGCTCACCAGCGTCTCTTCTTCCTGAGGAGACTAAAGAAGGTCCATCTGTCTCCTCAGATTCTGGTGAACTTCTTCCGCTGCACCATCGAGAGCATCCTTACCAACTGTATCACAGTATGGTATGGCAACTGCTCTGTCTCTGACCAGAAAGCACTGCAGAGGGTGGTGAAAACTGCCCAACGCATCACCGGTTCCTCACTCCCCTCCATTGAGGCTGTCCATAGCAAGCGATGTCTGCGAAGCGCACGCAGCATCGTCAAGGACTGGTCTCACCCCAGCCACAGACTGTTTACCCTCCTCCCATCCGGGAGGCGCTACAGGTCCCTCCGTTGCCGGACCAGCAGGTTCAGGAACAGCTTCTTCCCTGCGGCTGTTACAATATTTAACTCTGCACCTCGGTGATTGCCAGTCACCCCCCCCCCAGGACACTCCTTCCCGCAGTATAATTGCACTACTGATACTGTTTGTACATATATTTTTTTAATTTTTATTCTGTATTTATTTATTTATTTTTTAAAAAAATTACCGTTCATTATTCTAAGTTTGCTCTTCTGGGGCAATGCTAACTGCATTTCGTTGTCTCTACTGTACACTGCACAATGACAATTAAAGATTGAATTGAATTGAATGTGGCTATGGTCCTAGCGTGGTATAAGATGTTTCCATGGTTGGACTTGCTGGAGATAGACACAAAACGCTGGAGTAACTCAGTGGGACAGGCAGCATCTCTGGAGAGAAGGAATGGGTGACGATTCGGGTCGGGACCCTTCTTCAAACCTGCTGGAGACTAGTTGACAAGACATTGGTCTTTTCTCCACTAACAATTTCCATAATTATATTGCAGAGTTTCCATTCAATATCAATTCCTTAAATTCTAAAGTGCTATTCCTATTTTCCAGATGTAATGACAGTAATCGCCGCATCTACACTGCCATTCACTGCCCACGTTTATGAAGTAATGGTTTTAGCAAATGAATGTAGCTGGTGATGATACCCAAGGACGTGCTGTGCAGTCCTTCAGTAACACGTTGCTGCCTAGTGCAAGAATGAGTCATCCTCTCTTGAAAGACACAGACCTATCTGTCCTCGTGCCAGTGATTTGTGCGGGCACTGTTTCCACAATGACAAGGCCATTGTTCAAGTGGCATTTTGATGCAGCGGAATTTTTGTTTTTGTTTTTGAATATCTTAACAAAGTTCTGACAAAAACACATATTTTAATCTGAAGATAGACACAAAGTGCTGTGGTAAATCTGCGGGACAGGCAGCATCTCTTGAGAGAAGGGATAGGTGACTTTTTGGGCCGAGACCTTTCTTCAGAACATGAGAACCAGGAATTCACTAAAGATAGACAAAAAATGCTGGAGTAACTCAGCGGGACAGGCAGCATCTCTGGAGAGAAGGAATGGGTGTCGTTTCGGGTGGAGAGCCTTCTTCTGACCATGCGTTAGGGTTAGGGTCTAAGAAGAGTCTCGATCCAAAACGTCACCCACTCCTTCTGTCCAGAGATGCTGCCTGGCACGCTGAGTTACTCCAGCACTTGTGTCTATCTTCCGTTTAAACCAGCATCTGCAGTTCCATCCTACACATGCAACTGAATAAAAGCACAAGCTCGGAGTGAAGGGGGAGTTGCGTTCCATCCTGTCAGGGGAAAGACTAGACATGATTATAATCAAACCATAATGTACAGACAAAATGTGTAGGAAGGAACTGCAGGTGCTGGTTTAAACCAGAGATAGACACAAAAAGCTGGAGTAACTCAGCGGGACCGGCAGTATCTCTGGGGAGAAGGAATGGGTGACATTTTGGGTCGAGACTCTTCTTCAGACTGGTTAGGGATAAGGGAAACGAGAGATATAGGTGGTGATGTGGAGAGATAAAGAACAATGAATGAAAGATATGCAAAAAAGTATCGATGATAAAGGAAACAGGCCTTTGTTAGCTGTTTGTAGGGTGAAAATTAGAAGCTAGTGCGACTTGGGTGGGGATGGGGTAGAGAGTGAGGGAATGCTGGGGTTACCTGAAGTTAGAGAAATCAATGTTCATACCATTGGGCTGTACAGATACTGCATAAATGGAATAACATTGAGTGGAAGATAAAGGTACAGGTGTCAGAGGTTACAGGGAGAAGGCAGGGGAATGGGGTTAGGAGGGAGAGATAGATCAGCCATGATTGAATGGTGGAGTTGACTGGATGGGCCAAATGGTCCATCACTTAATTCTGCTCCTATCACTTATGACAAAGTTCAGTCCGGACAGTGCAGGACAGGCAGATTCTTTGGGCTGCTCGATACTTCTTCCATTAATTGCTCAAGCTATTGTTCCCAAAGAATAAGCACAAAGTGAAGGAGGAGTGGGATTAAAATTGGAACATGGGTCGTTGAGAAAGATGCGATGTGCGGAGTCTAGAGTATGGTGCAAGGGAAGTGAAATTATTGGCTGATGTGTGATATATAAAATGCAAAATGACGCCGAAATGAACTAAATTCCACTACATTAACAGCGTTTCTGCTGGTTTTTCCTTAGCAATCTTATTCTGTAACAGACTACCTGATATATTGAGGACTACCAAAGAAAAATAGGGAAAGAAATTCAGTGTCTCAGAACAAGTGCAATATATTTTTTAATCTAATTATTGGTTTCAGAATTATTGTAGAAACAAAGAACTGCATATGCTGGTTAACACACAGACTGAGGAAGGATCTCGACCTGAGCCGTCACCTATCCATGTTCTCCAGAGTTGCTGCCTGACCCGCTGAGTTACTCCAGCACTCTGTGAAACGTCACCTATCCATGTTCTCCACAGATGCTGCCTGACCTGCTGAGTTACTCCAGCACTCTGCGAAACGTCACCTATCCATGTTCTCCAGAGATGCTGCCTGACCCGCTGAGTTACTCCAGCACTTTGTGGCCTTTTGGAACGAATAACCAATGACGACCTCCACAGCCTTATGTGGCAATGAATTCCACAGATTCACCATCCTCTGACTAAAGATATTTCTCCTCATTTTATTCCTCCCCAGTTTATTCACCTCCGTTCCCTTTACTCCACCATCAGCGACCAAGTCCATCCATCATCTCATGAGGAAGCTGGAGCCCCTCGTTTGTGAGATATCTGTCCCAAGCTCTCAGCACAGTTTTAGGTTATTCTAATTTTTGTTTTCTCCTTCAAATCCACACCTTCAATTAAGCTTCTGATCGCCCATCTCTTGTGTTTCGTTGTCACATTTTGCCTGGTTATTATATACCTAAAAAGCACGTTCGGGATGTCTCCAATGCCAATATTACAATGCTAATCTAAGTTGTCTGGCTGTCAAAGTGGACCCGGCCAAGCCCCCAACTAGAGCGTCATTGACCTGAGGTGAATCGTACCACATGAAATCCCAGCCTCTCCAAACAAACTCTCCCCGCTCCCTCAAGCTGTGATTTTTACGGCACTGATTAGCCGTTTAATTGCTTTTCTAGATTGCTCAGCATTGAAATAATTGCTGCTGTAATTGTTCTCGTTGCTTGCTGATGTTCTATTCTTGAGGGGGAGCTGGCCTCTGCGATGATCTGCTGCAGTGTTGCGATTAATGACACTTGCTCTGGGGCTGTGCACATGATCTCTGTAATTGATACGAATTTTCGTTCAGCGCTGTAAATCAAGCCCGTGTTTGTTGTATGTTTTTGTGATTATTTGCTTGGATCTGTTCAATGTATTTAATCGTTCACGCATCCAGGGAGCCACAGCTGATTATCAACCTAGACTTTTGTAAGACACAAGGAACTGCAGATAGTAACATAGACGATCGGTGCAGGGGTAGGCCATTTGGCCCTTTGAGCCAGCACCGCCATTCACTATGATCGTGGCTGATCATCCAAAACCAGTACCCCGTTCCTGCCTTCTCCCCATATCTCTTGATTGCCGTGAGGCGAGTCCTGTATGGTCATGAGTAGTTGCCCAAAGAGTCGTACCCTTTTCTGGTTGGCGCTGGATCTTCAACGTGTTTGAAAATTGTCGGCGACCTGCAGCAACTATGATGGGTGCCGGCAAGTGGCCGAAAAAAATCATATTAGTGGGACAGGCCCTTAACTCAGTAGGGCTGGAAAACATGGATGGGGGACTTATTGGATTGGGTCCTTTCTTCAGACTGATTGTAGAGGGGGCAAGAAAGTTGGAAGAAGTGAGGGGCAGAACGAAGACTGGCAGGTAATCAATGAAGCAAAGAACTGCAGAGGCTGGTTTATACCAATGATAGACACAAAGTGCTGGAGTAACTCAGCTGGTTAGGAAGCATCTCTGGAGAAAAAGGATGGGTGATGTTTTGGGTCAGGACCCTTCTTCAGACTAAAAGTAGAGGTGGGGATAGAAGAAGGGTCATATTAGGAAGAAGAAATATTAGATTATGAATTGGCAATGGCAGATCAAGGTGTGAATTCTTAATTATACAAAACATCTCACCATGTTAATCACAATCCTTAGACCTGTTTGTGTTTCACTTTAATTGGTACAAGTGACAATAAATAGACCTGTGAACTGTTGGACCTTTGTTTGTTTATACCGCAGAAAGCTGGTGATGCTGCGTTAAGAGGCACAGTGGTGCAGCGGGTAGAGCTGCTGCCTCACAGCACCAGAGATTCTGTCTCGATCCTGACCTCGGCTGCTGTCTGTGTGGACCCTCTCCCTGTGACCGCGTGGGTTTTCTCCGGGTGCTCAGGTCTCCTCCCACATCCCAAAGACGTGCGGGTTTGTGGGCTAATTGGGCTTCCGTAAATTGTCCCTGGTGAGTAGGAAGTGGAAGTGAAATAAAACAGGAATTAGTGTCCGGGGTGGCCGATGGTCGGTGTGGGCATTGCGGGCCGAAGGGCCTGTTTCCAAGCTGTATCTCTAACAAAAAAAAAGAGCTGAGTGTCGAATGTCAGGAAAATAAATAATATTAAAGAGACAGCACAATAAAGCTGCATAAACCACTTCCAAACGTTCTGCAGTAAAACATGAATAAAGGCTGAGTGAAAGACATCTGGGTTCTCGCTGAGAATGATTTCAACTCATTCCGATCAAAAGGATGGAATTGGACCGTAGCCGTGAATTTAACATCTACTCTTGACCATGTTGACATCTCTCTGGCTAACGTTTTCTATTTCACTCGTTGCAAACCTAGGATTATCCAAATATCTTTTGCCAATCTTTAATTTTTAAATGATCCCAGGTTTGTTTGCAGACCCCTCCATGGTCTTGCCCATTCTTGCGTCTCACCTCCTTCAGTTCAGCCTTCCTCTGCGTTTGTTGCTCCTGTCCAGCGGTCAAAAAAAAATCTCAGATCTTCCCTTTCTCTTGCTTTAATCAGCCAGAGCAGATAGTATAGGCAGAGACTATAACAACAGTGAAAAGACCTTTGGACAGGTACATAGATAGGAAAGATTTGGAGGGATACCTGCCAAACGCAGGTGGGTGGGACTAGTGTAGATGGCACATGTTGGTCGGTATGGACAAGTTGGGCCGATGGGCCTGTTTCCATGCTGTAAGACCCTATGACTATGTGAATCTTAATTGTGTTGATCTGAAATGCTGACTAATCATTTCTGATGATGCTGCTGCCTTACCTGTTGCGTTACCGAGAGTGGATGTGCAATTGTTAATTGCAAGTGCTCGGATCTTTTAAATCTTTATTTACTGGCCTTTATCCTGCACGAAACGTTATTCCCTTTATCTGTACCCTGTGGACGGCATGATTGTAATCAAGTCTAGTCTTTCCGTTGACTGGATAGCACGCAACATAGAAACATAGAAAATAAGTGCAGGAGTAGGGCATTCGTCCCTTTGAGCTAGCACCACCATTCAATATGATCTTGGCTGACCAGCTAAAATCAGTAGTTTAAGAAAGAACTGCAGATGCTGGTAAAATCGAAGGTAGACACAAAATGCTGGAGAAACTCAGCAGGTGAGGCAGCATCTATGTGGTGCTTCGGGTCGATGCTCGAAACGTCGCCAATTCCTTCTCCCCATAGATGCTGCCTCACCCCCTGAGTTTATCCAGCATTTTGCGTCTACCAGCTAAAATCAGTACCCCGTTCCTACTTTCACCCCATATCCCTTGATTCCGTTAGCTTTAAGAGCTATATCTAACCCTCTCTGACTGATGTACAAAATTGTTAGCCACCCAGAGTAAGAAACTGAAGACACCGACTGCTCAACTAATAATCACGGGCTTTGTACAAATGATAGAAGCATTAAGATCAGGGGCCTTGAATCTGAGTTTCTTTGTGACAGCAAGGAATTCTGATCAAAGAGCAGCTGCATCATTGCTCACCTGGAAAAGACCTCGTCGAGCAGATGTTCAGGTGATGTTGTGCAGAAATCCACAGTTAAACTCGTTCCCAAGGGATGCACGAGGCTGGGTGGTGAACGGATCCTCAACATTCTAATGCAGAGCAAACACCTATTAACAACAGAAACCCAATCAGCTGCCAGCTGAAAATATGAGAGGCACGGAGTGTGAAAAAAACATCAAATTCAACACTCTAGGAATAAAATCTGTACCGTCTGAGATATCCTGATGGGCATGCAAGAACATTGTGTATATGGTCACTTTAAACATTATTTTATTATTTTAGTCCAAAATAATAATAATAATAATCCAAAATTGGTTGTTTTAATCAACTTGCCATCAGTGCAAGTTGGTGACTTTCTGGTGGTGTTGATTGGGATGGTTCCCTGGTGCGTTTACCGTCAGCATGGCTGGGGATTCCGGCACTGGCCTCTTGAGGGTTACTCCTTCAATGTGTGCCGTATCACATATATCGCTGCGCACCCTTGTCTTTGCTGAGAGAATGGAGCGGCTGGGCTTGTACACTCTGGAGTTTAGAAGGACGAGAGGGATCTTATTGAAACATATACAATTATTAAGGGTTTGGACACGCTAGAGGCAGGAAACATGTTCCCGATGTTGGGGGAGTCCAGAACCAGGGGCCACAGTTTATGAATAAGGAGTAAGCCATTTAGAACGGAGATGAGGAAAACCTTTTTCTCACAGAGAGTTGTGAGTCTGTGGAATTCTCTGCCTCAGAGGGCGGTGGAGGCCGGGTCAAGTCAAGTCAAGAGAGTTCATTGTCGTGTGTCCCAGATAGGACAATGACATTCTTGCTTTGCTTCAGCCCAACAGAATATAGTAGGCATGAATACAGAACAGATCAGTGAGTCCATATACCATTATATAAATATATACACACATCAATAAATAAGGAGATAAAGTGCAAATAATGGTCTATTAATATTCAGAGATTTGTTTTAGTTGAGTTTAATAGCCTGATGGCTGTGGGGAAGTAGCTATTTATGAACTTGAAAGTTGCAGTCTTCAGGCACCTGTATCTTCTACCTGAAGGTAGCAGGGAGATGAGTGTGTGGCCAGGATGGTGTGGGTCCTTGATGATGCTGCCCGCCTTTTTGAGGCAGCGACTGTGATAGATCCCCTCAATGGTAGGGAGGTCAGAGCCGATGATGGACTGGGCAGTGTTTATTACATTTTGTAGTATTTTCCGCTCCTGGACACTCAAGTAGCTGCACCAAGCCACGATGCAACCGGTCAGCAAGCTCTCTACTGTGCACCTGTAGAAGTTAGAGAGAATCCTCCTTGACATACCGACTCTCCGTAATCTTCTCAGGAAGTAGAGGCGCTGATATGCTTTCTTAATAATTGCATCAGTGTTCTGGGACCAAGAGAGATCTTCAGAGATGTGCACGCCCAGGAATTTGAAGCTCTTGACCCTCTCCACCATCGACCCGTTGATATAAACGGGACCGTGGGTCCCTGTCCTACCCCTTCCAAAGTCCATAATCAATTCCTTGGTCTTGCTGGTGTTGAGGGCCAGGTTATTGTGCTGGCACCATTTGGTCAGTCAGTCGATCTCTCTTCTATACTCTGACTCGACCCATCAGTGATACATCCCACCACAGTGGTGTCATCAGCGAACTTGATGATGGAGTTCGCACTATGACCAGCTACGCAGTCATGAGTATAGAGTGAGTACAGCAGGGGGCTGAGCACGCAGCCTTGAGGTGCTCCCGTGCTGATTGTTATTGAGGCTGACACATTTCCACCAAGATGAACAGTCTGTGATCTTTGAATGAGGAAGTCGAGGATCCAATTGCAGAGGGATAGAAACATAGAAACATAGAAATTAGGTGCAGGAGTAGGCCATTTGGCCCTTCAAGCCTGCACCGCCATTCAATATGATCATGGCTGATCATCCAACTCAGTATCCCGTACCTGCCTTCTCTCCATACCCCTGATCCCCTTAGCCACAAGGGCCACATCTAACTCCCTCTTAAATATAGCAAATATGTAAGCGCAGAGCGCAGATGCGCAGAGACCCAGTTCTGTGAGTTTGGTAACCAGCTTGGAGGGGATGATTGTGTTAAATGCCGATCTGTAATCAGTGAATAACAGCCTGACATATGAGTTTTTGTTGTCCAAGTGGTCCAGAGCGGAGTGGAGGGCCAGCTAGATCGCATCCACCGTTGATCTGTTGTGGCGGTAAGCGAACTGCAGTGGGTCCAGATTTTTGTCGATGTAGGAGTTGATTTGCGCCATGATCAACCTCTCAAAGCCCTTCATCACCACAGGCGTTAGTGCCACAGGTCGATAGTCATTGAGGCACGTCACCTTGCTCTTCTTGGGCACTGGTATAATTGATGCCCTTTTAAAGCAGGTGGGAACCTCAAACCTCAGAAGTGAGAGGTTGAAAAGGTCCGTAAAAACTCCAGCCAGTTGGTCCGCACAGGTTTTTAGAACATGACCCGGTATACCATCAGGTGTTCTCTGGATACTTTCAAGACAGAGCTAGATAGGGCTCTTAAAGCTAGCGGAGTCAGGGGATATGGGGAGAAGGCAGGAACGGGGTACTGATTGTGGATGATCAGCCATGATCACATTGAATGGCGATGCTGGCTCGAAGGGCCGAATGGCCTACCTCAACACTATTGTCTATTGTCATTCGGGACTTCAACTCCATCATGGTTGGGTTAGACACAAGATGCTGGAGTCTCAGCAGGAAAGGCAGCTTCTCTGGAGAGAAGGAATGGGTGACGTTTCAGGCCAAGTCCTTTCTTCAGACTAGTTGTGTTACTGACCCAGCTGTGGGGGGGACAGCCGTGAGGAGGGGGGAACAAAGGAGGAGCTAGCGCAGACACTCTGTAACTTTGTAAGTGGCCTTTATGGGCGACTATTTGTATACATTGTGTACGCAAGCAAAACGTTTCACTGTGACTTGTCACATGACAATAAAGTATTCATTCATTCATTCAAGTATTCCTTCTAGACTTTATTTCAGACTTTACTTTACTTTAGGGATCCAGCTTGGAGCAGGCCCTCTGTCCCACGGAGTCCGTGTCGACCAGCGATCACCCCGTACACCAGCGCTATTCCAACACGAGGGACAATTTACAGAAGCCAATTAACGCACATATGCTGGATGTCCAGAACAGACCTTCAGAGATATGCACACACAGGAATTTGAAACTTTTGACTCTCTCCATCACCGTCCCCTCGATGAAGGCAGTTTTGTGGATCTTTGTCTTTCCTTTTCCAAACTCTGCAAGGATGCTTTTCTCAGATCTGTTTCCTAAACGATAAACGATACTGCCTGACCCGCTGTGTTACTCCAACTTTGTGAATTCTGCTCAACATTTCAGCATCCGCAGTCCCCTCTTAATTAACAAGCAATTGAGGATCTTTAGGATCAGTTCTCGCAGCAATTTATCTGTCTTTCAACTGATGAATCCTGCTTTTCAGTAAAAGAGCAAATTGCAATGTTAGACCAGTGAATGGATCTTCCATGGAGAAAAGCAGGGGGGGGGGGGGGGGGGGAGAATAGGTTTCTGATTAAAGGAAACTTGAAAAGAAATCTCTACATTTATTTGGGATTGTAGTTGGCTTTGAACCTCTGTACTGAACGCTTGTTGCCAGATATGCAATGTGAATAAAACATGTCCTTTTGTGTGTTAACTGGCATCTGCAGTTCTCTGTTTCGACATGCTGTTATATCCATTGAATAGATGGAAAATTATAAAGCACCATTTTTCATTTGACTCTTTAATTTTTTTTTAACATACTGGGCAATAAATGTATCTTGAGCAGGGGTGTGAGTTGGCAGCCCTTGATATACTATTGTACAATTTTCTTTTCCATTGAAATCTTTTTGTTATCACCCAATTTGCACAGTTGCCCCAAAGGTGATTCTGTACAACACGATCGGTTCAGAGCCAATTAATAAGTAGCCCCCGGCATTGCTGTCAGCCATGAAGATGAATCTTTTATGTGTATGATCGAGGAGTCAGAATGAGCTGATGGTGACACCTTGCCGCCAGAGCCTGCAACAACATCTAGTCAACTATCAACAGCAGCCCTTTATAGAGGCAAGCTTAGACAAGAAATGTCGTAGCAGCTCTGTACGCAGTTAGGAAAGACAGAGTGTGCTTCATTGTTTTAAATGCTTATCATGGAATCAGCCACTGAACTAAACGTACACTAATTGCAATATTTGTTTTATGCTTCGACTGCATTTAGATGTTGCAAAAATGAGACGATTCAATCAGCCGTCATTTATCAGTAGAGTAGGCATGATGGGCTGAATGGCCCACCTGCTCCTATGTATTTGCGAGACTACACGGCAGTGTAAACTACTGAATATTTAAAAAATGTTGCTGCATATCATGACTTTCCAAAGTGGTGTAATAGAACAAGAAATATCTTTAATTTCTTATATATATAACACACAATATATATACAAACACACACACACACACACACATATATATATACACACACACACACACACGCACGCATATATATATATACACACACCCACATATGTATATGTATATATATAAAATATATATGTGTGTATGTGTGTATATATATGTGTGTGTGTGTGGTGTATATATACTTGTCAGAAAATTACAAGTATTAAGAAAAGAAACATTTGGACAAGTAAGGTTTCAAGTTGTTGAATGGCATGATTGGACATTGCATAACTAACGTACTTTATTCTAGACAGCATATATTTCATTTATTTGTTCCATATCTGTCTATATATATCTCTCGTTTCTCCTTCCCTGAGAGTCTGAAGAAGGGACTCGACCCGAAACGTCACCCATTCCTTCCCCCCAGAGATGCTGCCTGACCCGCTGAGTGACTCCAGCATTTTGTGTCTCTCTTCGGTTTAAACCAGCATCTGCAGTTCCTTCCTACACACAAGCTTTATTCTGCTTCTTATCATGTGTTCCAATTCCAAGGAAGGTTGTTGCATATTCAGATGCCTTATCAACGAAGGCCAAACGTACTGATTTGAAACAAGGAGTTAACATTATTTTGCTGTGTCAGTTTAAAAACAAAAGCAAATGATGGCTCATTGATAGAAATACAAAAAAAGCATTGACATGGGCAGGGATTTATCACAGATAACGTTAAACTGGTTAACAAACAAAGCAAGCTTCATCTAAACATTATTTTAATTTTCAGTCAAATAGAGAGACCAGTTGTTTAGCCATTTCATGACAGAGGTGATGATCCGATGACACTTTATTGTCACATGTACCTCGATACAGTGGGAGTCTATGTTTTTGCGGACAGTACTCAGCGTACACAAAGAGTCGCCATGTTTCAGGCACAGACCATGTTACACAATTACTCGTTAGAGTCATTTTGGCTCCTCTTTGTTCTAGGTGTCCTTCCCCGCTGGGTCCCTCCTTGTTCATAAGTTCTAGGAGCAGAATTAGGCCATTCGGCCCATCGTCCACTCGGCCATTCAATCATAGCTGATCTATCTTTCCCTCTCAACCCCATTCTCCTGCCCTCCCCATTTCTCATCTTGCTTCCCACATGGACCCCAACCCCGCGACTATTTGTGTGCGAGCCACAGAAGCAGATCTACAATCACATATTACAATCGCTTCACACTCTTAAACCTCTACGCTGTGAATGGCTCGGTGGTAATCATGTATTGTCTTTCCGCTGACTGGAGAGCAGGCAAAAAATTATTTTCGCTGTACCTCGGTACACGTGACGTGCCGGAGTAACTCAGGCAGCATCGAGGAGATCTGCAGTCTGAAGAAGGGTCTAGACCCGAAACGCCACCTATCCATGTTCTCCACAGATGCTGCCTGGCCCGCTGAGTTACTCAGGCACTCTGTGAAACGTCACCTATCCATGTTCTCCACAGATGCTGCCTGACCCGCTGAGTTACTCCAGCACCTATCCATGTTCTCCACAGATAGTGTTATCCAGGATGGTGTTAATCAGCATTTTGTGTCTATCTCAGGTGTAAACCAGCATCTGCATTTCCTTCCTACACAATTGATCAGAAAGATGGAATTTTAAGAAGGAAAAAGGAAACAGCTGTGAGGGAGATAATTTCATTATTCTCGTCAGTATTTGTGGGACTCGACACGGACATTTGGAGTAGCTCTGACATTTTCTCTTTCTCCATCTCGGACTTCACTGAGAGTTGCCGATCAATAACACTCGGTAGCACGACATCCGACTGCACTGCAATATCATCTTCAAGGTGTCTGCTCCCTGCCAGAACCTCTACTTCTGTTTCCAATAAAATCTCAGCTCTGTTCCAGGGAACATTTAAAAGTGCTGAACTTGCATGAAACAAAAGAATATCAAAGATTCCCCACCAGAATTGATTGATCCTGACTCTGGTCCTGGCATCTCTTCCCACTGCCAAGGCAGCTGCAGTTGATTCATTCTCCGACTTCTCAAATCAGCGTGAAATACCTCACCACAGACAGGCTGGCCTTTTCATTTAAAATGGTGCATTTTTCTTCTCTAAAAGCAAGGGATGATGAATTAAGTAATCCTAGTGTCAACAGAGTGTGTGTGGTAACAATCGCCACTACTCCGCCAATGACAAGCAAACCTCAGGCACGATATCCCACGATGTCGGCATCGTTCTCACTGTGGCTTATCCAAAGTCAATAGTTGGAATCCTGAACGAAACTTCTGGGGCAGCACGGTGGTGCAGCGGTAGAGTTGCTGCCTCATGGCGCCAGAGACCCGGGTTCAATCCTGACTACGGGTGCTGTCTGTACGAAGGTTATATGTTCTCCCCGTGACCTGCGTGGGTTTTCTCCAGGTGCTCTAGATTCCCCCCCACACTCCAAAGACGTACAGGTTTGTAGTCAAATTGGTGTCTGTTACTTGGCCCTAGTGTGTTAGATGGAACTAGTGTAATATCTCTAAACTATACAAAACTGAAAGATTGGACAAGCTAAGCATGTGTCTGCTGCAGTTTAGAAGAATGAGAGGAGACTTTGATTGCAACTTAAAAAACGCAATCCTGGGAATAGAGTCCCAACCTGCTCAACCTCTCCCCATAGCTCAGGCCCTCAGTCCTGGTAACATCCTTGTAAATCTTCACTTCACCATTTCCAGCTTGACAACATCCTTCTTATAGCAGGGTGACACAATACGCCCAGCGTGGCCTCGCCAATGTTTCACGCAAGGGGTAGAGTCTTTGCTTGTGGAAGGTTCCTATTGGGAGAGGGGACAGAAACGAGGGGTTCCGGTTACAGTCAGGTCTCACAATTAAACCATATCCTTGTGTGATCTCCAGCAAAACATCTGCAGATGCTGTCACTTATCCAAGTGACAAAATGGCCCACTGCTGAACCTTTGTGTTGGCTCAAGGAGCGAACCAGGTTGGCCAGATGGCAGGAACACTTGGAATAACTAACTGCAGCCTGGCTAACCCTGGCCTTCCTGCAACTGGATCTGTGCTGTAAATGTGTGGCTGCAAGATATTTGGTTGCCAAAAGTGGTTCAGTATTGTCATTTGGGAAGATTACCAGCAGGGGAATTAGCCCTGTGGTTTTAGAATCAGCTTTTCCCAACTCAAGCACAGAAACATCCCTGGCCAGGAACATTGAAGCTATGTTCACTTTACTTATGATATGATATGTATATGAATGCGCGAAGTATAACAAGTAAAGTAGATAAGCTTGAGGCTCAGTTAGAGGTTGGTAGATATGACGTTGTGGGGATTACTGAGACGTGGCTGCAGGAGGATCGGGCCTGGGAACTTAATATTCAGGGTTATACATTCTATAGAAAGCACAGGCTGGTGGGCAGAGGAGGGGGGTAGCTCTGCTGGTGAGGGATGGAATTCAGTCCCTTGCGAGGGAAGACATAGGGACTGACCAGGTAGAGTCACTGTGGATTGAGTTGAGGAATTGTAAAGGCAAGAAGACACTAATTGGTGTTATTTACAGACTCCCATATAGTAGCCCGGATGTAGGGTGTAAGTTGCAGCAGGAGTTAAAACTGACATGTAACAAAGGTAATGCCACTGTGGTGATGGGGGATTTCAATATGCAGGTAGACTGGGAAAATCAGGTTGGTTCAGGACCCCAAGAAAGAGAGTTTGTAGAATGCCTCAATGATGGATTCGTAGAGCAGCTTGTAATGGAGCCGACCAGAGAAAAGACAATTCTGGATTCAGTGTTGTCCAATGAACCAGATATGATAAGAGAACTCGAGGTAAAGGAACCGCTTGGAGGTAGTGATCATAATATGATTAGTTTTAATCTACAATTTGAGAAGGAGAACGTTAAATCGGAAGTGTCAGTGACGCAGTTGAACAAAGGGGACTATGAAGGCATGAGAGGGGAGCTGGCCAAAGTAGACTGGAAAGGGATCCTAGCAGGAATGACGGTGGAACAGCAATGGCAGGAATTTCTGGGCATAATCCGGAAGACGCAGGATCATTTCATTCCAAAAAGGAAGAAAGATTCTAAGGGGAGTAGGAGGCAACCGTGGCTGACAAGAGAAGTTAGGGATAGAATAAAACTAAAAGAAAAGATGTATAACACAGCAGAGTAGCCGGAAGCCAGAGGATTGGGAAACTTTCATAGGACAACAGAAGGAAACAAAACGGGTAATACGGGCTGAAAAGATGAAGTACGAGGGGAAGCTGGCCAAGAATATAAAGAAGGACAGTAAAAGCTTCTTTAGATATGTTAAGGGAAAAAGAGTAGCAAAGTCAAATGTGGGTCCCTTGAAGGCAGACACAGGTGAAATTATTATGGGCAACAAGGAAATGGCAGAAGGGTTGAATAGGTACTTCGGATCTGTCTTCACTAAGGAAGACACAAACAATCTCCCAGATGTACTGGAGGACAGAGGATCTAAGGGGGTAGAGGAACTGAAAGAAATTTTCATTAGGCGAGAAATAGTATTGGGTAGGCTAATGGGACCGAAGGATGATAAATCCCCTGGGCCTGATGGTCTGCATCCCAGGGTCCTCAGGGAGGTGGCTCTAGAAATAGTCGAAGCATTGGTGATCATTTTCCAATGTTCAATAGATTCAGGATCAGTTCCTGTGGATTGGAGGATAGCTAATGTTATCCCACTTTTCAAGAAAGGAGCGAGAGAGAAAACGGGGAATTACAGACCAGTTAGCCTGACTTCGGTGGCGGGAAAGATGCTGGAGTCAATTATTAAAGAGGTAATAAAGGAGCATTTGGATAGCAGTAAAAGGATTAGTCCAAGTCAACATGGATTTATGAAAGGGAAATCATGCTTGACTAATCTTCTGGAATTTTTTGTGGATGTGACAAGTAAAATGGATGAAGGGGTGCCAGTGGATGTAGTGTATCTAGACTTTCAGAAAGCCCTTGATAAGGTCCCGCACGGGAGACTGGTGACTAAAATTAGAGCACATTGTATTGGGGGTAGGGTGTTGACATGGATAGAAAATTGGTTGGCAGACAGGAAGCAAAGAGTAGGAGTGAACGGGTCCTTTTCAGAATGGCAGGCGGTGGCGAGTGGAGTGCCGCAAGGCTCGGTGTTGGGGCCGCAACTGTTTACCATATATATTAATGATTTGGAAGAGGGAATTAGGAGCAACACTAGCAAGTTTGTGGATGACACAAAGCTGGGTGGCAGTGTGAACTATGAAGAGGATGTTAGGAGGTTGCAGGGTGACCTGGATAGGTTGAGTGAGTGGGCAGATGCGTGGCAGATGCAGTATAATATAGATAAATGTGAGGTTATACACTTTGGTGGCAAAAACAAGGGGGCAGATTATTATCTCAATGGGGTTAGGTTAGGTAAGGGGGAGGTACAGCGTGACCTGGGTGTCCTTGTACACCAGTCACTGAAAATTGGCGTGCAGGTACAGCAGGCAGTGAAGAAAGCTAATGGAATGTTGGCCTTCATAACAAGAGGATTTCAGTACCGGAGTAAAGAGGTTCTTCTGTAGTTGTATAGGGCTCTGGTGAGACCACATCGGGAGTATTGTGTACAGTTTTGGTCTCATAATTTGAGGAAGGACATCCTTGTGATTGAGGCAGGGCAGCATGGGTTCACGAGATTGATCCCTGGGATGGCGGGACTGTCATATGAGGAAAGATTGAAAAGGCTAGCCTTGTATTCACTGGAGTTTAGAAGGATGAGGGGAGATCTTATAGAAACATATAAAATTATAAAAGGACTGGATAAGCTAGATGCAGGAAAAATGTTCCCAATGTTGGGTGAGTCCAGAACCAGGGGCCACAGTCTTAGAATAAAGGGGAGGTCATTTAAGACTGAGCTGAGAAAAACTTTTTTACCCAGAGAGTTGTGAATTTATGGAATTCCCTGCCACAGAGGGCAGTGGATGCCAAATCACTGGATGGATTTAAGAGAGAGTTGGATAGAACTCTAGGGGCTAGTGGAGTCGAGGGATATGGGGAGAAGGCAGGCATGGGTTATTGATAGCGGACGATCAGCCATGATCATATTGAATGGCGGTGCTGGCTCGAAGGGCCGAATGACCTCCTCCTGCACCTATTTTCTATGTTTCTATGTTACTTTCAATAATTTAAACTCTTTGGATACAAGATGAAAATATTTAAGAAAGAACTGGTGGACAAAAATTGGTGGACAAAAATGCTGGAGAAACACAGCGGGTGAGGCAGCATCTATGGAGCGAAGGAATAGGTGACGTTTCGGGCCAAGACCCTTCTTCAGACTGATGTGGGGATGGGAAGAAGAAAGGAAAAGGCAGAGACAGTGGGCTGTGGGAGAGCTGGGAAGGGGAGGGGAAGGAGGGAGAAAGCAAGGACTACCTTCTTCTTGCGTGTGGCGTGCACAGCCTAAAGTTGTTGGACAACTTGTTCTATTTGATCTTCCGTTTGTGCACGTCGAGTTGATTGCATTAGTCGAAACACGGAGGGACCACGTGAAGGTTGCAATCTTCCACCCCCAAGGATTACCTGAAATTGAAGAAGTCAATGTTCATACCGCTGGGGTGTAAAGTACCCAAGCGAAATATGGGGTGCTGCTCCTCCAATTTGCGGTGGGACTCACTCTGGCTATGGTGGAGGCCCAGGACAGAAAGGTCGGATTTGGAATGGGAGGGGGAATTGAAGTGCTAAGCCACCGGGAGATCAGGTTGGTTAATGCGAACCGAGCGGAGGTGTTGGGCGAAGCGATCGTCAAGCCTGCGCTTGGACTCAAGATGAAAATATTAATTTCTTAATGCCAGTGTATGGTCTAAACAGTATCTAATTTTGCATACCTTTTTGAAGCAAGTGTCCCCAAGTTGGTGGCACAGTGCTCGAGTAAGCTGGTGGGTCAAGCAGCATCTGTGGAGTGTACAGATAGAGGACATGCCTGGTCAGAACCCTTCACCACTCGAGCCTAATCCTCCCCGCACCCTAATGGGCCTGTCCCACTGAGGCGACTGCAGGCGACTGCCATAAAACGTTCAACATTAAGGATGGTGACGCAGCGGTAGAGTTGCTGCCTTACGGCGCCAGAGACCCGGGTTGGATCCTGGCTACGGGTGCTGTCTGTACGGAGTTTGCACGTTCTCCCCGTGACCGCGTGGGTTTTCTCTGGATGCTCCGGTTTCCACCCACACTCCAAAGACGAACAGGCTTGTAGATTAAAAGGCTTCGGTAAAAATAGCCCCTAGTGTGTTGGACAGAAGAAGTGTACGGCGTGATCGCTGGTTGGCATGGACCCGGTGGGCCCGAGGGCTTGTTTCCACGCTGTTTCGCGACACTAAATTAAACTCCCTGAGCAGAGATGCATTAATTGAAGGCACAACCATCCCTTGTGAGCATGAAGAGGCTGGAATAACTCAGGAGGGACAGAATGGGCTGTTAGCATGTGCTGGCGCTTGTTCACCCAATCCTTTGATGAATTGGTGGTGATGAGAGGAGCGTTAGAGAAATCATCGGGAATGGCAGCGTGGACTGGGGTTTTGTCAGGGGATGGTATAAGGAAAGATAGTCCGGAGACAGAAAAATGTAGACCTGGCAAATGGTTGTGTGCCACGTGGGAATGTTAGTTAGTTCTGGAGGAGAGGAGATATTGCTCACCATTTGTTCCAGCACCATGGGGTATTCAGTCAGGCTAAAGCCAGACAATGCTGGTGGGAACTGAAAAGATGAGCTTTGATCTTCCCGTCTGTGGTCTGCGTGAATGCAAGTTCAAATCCCGGCTGGGACGTTGGCCAAGCAGGCCTGGGCATTCAAATAATGCTGGCATGCATTTATCTTTATGTTTAATTCAGAGATACAGCGTGGAAACGGGCCCTTCGGCCCAGCGAGTCCATGCCGACCAGCGATCACCCGCCTACTAGTTTGGTCCTACACACTGGAGACAATTTACAGAAACCAACCATCGACCACTAGTGCCGTAGTTTGATGTTGTCCCACTGTCAGATAATACCCACTAGCGGCAATTACATACAAAGCTGTACTTCTTCATAAATTCCAGCAGCAGAATTAGGCCATTCAGCCCATCAAGTCTATTCCACCATTCAATCATGGCTGATCTATCTTTCCCTCTCACCCCCACCCTCCTGCCCCTAGCCCCTGACATCTCTACTCAGCAAGAATCTGTTGGTCTCTGCCTTAAAAGGCGTGTGGTCCCGGGGAGACAGACCGCACCCATATTCAGGATCGCACCTGGATCTCTGGCACAGTAAGGCAGAGGTACAGCAGTAGAGTTGCTGCCTCACAGCACCAGAGACCTGGGTTTGATCCTGCCAAAAGGTGCTGTCTGTACGGAGTTTGTACGTTCTCCCCGTGACCTGCGTGGGTTTTCTCTGGGTGCTCTGGTTTCCTCCCACACTCCAAAGACGCGCAGGTTTGGAGGTTAATTGGCTTCAGTTAAGGGCTTGTCCCACTGCGGCGACCTAATTGGCGAGTTTAGAAGAGTTTAGGAGAGTTTGAAAAAGTGTCATGTTGAAGACCTCCTTCCACTATGTAGAAGACCTCCTTCGACTATGTTGAAGACTAGCCTCGACCAGCTGCGACTAGCCTCGGGAAAATTGGACACCGAATAGTGGAGAGTGAAGACGACCTCCTTCAATCTACCTTCGACCTCACTTCGACCACGTTGAAGACTATCTACGATTACCTTCGACTACCCTCGATTATCGATTTTTTTCCATGGCGACCTTTTTTTACTCGTGGGCATTTTTCAGCAGGTCGACCACTCCTCCTAGATAGTAGGGGTTTTCCTTATGTATTAAATATAGGCACAAAGAGCTGGAGTAACTCAGCGGGACAGGCAGCATCTCTGGAGAGAAGGAATGGGTGAAGTTTCGGATCTGCTCCCTTCTATGTCACCCATTCCCTCTCTCCAGAGAAGCTGCCTGTCCCGCTGAGTTACTCCAGCTTTTTGTGTCTATCTTCAGTTTTAACCAGCGTCTGCAGTTCCTTCCTGCACATTCCTAATGTGTTAATATCTGCTTGTAGTAAGCATTTATTTTTTAACAGATTCAAGAGTATTTTATTATCATGCGTCCGGAAACAGAACAATGAAATTCTAACTTGTCCACAGCACAACAGAATATGTAAAAAGAAAAATGTTGCCAGCGTATTTTCAACAATTAGTTTTAATTGCATTCAAGTATGGCGTGTCAAATGTGACGTTGATCTTAACGTTTTGTTTTGCAGTTTGTCAGCGAGAAAATGGGTGGAGCTGAAGGAACAAAACTAGACGATGATTTTGTGGAGATGGAACGAGTATGTGAACAAGCTGCTGTGAAAAGATTCTGGCAAATGGTTCAATAAAATACTTCAGGCCCGTGATTAAACATGGCACACACAATGTGTGAGACAAAGGATTAGAGAGTTACAAATCGTGAAGCTTGAGTTTTAGTTCAGTTAAAAAACACAGCATGCAAACAGGCCCTTCTGCCCACCGAGTCCGCACCAACCAATGATCGTGAGAGTTAGAAGCAGCTCTTTTTTCATTAAAAAATATCTTGTTTTTATGTTTAAGAACAGATTAAATTATTTTCAGTTCCAGAAGGTGGAAGGTTATTATTATATATTTTTTTAAATACTCGTTTCCAAATTGCAGGTGCAATTTAATTTCCAATTAAAGAACATAGAGTGATACAGGGTGGAAACAGGCCCTTCGGCCCAACTTGCCCACACCGGCCAACATGACCACCTACTCTGGCAGCTCATTCCATGCACCAACCACCCTTTGTGTAAGAAAAAAATCCCCTCAGGTTCTTTATTAAATCATCCCCTCCACCCCACCCCCCCCCCCCCCCCCCCCTCCCACCATAATGTAAAAATCAGGTTCCCATTAAATCTTTCCCCCTCCACCCTAAACCAACATAGGCAACATCTTGCACTCTATCGCCTTTAGTCAAATGAAATGTCCAAAGCACTTCACTAGAACAGTCAGGCCAATTTGGAGTAGGAAGGAACTGCAGATGCTGATTTAAACCAAAGACGGACACAAAAAGCTGGAGTAACTCAGCGGGACAGGCAGCATGGGTGACGTTGCGGGTTGAGATCCTTCTTGAGGAGCAAGATTACAGAGGATATATTTATTTTAGTTTAATAACAACTTTTTTCTTTCTTATTTAAGAAAATAGACGCTACGAGTAAAGCTGTGGCGGATGTTCTGTCTAAAACAACAGAGTACTTGCAGCCGAATCCAGGTATGAACGTGGACTATGAACGGCATTTAACTCTCCATCGCATTTCTAATTTATATGCTTTTCAGTGAGACTAGGACGTTTGTTAATACTAGAGAACAAGGCATATTGAAGGCAAAAGATGCCAACCTTTGCTAGGTTCCATTAATGTAGGGGTACTGACCTCCCCGCTGTCAAACGCATCTCCAGGAGTCACTGCCTCACAAAGGAAACTTATAACTGTGCCCTCTAGAGTTGCGTATGTCCACCCTGGTATAAAGGTTCTGAATGTCTATACTATCTATGCCTCTCATAATTGTGTGTGTGTGTGTATACATGTGTGTGTGTATACATGTGTGTGTGTGTATACATATATGTGTGTGTGTATACATGTGTGTGTGTATACATATATGTGTGTGTATACATATATGTGTGTGTATACATGTGTGTTTGTACACATATGTGTGTGTGTACATATGTGTGTGTGTATACGTGTGTGTGTGTATACATGTGTGTGTGTGTGTGTGTCTGTGTGTGTATACATATGTGTGTGCGTGTATACATGTGTGTGTGTGTATACATATATATGTGTATGCATACATATGTGTGTGTGTGTGTGTATACATATATGTGTGTGTGTGTATACATGTGTGTGTGTATACATATGTGTGCGTGTGTGTATACATATATGTGTGTGTGTGTATACGTGTGTGTGTATATATATGTGTGTGTGTGTGTGTATACATATATGTGTGTGTGTGTATTGTGTGTTTACATATATATGTGTGTGTGTGTTTGCATATATATGCGTGTGTGTGTTTATACATGTGTGTGTGTGTGTATACATATATGTGTATGTGCGCTATACATTGAAGTATTTTAAATGCGTTGTGTCATCTGGAAGCTTACAGAGCCAAGTTAGGGATGCTCAACACGGTGTCAAAGATACGAGGACAAGTTAAAACGACGGGCTACCCGCAGCCGGAAGGCTTGTTGGGAGAATGTATGCTGAGAAATGGAAAGGACCTCGGAGATGATTCCAATTTTGGTGCGTGAATTGGTAACGTTTTGTGAGATATATATTTTTCTTTTTAATTACATTTTAATTCTAGTTAAGTTGATAATGTGATTAAAATTTAAATCAATCGACCTGCATTTAATCGAAGATAGACGCAAAATGCTGGAATAACTCAGCGGGACAGGCAGCATCTCTGGAGAGAAGGAATGGGTAATATTTTGGGTGGAGACCCTTCTTCAGACTGAGAGTCCGGGTAAAGGGAGACTAGAGATATGGAAAGGTAAGGTGTGAAAACAAGACATCAAAGGAAAATTTGAACTGTAAAAACTGATTGAAGTCATTTAGATCACGCCTAAAGCGAAAGTGAAATGCAGGCTGTGTAGGAAGGAACTACGTTCCCCTACCTAACAAAACCTGCATTTCACTTTTGCTTTAGGCGTGATCTAAATGACCAATGAGTTTATACAGTTCAAATTTTCCTGCAATATAGAGAAGGTCCTGAATTCATTTTTACGATCATTTTTCCAATTGTCATCAAGTGCATATAATTTGAGCTTTTACAATGAAAACACTTTCATGATTATGGTATTGAAGCAATACAATGAATGAATTTGAAGACAGGCACAAAAAGCTGGAGTAACTCAGCGGGACAGGCAGCATCTCTGGAGAGAAGGAATGGGTGACGTTTCGGGTCGAGACTGGTTAGGGATAAGGGAAACGAGAGATATAAATGGTGATGTGGAGAGATTGAATGAAAGATATGCTGTTTGTAGGGTGAAAACGAGAAGTTGGTGCAACTTGGGGAAGGAATAGAGAGAGAGGGAATGCCGGGGCTACCTGTAGTTTGTGAAATACCACTGGGCTGTAAGCTGCCCAAGCGAAATATGAGATGCAGTTCCTCCACTTTGCGTTTATCCTCACTCTGAAGGATGGTCTGTATAATCCCCTGTGTGCATGCTGATTTTGTTATGTGTGTGATTTTTCAAGGGCCGGCTCTGGTCGATGTTGGTGAAGCGCTGAAACAAATGGGGGAAGTGAAGGATTCCCTGGATATTGACGTAAAGCAGAATTTTATTGATCCGCTGCAAATTTTACAAGAAAAAGACTTAAAAGAAATTGGAGTGAGTATCTTTCCCCACAAACATAATTGCAGTTCACTTTTTCTAGTTTACAAATACAGCGAGGAAACTGGTCCTTCAGCCACCGAGTCCGCACCGACCAGCGAAATCCCCCACATTAACGCACACTAGGGACTATTCACAATTATACCAAGCCAATTAATCTACAAACCAATTAACTACAAACCTGTACGTCTTTGGAGTGTGGGAGGAAACCGAATATCTCTGAGAGGAATTTGGGAGACATTTGTGTGATGTGGGAGCATACTGCATTAGGTTTGCATTAAGGACCTGTCCCACTTGCCGATTTTTTCGGTGACTGCCGGCGTCATATCAGGGTCGCCAAAAGATTTTGAACATTTCAAAGTCCAGCGGCGACAAAAAAAAATATTGCGACACTTAAAAAAAGACCGCGCGTCACACATCAT
This sequence comes from Raja brachyura, assembly GCA_963514005.1. Next base: position 1,771,296 of record OY740814.1, on the reverse strand, counting down.
CAAGCCACGAATCTTTCGGTGAGCTGATACATCGGCCAATGATGCCGGCAGTCGCCAAAATAATCACCAAGTGGGACAGGCCCTTTAGGGTTAGGGTTCGGTTTGAGGTTATAGGGACAACATGTAAATCCCACACAATCATTGCCTGAGATCAGGATCGAACCGTGTTCACCAAAGCTTTGTGGCTGCCAAACAATCTCCGAGTTTAGACAAAACAAAACCTGGACAGACTGGACTAACCCAGACATGAAAAATGTAAAAGCAATGAAAACTGCACATGTTACAAATCTGAAATGAAACAGAACATGTTGGAAATACAAAGAAGGTTTATGAGGATGTTGCCAGGACTCGAGAGCCTGTGGTACAGGGAGAGGTTGAGCAGGCCAGGACCTCATTTCTTGGAGGGCATGATGGTGAGGAGTGATCTTATAGAGGTGTATAAAATCATGAGGAGAATTTATACGGTGAATGCTCAGTCTTTTACTCAAGAAGCTGAAGACATTGGTTTAAGGTGAGTGGGAAAAGATTTAACAGGAACCTGAGAGGCAACTTTTTCACTCGAGTGTCATGTGTGCAGTGTCAAGGATTATGGGGAGAAGGCAGGAGAATGGGATGAGAGGGAAAGATACATCAACCACCATTGAATAGCGGAGTAGACTTGATGGGCTGAATGGCCTAATTCTGCCCCGATAACTTACGAACCTGTGAACTCAGAAGTGGGTGGGGATATGGAATGAGCTGCTAGAGGAGGTAGTTGAGGCAGGCAAAATTACAACATATGAAAGACACGTTGACAGCTACGTGGATGGGAAAGACAAAGTCAGCATGGATTTACGAAAGGTAAATCATGTATGACGAATCTTGTGGAATTTTTCGAGGATGTAACTAGTAGCATGGATGGGGGAGAACCAGTGGATGTGGTGTATCTGGACTTCCAGAAGGCTTTCGACAAGGTCCCACATAAGCGATTAGTATATAAACTTAAAGCATATGGCATTGGGGGTTCAGTATTGATGTTGATAGAGAACTGGCTGGCAAACAGGAAGCAAAGAGTAGGAGTAAACGGGTCGTTTTCACAATGGCAGGCAGTGACTAGTGGGGTACCGCAAGGCTCAGTGCTGGGACCCCAGCTATTTACAATATACATAAATGATCTGGATGAGGGAATTGAAGGCAATATCTCCAAGTTTGCGGATGACACTAAGCTGGGGGGCAGTGTTAGCTGTGAGGAGGATGCTAGGAGAATGCAAGGTGACTTGGATAGGCTGGGCAAATGTTTGGCAGATGCAGTATAATGTGGATAAATGTGAGGTTATCCACTTTGGTGGCAAAAATAGGAAAACCGACTACTATCTAAATGGTGGCCGATTAGGAAAAGGGGAGATGCAGCGAGACCTGGGTGTCATGGTACACCAGTCATTGAAAGTAGGCATGCAGGTACAGCAGGCAGTGAAGAAAGCCAATGGTATGTTAGCTTTCATAGCAAAAGGATTTGAGTATAGGAGCAGAGAGGTTCTACTTCAGTTGTATAGGGTCTTGGTGAGGCCACACCTGGAGTATTGCGTACAGTTCTGGTCTCCAAATCTGAGGAAGGACATTATTGCCATAGAGGGAGTGCAGCGAAGGTTCACCAGACTGATTCCTGGGATGTCAGGACTGTCTTATGAACAAAGACTGCATAGACTCGGTTTATACTCTCTAGAATTTAGAAGATTGAGAGGGGATCTTATAGAAACTTACAAGATTCTTAAGGTGTTGGACAGGCTAGATGCAGGAAGATTGTTCCCGATGTTGGGGAGGTCCAGGACAAGGGGTCACAGCTCAAGGATAAGGGGGAAATCCTTTAGGACCGAGATGAGAAGGAATTTTTTCACACAGAGAGTGGTGGGTCTCTGGAACTCTCTGCCACAGAGGGTAGTTGAGGCCAGTTCATTGGCTATATTTAAGAGGGAGTTAGATGTGGCCCTTGTGGCTAAGGGGATTAGAGGGTATGGAGAGAAGGCAGGTACGGGATACTGAGTTGGATGATCAGCCATGATCATATTGAATGGCGGTGCAGGCTCGAAGGGGCGAATGGCCTACTCCTGCACCTAATTTCTATGTTTCTATGTTTCTATGTATATGGGCCAAATGTGTGAAATTAGACTACCTTAGATGGGGCATGCTGGTTGGGCTAGACGAGATGGGCTGAAGGGCCTGTGTTGTGCTGTACAATGCGATGAAATGCTCAGTAGGTCAGGAAAGATCTTTGGTGAGAGAAGAGCAAATGATGTTTCAGATCAATAATCTTTCATTGGAATAGAAGAGAACATGGCCTGGGAAATATTGTTCCACTTCTCAACAAGGAATCCAGTGAACACGTTCAAATTGAAAAATGTTTTCTGTGCATATATTATTCAACAAATGGAGGATTCCTACTGAATGTGTTCCTATCTTGACAAAGCATCATTTAAAAAAGCTGGAGGGCCGCCGCCTTGATTACGATTACAAAAAGAAACGGCACGGTAAAATTCCCGATGAGGAGATCAGACAAGCGGTGGACAAATTTGAGGAGTCCAAGGAACTCGCCGAGATCAGCATGTTCAACTTCCTGGAAAATGACGTGAGTACTTGGCTAATTGGAACTCACCCCCCCGACCAACCTGAAGCCCATAAACCGCACCCATCTATAAACTCAGTCTCTTAATCTTAAACGCAGAATAAAGTCAGAACGAATTTCAGCAAAGGCTAGAAGATTTAGTGCAAATGTCTGATAATTACTTTTAACTAAGGATTATCATACATAGATTTTTAATAAATAAAATGGCAAGTCAAGATTAAATATATTTTAGACAATACATCAATTTCTTTGCAATGTTTTCGTTTAAAAAGCCTGTTTTTTGGCTATTTTGAATTGCAGCTTGTATAGATCAATAGAAATTGGGATATGTTGCACGTACAGGTGAGCGATATGCAGATTGTTTGGCTGCAAACTAGTCCTGTGATTTAACCTGTACTGAATTCATGAGTGCAATAAAGGCTGCGACTAAAAAGCTTTTAGGAAGCAAATCTCTGTCAGTATCCTTACTCACCCTTCCAAATGTAACCACAGACATGCTTTAAATATTGTTTAGATTAGTCATCTTGCTGAAGAAATGTCCTTTTACCTACAGGTAGAGCAAATCAGTCAGCTCCTCGCTCTAGTGGAAGCCACACTGAGCTATCACAAAGAATCCACTACAATCCTCGAGCAGCTTCACGACACACTACAGAGCAGGTGCAGTTCCAAGCCGTGCGTGCTCCTAATCACGGGGGCGCGGGGGTGGTGTCTAGGATTCAAGTCTGGTCCATGGGCATTTTGAAATTAACCGGTGAGACAAGAATACAAAAGACGAAAACTGGGGAGAGTCTAGAACCAGAGAGCACAGCCGTCTGTAGCAATGAACTTCACAGATTCACCACCCTTTGGCTAAATAAATTCCTCCTCATCTCCTTTCTGAAGGTATGTCCTTTTATTTTGTGGAGTCCAAGGAACTCGCTGAGATCAGCATGTTCAACTTCCTGGAAAATGACGTAAAGATGCGTGCGGTTTATGGGCTTCGGGTTGGTCGGGGGATGAGTTCTGATTAGCCAAGTACTCACGTCATTTTCCAGGAAGTTGAACATGCTGATCTCAGCGAGTTCCTTGGACTCCTCAAAATAAAAGGACGTACCCTCAGAAAGGAGATGAGGAGGAATTTATTTAGCCAAAGGGTGGTGAATCTGTGAAATTCATTGCTACAGACGACTGTGGAGGCCAAGTCATCAGGTAATTGTAAAAGAAGATAGACACAAAATGCTGGAGTAACTCAGTGGGTCAGGCAGCATCTCTGAAGACAAGGAATGGGTGACGTTTCGGGTCGAGGCCCTTTACCTTCGATTTAAACCAGCATCTGCAGTTCTTTCCTACACAGGGTATTTGTAAAACACAGATTGATAGGTTCCTGATTAGCAAGGGTGTCAAAGCTTATGACACTCGAGTGTCAGCGTGGCTTTGTATTTTTGCGGAGATGACAAGGTGATTGATCGAGAAGGGCGGTGAATGGTGTCTACAGGACTTTGTTAAGGCATTCGGAAAAGTTCCTCATGTTAGTCTGATTCAGCAGATGAAGATGCATGATGACTTGATGGTGTGGATTTAGAACTGACTTACCCGCAAAAGACAGGGGATTGGTGGAAGGGTGTTATTCTAAGCTAAGTCAGAAGTCAGGCAGGCTATAAAACCCTTGTATGTTTTTCTTAAAGGATCAGTGTAGTCTCCAGCCGCCCGAAGCGTGACTTCAAGCCTAAGCCTACAGTCGCTTCATCCTTTGAGCCTATCGACAACCCCCAACTCAATGGTCTTTCGTACAATTCCTCATTCAAGTCATCTGGTAAGAATACTTAGGTGATTATTAGAATGAAAGGTGTAGAATTGTACACACACTTCAGTGCTCTTTAGTCAGTGCAAAATGGAGGCAGCACCAAACCAAAAATGGTGGCGCGACATAGAGTTGCTGCCTCACAGCGCCAGAGACTCGGGTTCGATCCTGACTACAGGTGCTGTCTGTGTGGAGTTTGTACGTTCTCCCTGTGACCGCGTGGGTTTTCTCCGGATGCTCCGGTTTCCTCCCACATCCCAAAGACGTGCAGGTTTGTAGGTTGCAAAGTGGGCGGCACGACTCACGTTCCAGCGGCCCCTACAGCCTGTCTGTCTTTTGTTTATTTTTTGTCTAGTTAAATGTAGTTATTCGTGTTTTTTTTTGTACTGTTTCTAATTGTGTATATGTGGGGGGTGGGGGGGGGGGGGGAAACTTTTAAATCTCTTCCCTGCACGGGAGTCCTGACTTTTTCCCTGTCGGGTCTCCGTTGTCATTGGGGCCTAGCACCGTGGAGCAGCCTCCGACCGGGACGACCTGGGGGCTCCAGTCGCTGAGCCTGCGGAGCTGCGGACTTACCATTGTGGGGCTGGCCGGCCTCGGAGCGTGTGGAGCGGTGGTGGCTCACTGCTGCGGCCCGACTCCGGAGCTCCAGCTCCAGCTGCAGCTGCAGACCGGTGGACTGTCGGGATATCGGGAGCTCGCGGGTCCGGGTGGGAGACCGCTCTCCGGAGCTCCCGCAACACAACTTCTCCGGCCCGTGTCGCGGGGTTGGAACGACCCGGAGCGGGGCCGTACATCGCCCCGCGCAGCGCGGCCTCAATGACCGTGGGACTTAACACTGCCCGCCTGGGGCTTGGACATCGGGAGAGAAATGGTGCGGGGGAGAGAGAAGACTTTGCCTTCCATCACAGTGAGGAGGAGATTCACTGTGATGGATGTTTGTGTGAATTGAATTGTTTGTGTGATTTTTTAATGAATTGTTCTGTTTGTGGCTGTAGAAACGGAGTTTCGTTCGAGCCTCTCTGAGGTTCGAATGACAAGAACTAAAATCAAATCTAATCTAATCTAAGTTAATTGGCTTCTATAAATAGTCCTGAGTGTGTAGGGTGCAGAGTGGGCAAAAGTGGTGTATGGGTGATTGCTGGTCGGCATGGTCTCAGTGGGAAGAAGGGCCTGTTTCCATGCTGCATCTCCAAACTAAAAGTGATGTATATACAGTAATATATATGAAAAAATCTCAATAATTTTCCAGAATCACCTGTATAAAACCTGCAGATCTGATCCTAAAAAGACCTTCAGAATTTTTGATATTCTATACCATTGTATCACAAATTGATGGTCAATGCTAATGTTAATGTAATGTATGCTTGGGACTTGTACATTTATTTAGTTTGCCAAGATATGTTTAGCTGTGCGCTGGTTCATGTAGTACCTGAGCTAGCCTGCAGGTGTCAGTCCTTGTTTCCCATTCTGTTTTCATTTAGCCGAACCTTCCCGGTTCAGGTTTTCCGCAGGTGAAGGCGTACCTGTTCACCTTGTGAGTAGCTTTCCTAAAGCAGTGTGTGTGCGTGTGATGCACTCCTCTTTTCAGCATGTTTGAAAATCACCACCACTTCTCCCCAAAAACTCTCCCTACCCTTAGATCAGTGGTTCTTAACCTGGGGGTCGGGACCCCCATGGGGGGGGGGGGGGGTCATTTGGGGCTTTACCGGGGGACATGAAGGGGTCATAAATAACAGACCCATTTGTTGAGCCCATGTTTAGGAACCTAACAAAGATACATACCACATACAGTATTTTGTTTGTGTATGCGCATACGTATGCCCCAAAAAGATATGAACCACTGCCTTAGATGAACAGTTAGACAGGTACATGGGTAGGACAGGTTTGGAGGTGATATGGACCAAGTGCAGGCAGGTGGGACTAGTGTAGCTGGGACATGTTGGCTGGTGTGGGCAAGTTGGGTCGAAGGGCCTGTTTCCACAGTCTCACTCAATGACTATAACCAATTATTGACAGATCATCAGTCTTGTGTAGGAAGGAACTGCAGATGCTGGTTTCAACATGAAGATAGACACAAATTGCTGGAGTAACTATTCAAATAGTGGGCATTATTTTTTTTGAAAGGTTTCTTAACATCCACTATTATGGGAATGGACTGTAATATTAAAATTAAAATTAGTAAATTAGGTTAAGGATTTGTATCCATATTTCTAGGAAAACACTAGGAAACGACAATAGCCTATTAGATACAAATGTAGGAAAGAACATTTCTATTTCCAACCACAAGACTGAAGAAGAGTCTCGGCCCGAAACGTCACCCATTCCTTCTCTCCAGAGATGCTGCCTGTCCCGTTCAGTTACTCCAGCATTTCGTGTCTGTCTCCCATTATCCATTAATATTGTCCTTATCGTTTTAAGATATTTGCAGAAATTTGTTTATTTGTAATTAACTAACTAACTGGTTTGGAAATATTGCAATATGAGAGAAACTGAGGTAAGCAGTATACTGAAAGACTGAGGTGTAACGTTTCAGCAGCCTAATGTCGAAACAGAGAAAATAAGTGCAGGAGTAGGCCATTCAGCCCTTCGAGCCAGCACCACCATTCAATATGATCATGACTGATCATCCAGAATCAGTACCCCATTCCTGCTTTCTCCCCATATCCCTTGATTCCATTAGCCCTCAGAGCTGCATCTAACTATCTTGAAAACATTAGTAAATCGGCCTCCACTGCCTATAGCAGCAGAGAATTCCACAGATTCACAACTTCTCCGGGTGAAAAAAGTTTTTCTCATTTCAGCCATAAATGGCCGACCCCTTATTCTTAAACTGTGACGTCTGGTTCAGGACTCCCCGACGTCGGGAATAATGTAGCTACACAACAATTACTGTATTTTGCTGAGCCCATTTTCACGAAAAGCAGTATTTTTCTCTTGCTGTTCCATAAAATACAACACATAGGGAATTGAAGAATACAGTTGAACAGAGGGATCTGGGAATAACCGTGCATAGTTCCTTGAAGGTGGAATCTCATATAGATAGGGTGGTAAAGAAAGCTTTTGGTATGCTAGCCTTTATAAATCAGAGCATTGAGTATAGAAGCTGGGATGTAATGTTAAAATTGCACAAGGTGAGACCAAATCTGGAGTATGGTGTACAATTTTGGTCGCCCAATTATAGGAAGGATGTCAACAAAATAGAGAGGGTACAGGGGAGATTTACTAGAATGTTGCCTGGGTTTCAACGGCTAAGTTACAGAAATAGGTTGAATAAGTTAGGTCTTTATTCTCTGGAGCGCAGAAGGTTAAGGGGGGACTTGATAGAGGTCTTTAAAATGATGCGAGGGATAGACAGAGTTGATGTGGACAAGCTTTTCGCTTTGAGAATAGGGAAGATTCAAACAAGAGGACATGACTTTAGTATTAAGGGACAGAAGTTTAGGGGGAACTTCTTTACTCCGAGAGTGGTAGCGGTGTGGAATGAGCTTCCAGTGGAAGTGGTGGTGGCAGGTTCGTTGGTATCATTTAAAAATAAATTGGATAGGCATATGGATGAGAAGGGTATGGAGGGTTATGGTATGAGTGCAGGCAGGTGGGACTAAGGAAAAAAAGTTGTTCGGCACGGACTTGAAGGGCCGAGATGGCCTGTTTCCGTGCTGTAATTGTTATATGGTTATATGATTATATTGAGATATTATAGCCATCCAATCTACATAAGCAAGTGATAGAACGTAGAACAGCACAGGAACAGGCCCTTCAGCCCACAATGTCTGTGCCGAACATGATACCAAGTTAAACACAACTCATCTGCCTGTACATGATCCATATCCCTCTCATAATCATAATCATACTTTATTAGCCAAGTATGTTTTGCAACGTACGAGGAATTTGATTTGCCGGACAGTCACACCAATAAGACACACAAAATATATTTTAACATAAACATCCACCACAGTGACTCCTCCACATTCATCTCTGTGATGGAAGGCGAAAAAAACAAGTTCAATCTCTTCCCTTCTGTGTTCTCCCGCGGTCGGGGGCTTCGAACCTTTCTTTGTCGGGGCGTTCTTGGCTCCCGTAGCCGGCGGTTGGGGTGATCAGGGAGATCTCCGCTCCCCCGCGCCGGCCGATCGGACCCCAGGTCGAACTTCCTGCAGCTTGGAGCTTCCTGACATTAGTCCCTACCTGAGACTACGAGCTTCTCGATTTGAAATCCGCAGGTCGCGGTTGTAGTGTGATCGCGGGCCCCGATGGTAAGTCCGCGGCCCCGCGGTGGGGCTCAAAGTCAGTCTCCAGCAAGGCCGCCAGCTCCACGATGTTTGGCCCCAGTGCGACCGGAGATACGATCCGGAAAATCGCATCGATACAATCGCATCTCCGGCAAGGTAAGAGATTGAAATGTCCATCACTAATGATTAATTCCCCTCCTGCGATAAATAAAGTTGTATCGTATCGTATTGTAAAGGGCATAGCTATAGCCCTGACCCACCCCCAGAGAACATTGACGCAAACATTTTAAAACATACTAAAAATAACAAACAAAGATGAAACGCCAGACAGACCGTTGGCAAGGCTGCCATCGCTGACCCCTGTGGAACACCCTCCATTTCCTGCACATCCATGTGCCTATCTTAAACACCACTATCGTATCTACCCCCCCTCCCCCCCCCCCCTCCCCTCCATTAGGTTTTCCCTCTGTCTCCTTATAGCTTTATCCTTTACAATCCGATACGATACGATAGAACTTTATTCATCCCAGGAGGGAAATTAATCATTAGTGTTGGATATTTCCACCCGAGGAAAAAGGTTCTGACTGTCTACCATGTCTCTGCCTCTCATAGTTTTAGATAACCTTGCCGCACGAACAAACTAATGTTCTTCCCCATTGCACACAGCTTCCTCAACACAAGTGGACCAGCCTTGCTGTAAAGCTGTCTATGACTTTGACCCTGAGAATGAAGGAGAACTTGGATTCAAGGAAGGCGACATCATCACTCTTACAAATCAGATTGATGAAAACTGGTTTGAAGGCATGTTGAACGGCGAATCCGGCTTCTTCCCCATTAATTATGTGCAAGTGATTGTTCCATTGCCGCAGTGAAACCGATCCAATTTTGTGAATGTTCGGATACAGAACACAGACATTTCTTCAGTGTGGCATTCCGTGAAAGCCTTGCTCTTTGATTGACTTTTGTACGTCTCCTATTTGTCTATTTATTTTTTTACATGTTCCATTTGTATTGAAGATGTTTATGTCTTTTTGCTACAAGAGTAATTGCAAATCTTACCTGTTTCTGCCAGCAAGTTCACAGTTTCTAAGTATACGGCTGTAACTATTTAACTTTTACTTGCGCTCTGAGTCTTTTGTTGCTGACTACAATGGGGAAAATTTTCTATTTAGCTGTAATAAGAATGTTCTTGATACAGTTTAATTATTGTGGTTATAATTAACTGTTATTAACGTTTTAAGATTCTGACCTGTTCTTGAGCCATTTTATTTGGCAGTGTAATTTATTGTTATGCACAGATGCCATAATAAATGTGTGAGTAAAAACTGTAATTTAACCAGTGTTAGCTCTCATTGTTGGGCAGCATTGTCAATTACGTGTTTGCATCTTATGCACCTTATTTATATTTCTCTAACTTCAAGTAACCCTTAAAGGCCTGTCTCACTGTATGAGGTAATTCAAGAGCTCTCCCGAGTTTAAAAAAAAATCAAACTCGTGGTAAGTACGTAGAATGTACGTAGTGGCTACGTCGGAGCTCGTAGATGTCTTGTAGCGGCTCGTAATGCTAACGGCAGGTACTCGGGAAAGGCAGTAACTCGTGACGCTTTTTCAGCACTGTGAAAAATGTCCACTCGGGAGAACTCTTGAATTACCTCGTACAGTGGGACAGGCCCTTTACTTTTCCCCTCTCTCTCCGTCCCTCCCCCACCCTAGTTCTCTGATTAGTTTCACCGTCGTCCTGACTAATTTTACTGTTTGAATGCCTCGTTGTCACCTTCCCCATGAACCATTCTACAGTTCCTTGATCAACGTCTGATTTGATCTGTCCTTTTCACACCTTGCCTTCCTTATCTCTCGTTTCCCTCCTCCCCTCACTCTCAGACTGAAGAAGGGTCTCACCCGAAACGTCACCCATCCATTTTCTCAAACAAGGAGCACCAATCCAATGAAAAATCTATCCATATTGAAGTCCCACACCAGTACGATATTTCAGAAAGCCACAGACTGATCAATGTAGGGACACTGGGCTGCAGTTCTGCAAGTGGCCACCAGATGATGCATGGCACCAACTTCTTGGTCAAGCCTTCCCCATTGACCTGCTCCCCCCCCCCCTCCCCCCCACCCCATTTAACAAGAGGCTGGCTCTAAATCTTAGGGTTCAGCTTTAAGAGTAAGAACATAGGAGCAATAGTTTAGAGATACGGCGCGGAACAGGCCCTTCGGCCCACCGTGTCCATGCCGGGATAGTGTTAGCAATCCCCGTCCACTAACACTAGCCCGCACACACTAGGGACAATTTACAATCTTTTTACCAAAGCCAATATCCTTCCATCCTCCAATGTACATCATGGGAGTGTGGCAGTTAAACTGGAGATCCCGGAGAAAACCCACGCAGGTCTCGGGAGGAACGTACAAACTCTATACAGACAGCACCCGTAGTCAGGATCGAACCCGGGACTCTGGCACTGTGAGGCAGCAGCTCTACCGCTGCACCGTGCCACCCCATAGCTAGATTGCACTGATTGCTGGCCAGCGGTTCTATGGAGAATTATCATCTTGGATCAATGCATTGATGACAATATGGGCAGCACAGTATTGCAGCCAGCATCTTACAGCTCCAGTGATTCAGCTTCCCAGAGCCCCTGGAGAAAACCCACGTTGTCACAGGGAGAACATACAGTACAAACTCCATGCAGACAGCACCCGCAGTCAGGATCGAACCCGGGACTCTGATGCTGTGAGGCATTGTGACCTTGCTGATAAACCAAATCATTAATTTAAGGGCGGCATGGTGGTGCAGCGGTAGAGTTGCTACCTTACTGGGGGGGCTGGGGAAGGGTGTGTGGTGAGCAGATAGATCAGGTGGTGAAGGGGAGAGGAGCAGGGTGGCATGGGGAGTAAAGGGAAGTGTGCGGGGAGAGGAGGAGAGGAACAGGACAGGTTTTTCCATCTGCTCCCTCATTCAACAAACCCAGAACTGGTCGTTTTTCTGAAACAACATTCCCCTTCACTATCCCCGTTCTCTCGATATCTTGAATATCACTAATCTATCGATCTGACGAATGAATAATCGAGCCTCTACAGACCTTTAGGATAGAGAATTCCAAAAACTGTCCACCCTCTGAGTAATGAAATTTCTCCTTATTTCCAAACTATATCCTAAAACTAAACGTATAATCTATAAATAAAGCAATAGGAATTCATAGACAAAAAGGTCTATCTAGTTTCCCTGAAACTGTACGAGGAGTCAAAATCATTCAGCAGTAGGTACAATGATAATATATTCATGTCTACTCAGTGACGATTCTTCAACAGAGCAGTACTAGAATTAAGCTCTGGGAAAATTCCAGTGGTGAATTATTTTAGAGACTACAGTTACAGTAGTCCTTTGAGACATTGACCCCTGGTGGTGGATCAGTGTTCTAACAAACCAGGCAAAGACAGTCTGAAGAAGTGTCTCAACCCAAAACGTCACCTATTCCTTCCCTCCAGAGATGCTGCCTGTCCCGCTGTTACTCCAGTTATTTGTGTCCATATTCAGGCAATGACAGTGCAAGCCAATGTATGATGGACAACTCGAGTGGTGTAAAGCCCATGGAGTTTGTGCTGAGGTTGGGTTGTGGAGGGTGGTTCAAGAGCCTGATGGTAGTTGGGAAGAAGCTGTTCTTGAAACTGGAGGTCACGGTTGTCAGGCTCCTGTATCTGCTCCCGATGGTAGCAGTGAGATGAGAGCATGGCCAGGGGGTCTTTGCTGCCTGTTGTCCATGAAGGCATCTTCTTGTAGATCCCTTCCATGGTGTTGAGGCAATACCAGTAATGAGGTGGGAAAGGTCCATTTTTCTCAGCTTCATTCTTACCTTGTTTCTTTGTTTTTTAGGCTCATTGACGTAAATACCCCATTCATTTATCTCTCAATATATTACTAAAACTCTCATCTTGTTTGGAGGTCTGTCTGTCTGCGTCTGTACAATCTCATGGAACTATGTCAAAACGGTACACAATAGCGCAGCACCTTTTGCACAACCTTACTCACCATTGACCTGTTGTTGGTATCAAATTTTGTTCAGATTGATGTTGTATTTCACAAGTTATCACATTTTAAAGTTTACTAAATCCACTTTGATAATCACTTCAACACTTCAGTGCTGGCAGTTGTAGCTATGACGTCACAATGGGATCTCACAGTCCTCTGCCCGACATTTACAACAATGTTGCCGTCATAGAAAGCTTTGTCTGATCCTGGCAGCAAGTGATTGAACAGGACGGGGAAGGGCCAGGGGCATTGGAATTGCAAGAGCTGGGGGAGGCAGGAAAGTCGTGGAATCTTATGTCAGGGAACGGATTGCATTGGGGGACCAGGCCTCCCGTCGTGGGTGAGTGATGGAATATTGCATTGGGGGAACGGGTGAGTGGTGGATTCTTGCGTTGGGGAAACAGGGCCCAACGGGTCCCACTCAGTCTAGTATAAAATAAATCTCTGCAACTCACGATTTTTTTATTTTTTTCCAATCTCTTGATTTTTGAATCAAGACTTTGACTTTGAAAATGACCCCAAAACCTGGCGACTCGTGTGTGTGGACCCAGTGGGCTGTTTCTGTGCTTAACCGGGGATTGTACTTATGTATGGCAATAATCTTACTGATCTGAGCGCAAAAACAAATTTCACTGTACCTTGGCACACGTGGTAGCAAAAGAACCATTGAACTGTTTTGCTTGAGAAACAGAGCAGACAGTAATAGAAGAGACTTATTTTTTTCCAATTCCAGGTGCTCTGAGTTACATATAATCATTCTTCAATTTTCTTGAAAATTTCTTGGCTTGAACAATGCATCATCTGAGGAAAGTAAATGTGTTTTCTAATTTTCTGATTCCACAAAATATATATTGTTTAACTTGTATTTTTTGCTTGGCATGTATTCCTTTGCAAAAAAAAACCTCATATGGTTCAAATAAAATAAGGTTTTTGTATTCTTTCAGGGATAGTTCAAACATGCAAAACAATAACCCTAGGTATTCTTTCAGATTTTAGTTATCTCAATCTCATTCCCAATCTTTTTTGATGTATTACTTTGTAAAATATTAGGTGGCACGGTGGCGCAGCGGTAGAGTTGCTTCCTTACATCGCCAGAGACCCAGGTCCCGGGTTCGATCCCGACTACGGGTGCTGTCTATACGGAGTTTGTACGTTCTTCCTGTGGCCTGCGTGGGTTTTCTCCAAGACCTTCGGTTTCCTCCCACACTCCAAAGACATACAGGTTTGTACGTTAGTTGGCTTGGTAAATGTAAAAATTGTCCCCAGTGTGTGTAGGATGGTGTTAACGTGCGGAGATGGCTGGTCAGTGCGGACTTGGTGGGCCGAAGGGCCTGTTTCTGCGCTGTGTCACTAAACTAAACTAATATTTAGTAAAAATGCTGTAACGTTGCTGCAATGTTGGGGGAGTCCAGAACCAGCGGTCACAGTTTAAGAATAAGGGGTAGTCAATTTAGGGCTGAGATGAGGAAAAACGTTTTCACCCCGACAGTCGTGAATCTGTAGAATTCTCTGCCACAGCAGGCAATGGAGGCCAATTCACTGGATGTATTCAAGATAGTTAGATTTAGCTCTTAGGGCTAACAGAATCAAGGGATATGGGGAGAAAGCAGGAACGGGGTATTGATTATGGATAATCAGCCATAATCATATTGAATGGCGGTGCTGGCTCGAATGGGCCGAATGGCTAATCCTGCACCTATTTTCTATGTTTCTATGGTCCTGAAAATCAGTTACAGGAGAACAATGTTGGGATCTTGTGTTCAATGGGAACTTCACCTCAGCGCTCAGGACAGTAATTAGTTGTTGAGACTTGTTCAGTATTTTTGGCACGAAACTAGACACCTTGTGAAGAATGGAATGCTTTATAATATGTACACTGGGCCTTTCATTTTTTTTTCATTATATATTTCTATCAACATTAGCTCATTCTGATATTGTAGCCAATTGGATTACATTAATTTTTTCTGCTATTAGGAAGACAGTTAGCTGGGTTAGAGCCACCACAACATTCTCTGTGTTATTTAATACTACATAAGTTGAAGAAGTGTCTGGATTTTATCATGCCATATACTAAATGTGTTATATTCCCTATACAGCTCCCCAGTAAATTGGATACCTCTATCAAAACCAAGTCATTTTAGTCTTTGAGGTCTGAAGAAGGGTCTCAATCCGAAACGTCACCCATCCGTGTTCTCCACAAAGTTAGACACAAAAAGCTGGAGTAACTCAGCAAATCAGGCATCATCTCTGGAGAAAAGGACTAGGTGAAGATTCGGGTCGAGACCCTTCTTCAGACTCCAGAGATGCTGCCTGACCCGCTGTGTTATTCCAGCACTTTTATTTTAATCTTTTTAGTTCTTGTATATTTTGTCGGCAAAGTAATTGCTGCGTTTTCTTTGTTATACCATTTTTTAAAGTCCCTCAATGACTTTTCCGCTCATGCTGACAAAAGGCTTTTCACTGTACCTCGGTACACATGACAATATGAAACTAAATTAAACATTGCGAAACCTGCTATTTAAAGATTTACTTTGTATTTGTCAGTAACCTGCAGCTGAATTTACAGTACTCAGCTGTACAATTAATCTTCATTAATCATCAAGAATTTTCTTTCACCCTAAACCTCTGTGTAGCCATCTACAGCATTAAGGAATATCACCCCAATCTAGAACTAAAAACGGCCTGAGCAGCTTTTCCCAAAAGGAAATTTGCTTCTTTGTCCTTCATAAGCCTGAACAAACTGCACATATTCAAAGGTTTCAAAGGTCTTTTATTGTCACGTGTACCAATTAAGGCACAGTGATATGCGAATTACCATCCAGCCATACTAAAAAAAGAGCAACAAGACACACAACTACATAAAAGTTACCAAAAACATCCACCACAGCAGATTCCCCACATTCCTCACTGTGATGGAAGGCAATAAAATCCTATCTTCTTCCTCCTTATTCTCCTGCGGTCGGGGCAGTTGAACCATCCGTCGGGGCGATCGAAGTCGGACTCCAGCAAAGACCGCCAACTCCTCGATGTTAGGCCGCAGTGTGGACGGGGGATATGAAAAATCGCATCCCCGTCGAGGTAAGAGATTACAAACAATTCCCCTCCCCCCCCCACATAAAACAAGCTATAGGGGCTGTCCCACTTGGGCAACCTAATCCACGAGTTCTGGCGAGTTTGCCCTTGACTCATACTCTCAGCATGGTCTACACGAGGTTGTAGGAGGTCTTTGTAACTCTCCTTCATGCCCGAGAGTAGTCCCCGCGTACTCGAGGCCTCGGCTTGGTTGCGGCGTATTTTTCAACATGTTGAAAATTGCCCGCAAATAAAAAAAGGTCGCCACGGATAAAATCGATATGTTTTTTATTCGTGGGTTTAGTCGAAATAGGTCGTAGTAGGTCGGCATGTTAGTCGTAGGTAATCGAAGGTAGTCGAAGGGAATCGAAGGAGATGGAAGGAGGTTGTCTTCACTCTCCACTATTCGGTGTCCAATTTTCCTGAAGTTAGTCGTAGCCAGTCGAAGCTGGTCTTCAACATGAGATTTTTTCAAACTCTCCTAAACTCTTTGAAACTTGCCAATTAGGTCGCCCAAGTGGGACAGCCCGTTTAAGAACACTAAAAACATACATTTAACACATACTATTAAAACATCAAAGAAGGAAGGGACAGACAGACTGTTGGCGAGGCAGCCATTGCTGGCGCCACTCGGTGCTTTTTTGTTGTTGTTTGTTTGTTTGTGTGTGTATATGTGTGTGAAGGAACTGCAGATGCTGGTTTAGACAGAAGAGACAAAATGCTGGAGTAACTCAGCGGGGCAGGCAGCAGGAATGGGTGATGTTTCCACGGAACCTGAAACGTCACCCATTCCTTCTCTCCAGAGATGCTGCCTGCCCCGCTGAGTTACTCCAGCATTTTGTGTTAAACTATACATATTGTTGGTTAATCATAAATGCCAAAGGAACATTTAAATAATTTGCTTCTTACAGTGGGATAAAGTGATGGGGTGAACAGCCCTTCTTTTAACGTAACCCCTCCACAACGGATCACGGATGTAGCTGCCGCTGCCACTCCCAGTTTGCGCCCTGTCGGTGGTGGCGACATGAAGGGAACGCTCTCCCCAGGGGGTACAATGTGAGCCGTGTCACCAGACCGTGCGGTTGTGAAGGAGCGCTCGCTAGTGCAGACCAACATGTTTGGAGTGTGGGATGAAGCTGGAGCGCCCGGAGAAAACCCATGCAGTCCCAGGGAGAATGCACAAACTCTGTCCAGACAGTCAGGATCGAACCCGGGTCTCTGGCGCTGTGAGGCAGCAACTCTACCGCTGCGCCACCGTGCCGACTGGACACCACGCTTTAAAGTAGGGAAATACAAAGTTTCATATCTCCTTCGGCCAAGATTAGATTGTTCAGTGGAAGTTGGAAGATGGAAGACTGTGCGACTCTTTGAGTGAGTCTAGTGTAATTAATTGTCATGCAATATGTCTTGAAACGGAACAATACAATTTGTTCTTGCAACGGAAGCACAACAGACTTGTGAACACGCTACTCAAAAGATAATATAACAAACAAACTAGAAAACAGAACATTCAATATTTATTTCTTAAACGATGCATCCTGTGGCTAGATGTTTCCAGCAGAACAGTGCGAATGGGTCACAAACAACGGCTCTGAACTTATTTGGCTCAAAGAAATAGCACACGTCAGTGATACCACTGCAAGCTGCCCTGAAATGGATCTATTACAATCACACCATTCTTTTAGTTATAGGATTGTTATAATGGAAAGTGTCGCTTGACTGGAGAGCACGCAAATTCTTTGCATTAGAAGGCTGTGGAGACCAAGTCAGTGGGTATTTGTAAGGCGGAGATTGATAGATTCTTGACAGTGGTGAATCTTTGGGATTCATTGCCTCAGAAATGTGGACAGGTACATGGATAGAAAAGGTGTAGAGAGATACGCACCAACGCCGGCAGGTGGGACTAGTGCAGAGGGGGCATCTTGGTAGGCAAGGGCAAGTTGGGCCGAAGAGCCTGTGTCCATGCTGTATCACTCCAGGTATTCAATTTAATTTGGGTTGTGGCACAGCGGTAGAGTTGCTGCCTCACAGTGCCAGAGACCCGAGTTCGATCCTGACTATGGGTGCTGTCTGTACGGAGTTTGCATGTTTTCTCCATGACCACGTGGGTTTTCTCCGGGTGCTCCGGTTGGCTCCCACATTCTGAAGACTTTTTCAGGTTTGTGGGTTCATTGCCTTCTGTAAATTGTCCCTAGTGTGTAGGATAGAATTGATGCACGGGGTGATTGCTGGTCGGCACGGACTCGGTGGGCCGAAGGGCCTGTTTCCAGGCCGAATCTCTAAAGTAAACTGAACTAATGTTTAAAAATCACTCAAGCACTGTGACCATGATGCTGTGGCCCAGGCTGAACAAAGCAAGGATTGGGGAAAAGGTGGGGAGAGAATACTGACACGGAACTCAGATGTGTCTGACATAATGTGACCGGGTGCCATGGCAACAGAGGCCTGTGGGTGTTGCTGAGACAGACACACATCAAGGCACCCAGCGCCCCCCAGGATCCCAGCATCAGCACAGAGGTCCACTATTCATATCTCAACTCATGATTATCAGGTTGAAATATTCGTGACTACTCTGTTTTATTTCGGGCACTGTGATATTTAAAGGCAACGTTTAACGCACTAATCCATGGTAACACACTGACTCCCAGAGTCAGGCAGTTTTAGCTTAAAATTAGCCCCAGTTCTCTGCAGACACTTCAGTGGAGGAAGGTAGTTTAGTTTAGTTTAATTCTGTTTAGTTTAGACACGTGTACTGAGGGACAGTCAAAAGCTATTGCGCGCTAACCAGTCAGCGGAAAGACTATACATGATTACAATTGAGCCGTCCGCAGTGTACAGATACAGGATGAAGGGAATAACGTTTAGTGCACGATAATGTCTGATTCAAGATAGTCCAAGGGTCTCCAATGAGGTAGATTGGAGCTCAGGACTGCTCTCTAGTTGTTAATAGGATGGTTCAGTTGCCTGATAACAACATTTTCATACTTCTGTACCTCGTGGCTGATGGGGGAGGGGAGATGATGGAGTGGCCAGGGTGCGACTGGTCCTTGATGATGCTGCTGGCCTTGCCGAGGCAGCATGAGGTGTAGATGGAGTCAGTGGAAGGGAGGTTGGTTTGTGTGATGGCCTGGGTTGCGTCCACAATTCGCTGTAATTTCTTGCGGTCTTAGATGGAGCTGTTCCCAAACTGAGCTGTGATGCATCCCGGTAAAAAGCGCATCTGTAGAAGTTGGTGACAGTTGTTGGGGACATGCCAAACTTCCTCCTCTGTGTAACTTGACTGATGCGAGTGTTTATGTAAGAGCACCAGAGGCCCGGGTTCCATCCTGACCTCGGGTGCTGTCTGTGCGGAGTTTGCACGTTCTCCCTGTGATTTCACAAGTTTCCTCCGGGTGCTCCGGTTTCCTCCCACATCCCAAAGACGTGTGGGTTTGTAGGTTAATTGGCTTCTGTAAATTGCCCCCTAGTATGTAGAGAGTGTATGAGAAAGTGGAACAACATAGTTTGAGCAGGAGATTGCTGGCCAGCGTGAACTCAGTGGGTCAAGGGGCATCTTTCCACGCTGTCTCTCTAAAGAAAGCTGTGAACCATAAGGGATTTATTGGCTGTGAAGTGCTGTTGTTTATTTTTGGAGTGTGAACGGCGATATATATATATGCACATGATTCATTTAGAAGTGTGCAGTGTTGTGTAACGTTCCCCATTCTGCTGTCACCCATCAGATAAAGGGATCTCAGGCATCCAGTGTCCATGATGTAATGAGGCAGGCTGCAGATCATCACATTGGAAGTGGGGGATTCGGATGGAGTTACAGATCCATCACTGGAATTTAATACGATGAGAGGGGATCTTATTAAGAGTTTGGACACGCTGGAGGCAGGAAACATGTTCCCGATGGCTAAAGAATTCCCTCCTTATCTCCTTTCTAAAGGTACATCCTTTCATTCTGAGGCTGTTCTCTCTGGTCCTGGACTCTCCCACTAGTGGAAACATCCTCTCCACATCTCGGCCTTTCATTGTTCAGTAAGGTTCAATGATTGGGGATGAATCACTGACAGCAGCTTTGAACATAGAACAGTACAGCACAGGAACAGGCCCTTCAGCCCGCAATGTTTGTGCCAAACATGATGCCTAGTTGAACTGATCTCATCTGCCTGTACATGATCCATATCCCTCTATTCCCTATACTTCCACATGCCTATCTACAAGCCTCTTAAATGCCACTACGTCCTGCCTCCACCACCATCCCCGCAGTACATCCCCGGCCCCTGCTACATTACATTTGGAGATACAGGGTGGAAACAGGCCCTCCTGTCCACGGAGTCCGCGCCAATCACCTCCATTTTAAATTCCATTTGGAATATTTTGGAGGACCAAGAAACCAAGAAACCAGCGATCACCCGTACACTAGTTCTATCGCACACACAAGGGACAATTTACAGGAGCTAATTAACCTACATACTTGTACTGTTCTATCTTAATTATATATTCAGCACAGTGGTGCAGTTACTAGGTAAATGAACCATTCTATCACCAACTAGAGAGCGGTCCTGACCTATCTACTAATTGGAGATCCTCGGACTATCTTAAATCGGACTTTACGGTACTTTACTGAAGGTTATTCCCTTTATCCTGTATCTGTCCACTGTGGATGGCTTGTAACGTGTATAGTCTTTTGGTTGTCTGGATAGCATGCCACACCACGCCACCTCTGTACTCGTGACAATAAACTAAACTTACACAATAAAAAACTAACGAAAATGAAAACAGTGAACGTTAAAGACTCAAAGTGCTGGAGTAACTCAGCGGGTCAGGCAGCATCTGTGGAGAACATGGATAGGTGACGTTTCACAGAGTGCTGGAGTAACCCAGCGGGTCAGGCAGCATCTGTGGAGAACATGGATAGGTGACGTTTCACAGAGTGCTGGAGTAACTCAGCGGGTCAGGCAGCATCTGTGGAGAACATGGATAGGTGACGTTTCACAGAGTGCTGGAGTAACTCAGCGGGTCAGGCAGCATCTGTGGAGAGAAAGGATGGGTGACGTTTCGGGTCGAGACCTCCAGAATGAGAGTAGGGGAGATACAGAGATAAGGAAGTGTAAGGTGTGAGAATGAGACATCAAAGTGGGTTGAAGATTCCAGGAATAGGAGAAGGTAACAACAAAGCAGAGATAAAATGTAATCTGGGACAGTCAGAGTGGCCGGAGAACTGGGAAGGGGGAGGGATGTAGAGAGAGGGGAAACAAGGGGTAACTTGAAGTTAAAGAAGTCAATATTCATACCACTGGGGTGTAGATTGGACAAGGGTCTCACTTCAGTTTAGTTTATTGTCACGTGTCCCGAGGTACAGTGAAAAGCTTGTGTGTTATCCAATCAAATTTTTGCACAGCATTCATTCATTTGTTCCACATCTTTATACATTCACCATCTATGTCTCTCGTTTCCCTTTCTCCTGACTCTCAGTCTGAAGAAAGGTCTCGACACGAAACGTCACCCATTTCTTCTCTAACTGACCCGCCAAAGTTACTCCAGCTTTTTGTGTCTATCTACAAATGAAAGACTATATATGATTATAATTGAGCCATCTACAGTGTACAGGTACATTGTAAGGGAATAACGTTTAGTGCAAGGTACAGTCTGATCAAAGATAGTCCATGGGTCTCCATCTGAAACGCCACCTATCCATGTTCTCCACAGATGCTGCCTGACCCGCTGGGTTACTCCAGCACTCTGTGAAACGTCACCTATCCATGTTCTCCACAGATGCTGCCTGACCCACTGAGTTACTCCAGCACTCTGTGAAACGTCACCTATCCATGTTCTCCACAGATGCTGCCTGACCCGCTGAGTTACTCCAGCACTCTGTGAAACGTCACCTATCCATGTTCTCCACAGATGCTCCCTGACCCGCTGAGTTACTCCATCACTCTGAAATGTCACCTATCCATGTTCTCCACAGGTGCTGCCTGACCCGCTGAGTTACTCCAGCACTCTGTGAAACGTCACCTATCCATGTTCTCCACAGATGCTGCCTGACCCACTGAGTTACTCCAGCACTCTGTGAAACGTCACCTATCCATGTTCTCCACAGATGCTGCCTGACCCGCTGAGTTACTCCAGCACTCTTCGTGTTGTGTCCATGCAGAGGGCCAGGTGGTGTGGGTGTGGTCGCGGCAGCATCCTGTGAAGAGTTGGAGGTGTGAGCGAGGTTTGTGGTTGTGGGGACCTGGGGCTTTGCAATGGGAATGCAGCGCCACAAAGGGCCGCACTCTCTCAGCCAGCCCAATGCTGCAAGGCCAGGCGAGTGGACTGACAGAGTGTGAGCACCAGACGTCAGGACAGAGGGGAGGGTTGTACCGGTGACACTTGTCCTGACCCAGTTTCTATCTTCCCCGGGCCTTTGTCTCGGCGTGGACGGGATAACATTGGCAGCAGGTACATAGCAAGCAGCGCGCAGCCAGTGTTCACCTCCCTCTGGTGTTTACAGCCCGGCTGCTGTGTCAGACATTGATCTGTTGTGTTGCTACTCTGTACATCATTGGATTATTCCCGCAGCTGGTGTGGTGGGGACAGGCTGGCAGACACAGACAGACAGACAGACAGACAGACAGGCAGGCAGGCAGACGGGAGGTAGCCCGTGGAAGGCAGACATTGTCAGCAAAGTTGCAGCAGAGCAGAGCGGCCGCGGATCCCCGGGACCAACGTGATGTGAAAGGCGACATTTAACACTCAAGGTGCACACATTGGACCTGAGCTCACGGGAACATCGGTGCTGACTGGAGCCGGTTACTGAATAACAGCGTCCACAGCGGGGACCTTGCAACAGGTAATGAAAGCCTTCATTTGTAAACGCGGCGATCGCAACCGGCGCAGATTCACTCAAGCTCTCCAGACACTGGACCTGTCTGTCTCTGTGTGTTTGTCTGTCTGTCTTTCTCTGTCTGTCTGTATCTCTCTGTCTGTCTGTTTCTGTTTGTCTGTCTGTCTGTCTCTCTCTTTCTGTCTTTCTCTCGCACTCTCTCTCGCTCTGTCTGTGTGTGTGTGTGTGTGTCTCTCTCCCACTCTCTCTCTCACTCTGCCTATCTCTGTCTCTCTCACTCTGTCTCCCTCTCTGACTCTCTCTCTGTCCCTCTCTCTGCCTCCCTCTGTCTCTCTCTGTCTGCCCCTCTATCTCTCTCTCTGTCCCTCTCTCTGTCTCTCTGTCTATCTCTCTCTCTCTCTGTCTGTCTGCTGTCTGTCTGTCTGTCTGTCTGTCTGTCTGTCTGTCTCCCTCTGTCTCTCTCTGTCCCTCTCTCTGTCTGTCTGTCTCTGGTGCGTTGACCAGTTGATGATCTAATCCCCAGACAAAGATCCAGCTCATTTAGATGTTGAAATGACAGTACCTCCCTCGCTAAAGTGCCTCGGATTATTAAGTTTGGTTGTGTGTGGAGAAACAAAGTTTTGCATTATCTTATAAGGTGCTTCAGAAGTTTGTTTGTGTGTTTTCTATTACATTTGATGATTGTCGTGATCTTGCATCTTGTATTTGAACCACTTTTAGTGAGGTTGTTTATCCTTTCTGAAGATAGACACAAGAAGCTGGAGTAACTCAGCGGGACAGGCAGCATCTCTGGAGAGAAAGTTTCGGGTCAAATTTTTTCTT
Organism: Raja brachyura; assembly: GCA_963514005.1. The sequence goes on along the minus strand of OY740814.1, from coordinate 1,747,938 downwards.
CGGACTTGTTCAGAACTCCTTTCTGAAGTTGGGAGCTGGGGGTGTAATGCACGAGCTCTCTCTCCTGTGCTTTCAAAATCATGTCTCCAGGCTCCAAAAAGGTCACAAGGGTTTCACTTTAATATTAATCAATCCATTTACAAATGCAAGTGTACTTTTCAGACTGAATCTTCAAACATAAATATCAACCATTTGGTTGGCACTTTGACACCGACCCACAACAGGGAACAGATGGGAACTCATTTGAGGAGAATTCAGTTCAGTTTGGTTTATTGTCATGTGTACTGAGGTACAGTGAAAAGCTTTTGTTGCGTGCTAACCTGTCAGCGGAAAGACTGTACACGATTACAATCGAGTCATTCACAGTGTACAGATGATAGGGAAATAACGTTTAGTGCAAGGTAAGCCAGTACGGTCCGATCGAGCATAGTCCGAGGGTCACCAATGAGGTAGATAGTAGTTCAGCACTGCTCTCTGGCTGTGGTAGGATGGTTCAACTGGTCTTGCATTGAGGAGAATGAATCACATCTGCTCAGTCATGCTACATCTACCCTTCAGGAACCAAGCAGCAATATATATCGGCGAGACCGCGCGCAGGCTCGGTGATCGTTTCACTGAACACTTCCACTCAGTCTGCCTTAACCAGCCGGATCTCCCAGTTGCTCACCATTTTAACTCCCCCTCCCATTCCCAATCTGACCTTTCTATCCTGGGCCTCCTCCATTGTCAGAGTGAGGCCCAGCACAAATTGGAGGAACAGCACCTCATGTTTCCCTTGGGCAGTTTCCACCCCAGTGGTATGAACATTGACTTCCCTAACTGAAAGTAACCCTTGTTATCCTTCACTCTCCATCCCTCCCTTCCCAGTTCTCCGACCAGTCTGACTGTCTCCCACTACATTTTATCTCTGTTGCTTTGTTACCTTCTCCCAACTAACAACGAGCTATTCTACATTGTCCAGGTTCTCCATTCCCTTTGCCCTGTTTTCACACCTATATACTTGCTTATCTATGTATCTACCTCTCCCCTGACGTCAGACTGAAGAAGGGTTTTGACCTGAAACGCCGCCCATTCCTTCTCTCCACAGATGCTGCCTGTCCTGCTGAGTTACTCCGGCATTTTGTGTCTATCTCTGGTCCAAACCAGCATCTGCAGTTCCTTCCTACAAATCTCGCAGCATGTTTATATTGTCAGTCGCTAGGATCAGGGCATTACTATAAATAGGAGGCAGATTAACTTCATAAATACATTGGAATCATGGAGCATGGAAACAGCTCTTCAGACCAACACCCTTGATTAGTGCAGGCGTCAGGGGTTCTGGGGCGAAGGCAGGAGAATGGTGTAGAGAGGGAAAGATAGATCAAGGACGATTGAATGGCGGAGTAGACTTGAAGGGCCGAATGGCCTAATTAAGCTCCTGTCATTTATTAACTTATGAACACAAGGACCGGTCTCGCCCCGGTCACTCCCTCTTCTCCCCTCTCACGTCAAAGTCAAAAGGTCAAAGTCAAATTTATTCATCACATGCACCAACGCAGGCGCAGTGAAATAAACTTGCCAGCAGCGATACACTTTAAAAATGAGCACACGATACACAATAGAGTTTAACACAAACATCCACCACAGCATTCCTCACTGTAGTGGAAGGCAACAAGGCTCAGTCAGTCCACCTCCCCCGTTCATCTGCGGTCGGGGCCATAAACCCTACGTAGTCGCCGCTACGGACGGCCGGATGTAAACGGCCTCTCGTCGGAACACAAAACCCCGACGTCGGCACGGTCAAACACAGTCCGAGGCTAGGAGCGCCCAATGTGCAAGATGTACATAGGCTTGAAAGCGCATTCCTCCAGATTCAGGGACAGGCAACTGAACTGTCCTCTCACCAGTTAGAGTGTGGTCCTGACCTCTCACCTACCTCGCTGGAGACCTTTGAGTTGGACTTTACTAGACTTCACTCCTGCACTAAACATCATTCCCTTTATCCTGTATCTGTGCACTGTGGGTGGCTCGATTGTAACTTTTATTGTCTTTTTGCTGACTGGTTAGCACGCAACAAAAAAGCTTTTCACTGGATCTCGGTACATGCGACAATAAACTAAACTGAACTGAAACTAAACTCATCCATCCCAGATAGATAGATTCTTGATTAGTGCGGGTGTCAGGGGCTACGGGGAGAAGGCAGGAGAATGGGGTTGAGATGGAAAGATAGACCAACCATGATTGAATGGCGGAGTAGACTTGATGAGCCAAATGGCCTAATTCTGATGCTAAAACGTATGAATCTATGAAATGTGCTGAAATAAAGTTGAAAATGCAGTTTTATTTACTATGGTTCAAATGACACATTTAGAACACAAATCAAGTTATTTCTGTTTTTCCCCTCCCGTAAGGTGGATGATGTGTTGATGACTTCACACCGTCTGCATTTGGAATATGAGTGCATGAATATTAATTTGACCACATGATGTTGGCATGGTTGCCATGAAGATTGATAACTTGCAGGCCACAGACAATCCTTTGAACAATGCGTGCAACAATGCAGCAATTGCTGCTTCTGCCGATCAGTTGCCAGAGAATGCATCAAAACAGCAGTATATGATGGAGGTGACAAGCAGCAATGGTCAGCCTTCATCAGCCATACTCAGAACCAGCAGCACATCCAGGTTAGTTTGAGTAGTCATCAAATATACAAGGCCCGCATGTAGTAAGAATGATCAAGATTATTATGTCATCTAAAGCTCTACACCTGATCGCACAGATAATGTTTGGGTTAATAACAAACTGAGAATTTGGTTTAGTTGAGTTGAGTATATTGTCACGTGTACCGAGGGACAGTGAAAAGCCTTTTGTTGTGTGCTATCCAGTCAGCACATGATTACAATCTAGCCACTTGCAGTGTACAGATAAAGGATAGAATCATAGAAACTAGGTGCAGGAGTAGGCCATTCGGCCCTTCGAGCCTGCACCGCCATTCAATATGATCATGGCTGATCATCCAACTCAGTATCCTGTCCCTGCCTTCTCTCCATACCCGCTGATCCCGTTAGCCACAAGGGCCACATCTAACTCCCTCGTAAATATAGCCAATGAACTGGCCTCAACTACCTTCTGTGGCAGAGAATTCCAGAGACTCACCACTCTCTGTGTGACATTTTGTTTTCTCATCTTGCTCCTAAAAGACTTCCCCCTTATCTTTAAACTGTGACCCCGTGTTCTGGACTTCCCCAACATCGGGAACAATCTTCCTGCATCTAGCCTGTCCAACCCCTTAAGAATTTTGTAAGTTTCTATAAGACCCCCCTCAATTTTCTAAACTCTATAAGGGAATAACGAGTTTAATTTTGTTTAGTTTTGGGATACAGCATGGAAACAGGCCCTTCGGCCCATTGAAACCAGCATCTGCAGTTCTTTGTTTCTACGTTTACCATGATCTTTGTTTGGATCCTTCTAATCGGCAGCTTTAACTGAATTCATCTGGTCACCTGAACTTAAATGCCCAAATAATTTCCATTTTGTCTTCTACACAAGTGAGTCTTCTACACAAGGTTCAATGTTGCCACAACGCCTCAGATAGACACAAAAAGCTGGAGTAACTCAGCGGGACAGGCAGCATCTCTGTAGAGAAGGAATGGATGACGTTTCGGGTCGTGACCCTTCTTCAGACGGTATGAAGGGTCTGAAGAAGGGTCTTGACCCTGAAACATCACCCATTCCTTCTCTCCAGAGATGCTGCCTGTCCCGCTGAGTTACTCCAGCTTTTTGTATCTATCTTCGTTTTAACCAGCATCCGCAGTTCCTTCCTACACAATGGTTCAGATAATCCATTCCCCCTTATGCAGATATTTAAAGTCCTTATGGCCAGTCTGCAACATTTTGAATGAATGAATGAAAGTGACTTTATTGTCATGTGTACTGAGGTACAGTGAAATGCTTTGTTTTGCCTGCAGCATGGACAGTCCACAAGTATGGGCACCTGGTGGCGGAAACAAATATTTTAAATGTATTTCTCAAATTTCCCCTTGATGTCGGCTTCCATCGTGTGTTCAACAACACATTTTAAATCAGCTACTTTGTGTTTTTTAAAAACCCCTTCATCTCCCCATTGGTTCTTATGGGCCTGTCCCACTTGCGTGATTTTTTAGGCAACTACAGGCGACTATTTTGTCACCACATGTTCGCCGGTGGTCACCAAGAGTCGTCTCCTCAGTCGCGCAAAAAGCATCTTTCTGGTCGCCGCTAAATTTTCAATGTTGAACATTTTTCAGCGACAGTGGGTTTGACGCCATTGAGCGTAGCTTGACTTCTCCTGACGTAGGTGCTGTCGTAGGTAGTCGCCGTTTTTTTTATCGACCTGCTATGACTATGACAGTCGCCGGCAGTTGCCTCAACAATCGGCAAGTAGCACAGGCCCATTACGCCTCATGTCTGAGTGGTGCCTTGAGTTGGTCCAATACTCCAGCTGTGGGCAACAAATTATTTGCACCAGAATGCTAAACCAGCCCTGGTGCCCACCCTGTTTTACACCTCGACGGCAGCGCGACTCACGTTGCAGCGGCCCCTACAGCCTGTCTGTCTTTTTTTTAGTTTTTTGTCTAGTTAAATGTAGTTGTTCGTGTTTTTTTTGGTACTGTCTCTAATTGTGTATATGTGGGGGGTGGGGGAGGGAGGGGGAAACTTTTAAATCTCTTCCCTGCACGGGAGACCCGACCTTTTCCCTGTCGGGTCTCCGTTGTCGTTGGGGCCTAGCACCGTGGGGTGGCCTCCGACCGGGAGGCTCCAGTCACGGAGCCTGCGGAGCTGCGGACTTACCATCGTGGGGCTGGCCGGCCTCGGAGCGTGGGGAGCGGTGGTGGCTCGCTGCTGTGGCCCGACTCCAGAGCTCCAGCTCCAGCTGCGGATTACTGCCAGTGGACTGTCGGGATATCGGGAGCTCGCGGGTCCGGGTGGGAGACCACTTTCCGGAGCTCCCGCAACACAACATCTCCCCCCCCGTGTCGCGGGGTTGGATCGACCTGGAGCGGGGCCGTACTTCGCCCGGCGCGGCTTTAATGGCCGCGGGACATTCCAGCGCCCGCCGGGGGCTCCAACTTTGTGACTTTTGGGCCTCGAGCGAGGCCGTACATCGCCCGGCGCAGCCTCAATGGCCGTGGGACTTAACGCCGCCCGCCTGGGACTTCAACATCGGGAGAGAAATGGTGCGGGGGAGAGAGAAGACTTTGCCTTCCATCACAGTGAGGAGGAGATTCACTGTGATGGATGTTTGTGTAAAGTGAATTGTTTGTATGTTTTGTAGGAATTGTTTTGTTTGTATGGCTGTAGAAATGGAGTTTCGTTTGAGCCTCACTGAGGTTCGAATGACAAATAATAAAATCTAATCTAATCTCTATTTATTTACTGTTCTTTCCAGTCAGTGGATGGGAGGTTGACTTGTCAAATTCGCTTTCAATTCACCATACCTACTTTGTACGGGGTCAGTGCAGGGTATTCAATGTTCTTGGCAGATGCCCGTAAATTGTAAGCCATGATTTTACTTGAAGAGGGGTGAGAGGTGTGGACCCACAGAGTCCCTTGCCCAGAGCAAGGGAACCAAGAACAAGAGGACATAGGTTTAAGTTGAGGGGGGAAATATTTAATAGGAACCTGAGGGGTAATAGTTTTACACAGAGGGTGGTGGGTGTATGGAGATAGTTGAGGCAGGTAGTTAAGAAACATTTGGACAGGTACATGGATAGGACAGGTTTTGAGGGATATGGGCCAAACGCAGGCGGGTGGGACAAGTGTAGATGGGACATGTTGGTCGGTGTGGGCAAGTCGGGCCGAAGTGTATGACTATGACCCTTTTTCTTTTTCATTCTGCACAGTGATATTCCCATCTGCAGAATTTGCCATGACCCTGGAGACAAGGAGTGCCTGCTGTCTCCATGTGAGTGTTCGGGGACTTTGGGCAGTGTTCACCGCAGCTGCCTGGAGCAATGGCTGGCTGCATCGTGCTCCAGTCACTGTGAACTGTGCCACTTCGAGTTCACTCTGGAACGGATGTCAAGACCACTCTTAGAGGTAATACACACTGCAACCCCGACTCCAGGAGATGAACACAGCAGGTTCAATGGTGAGAGGATTGCTACCTCAGAATCCTCACACGAAGGTATCAATTTCCCTCCTGGGATAAATAAAGTTCTATCATATCGTATCGTATCATAGCTTAAGCCTCATACGTGGTGTAATGTCAACTCACTGTGTTTAACAAGCCAGCAAAGGAAAATACGACAGATGTGTAGGAAGCAACTGCAGATGCTGGTTTAAACCGAAGATAGACATAAAGTGCTGGAGTAACTCAGCGGGACAGGCAGCATCTCTGGAGGACGTGGATAGGTGATATTTCGGGTCGAGACCACTCTACAGAAACATTTTTGTGTTTGGAGATACAACATTGATCGCACATTCACGCTAGTTCTATGTGATCCCACTTTCACATGCCAGTTGCATCTCCTGGCAGCAGTGTGTGTAATCCCAGTGGAGAGGTGCTTACTGCTGCGAGAGACACTATTAGTCACTGGTTGACCTGGAATTCACATGATCCAGCTCAAGACTGTGACCTAATCTCCACCACATGACTATCCCAATGCAATCAGTGGCTCAGGCACTGCTATCATTTTACATTAGTTTAGTTTAGAGATACAGCGTGGAAACAGGCCCTTCGGCCCACCGTGTCCGTGCCGACCAGCGATCCCCAGATATTAACACTATCCTACACACACCAAGGACGATTTACATTTATACTAGGCCAATTTATCTGCAATCCCATACGTCTGTGGGTTGCGGGAGGAAATCGGAGCACCCAGAGGAAACCCACACGGCCACAGGGAGAACGTGTAAAGTCCACACATCCAATATCTGAGATTAGGATCTAACCCAGGTCTCTGGCGCTGTGAGGCTGCGGGCTGCAAAAGGGTCCCGATCCACAAGGTCCATGTCTCGAGAGATACTGAGCGTAGGAAGGAACTGCAGACGATGGTTTACACCGAAGATAGACACAAAATGCTGGAATAACTCAGCGAGACAGGCAGCATCTCTGGAAAAAGAGAATGGGTGACGTTTTGACTCTTCTGATTCTGAAGAAGGGTCTCAAACTGAAACGTCACCTATCCATGTTCTCCACAGATGCAGCCTGACCCGCTGAGTTACTCCAGCACTCTGTGAAACTTCACCTATCCATGTTCTCCACAGATGCAGCCTGACCCGCTGAGTTACTCCAGCACTTGTTGACTTTATTGACGTGCTTTAACCTGCTTGTGTGTGTTTTCCAGTGGCTGAAGGATCCTGCACTACAACACAAGAGGAAGATGCTGTGTGGAGATATTATCTGTTTTCTCTTCATCACACCATTGGCGACTTTGTCGGGCTGGCTCTGTGTCCATGGAACCGTTGACCATTTTTACTTCAACAGTAGTATAGAAGCAGTGGGACTTCTCATTCTTTCTGCTGTGCTAATCACCATTTACATTCTCTGGACAACGGCAAGTACGCAAGTTGCACCTGTACACATGCAAAATATATTTCATTTGAAGTCCGGGTCCACCACCGATTTTTCGACACCTCCTTTAATCCGGACAAAATTACGAGAGTGCGTTTGAAGTCCCCCCCGGAAACGTGTCCCCTGGGCCAGGTGAGGCGGCCGATGTCGACCTCATCGGGACTTCCGCGGCCGATCGGCGGGTGGAATTTGCCCCCCTGCGGCCTGGGCTCTGGAACCCCGGCAGATGCGTTCCCATGGCCGACTTCCCAGACCGACTTTGCCGGCGGAATGTTCCGGAACCGTTGGACTCCTCTCAGAGGCCGTGTTGATAATCCAGAAAGGCTCTGAAACCAAGGGTGCCGGAAAATCAGTGGTGGACGTGTATAGAGATATAGCATAGGAACAGGCCCTTCGGCCCACCGGGTCCATGCCGACCAGCAATCACCCGTTCACACTAATTCTATGTTATTCCACTTTTTCATCCACACCTTGCAATTTATAGAGGGCCAATTAATTTATAAACGTGCACATCTTTGAGGTGTGGGAGGTCATCCAGAGAAAACCAACAGGGTCGCAGGGAGAACGTGCAAACTCCACACAGACAGAACCCGAGGTCAGGATCGAACCCAGGTCACTGGCACGGTGAGGCAGCAACTCTACCACAGCACCATTGTGCCGCCAGTTATAAACACTGTAGTTACATTCTCATATTGTCTCTTTGTCAAACTCACCATCTTTCACCACCTCTCATTGATATGAGATGAGATCTAGTTTTGAGGAAAGCATTGGCCAATGTTACAGCGATTTTCAAATACCAAGTTTGACTTAAGTTTTAGAGGCGGCACAGTGGCGCAGAGGTAGAGTTGCTGCCTCACAGCGCCAGAGACCCGGGTTCGATCCTGACTACGGGCACTGTCTGTACGGAGTTTGCACGTTCTCACCGTGACAGCGTGGGTTTTCTCCAGGCGCTCCAGTTTCCTCCCACACTCCAAAGTCGTACAGGTTTGTAGGTTAATTGGCTTCTGTAAATTGTTGCCAGTGTGTAGGGTGGAACGAGTGTACGGGTTGATTGCAGGGCAGCGTGGGCCAAAGGGCCTGTTTCCACACTGTATCTATCAAACTAAAGGAAAGTTGCAAAGTGTAAGTTGACAGAAGGCCAGTAAACAGATAATATGCAGATAACGAGCGGCAACTTGCAATCTCACGATCTTTATCTTGTCTACAGGCTTCCTTCCGATATCACATGCGTCTGTTGAAGGAGTGGAGGCGGACCAATCAGAAAGTTAAATTGCTTATTCCACATTCACAAGCGGTGGTGAACAACTTGCCAAGCCTTGCAGCCCCAAACACAAGCATTATTGTTTCCAAAGAAACCATCGTCTGACTTCAGAAGGAACTGTCTTGAATCTTCTGCAGCTGGAAGAGGGACCAATCTTCCAAGTTACAGCAAATAATAATGCAAAAATGGGTTAAAAAGGTAGAACGAGCGATTAAATACCATGATCTTTCCATGAATGCTGCTTGTTCTTAAATATTCTGCTACCTGACTGCAGAATATACAGCATCATCATATAACAGCAAAAGAACAAAGATGAATATTAAAACTGGTGGTAAAGTAATACTTCTTTGTACCTTTCATTCACTTTTCCTCCTTGAGAGTTCTTGTGCTACTTGTCAAGGCTAATGACCTGAGCTGTCAGGTATAATAAAGCATCTTTCTCATGGTGGAAATTAAATCGACCACTCGCAACAAACTCACAGTCTCTCTGTTAGATCTGTTTAAGGTGAATCTTGCTGCATTTGATTCATTATCTGTTGTAGGTTTAGCAATGGTCAGAATGCCACTAAACCACACAACCTGTGGCGCTATTGCAAGGTCGATTGTTCGACACACACGGGCACTTTAAACAATGAGCAAAAACATTGGTAATGGTCACCACAAAAAATAAAAACCCTAACTATACTTAGTTTGATAAATCATGAATACAGAGGCTCAAAATATTATTTGAATATAAACTGAGAGAACATCTAACACAATGTTTAATCTTTCATTGAATTTTGGTTTCAGTTTTTTTGGAGTGCAACAGTTTGATAAAATGATGATTTTACTGCCTATTAAAATTTTTGAGTAAAGACGTTGAAATTGAAACCTTTGTTAAAGACTAAAATAAATGCGGGACAGCTCAATATTTTGTGAATTTTAAGTGGAAAGTGTGAAATAGCACGGGAATTTAAAGAGTGAAATTTTCAATTTCAAATCAATGTTTAGACGAAAACAAATTCTTTAATCCAAATATTCCAGCTATAGCTGACATGGTGCAGGTTTAGATCATAGAGATAAACTGTAGGCTTTCCGACATTAAAAGTAATTTAATGTATGCCCTCCTCGCTCCTCTCCCCCCCCTCTCCTCTCCTTTCCCAAAAGCCCTAGAGTAACTCAATGGGTCAGGCAGCATCCTTGGGGAAAACCCACGCAGGTCACGGGGAGAACGTGTATGCTTCGTGCCGACAGCGCCCATGGTCGGAGTCGAACCAGGTGTCTGAAGCTGTGAAGCAGCAACTCTACCGCTGCGCCACTGTTTAAAGGTGCCCCTCCCCCCTAATCAGACTGAAGAAGGGTCTCGACCTGAAAAGTTGCCCATTCCTTCTCTCCAGAGATGCTGTCTCACCCGCTGAGTTACTCCAGCATTTTGTGTCTACCTTCGATTTAAACCAGCATCTGCAGTTCTTTCTTACACATGAAGCCATGTCAAACTGATCTTAGTTACCTGCTCGTGGTTCATATCCCTCTATTCCTCCATGTGCCGATCTACAAATCTTTCAGACACCACTGTCGTATCTGCCTCCACCACCACTGGCAGTGTGTTCCACCCACCCCCCCCCCCCCCCCCCCCACTACCCTCTGCGTAAAAACGTGTCCCCATTGAACTTTCCCCAACAGGAGGGGCTTAAGCAATTGCCCCATCAATCAACCAACCAAGTTATGAATGACTGAGTTTTATCCAATGCCCATAATCTCTATGTAACCACCCTCCATTCACTGTATCCTTCTATGGAGTAGAAGGTATTAGCATTAAGGAGAGGTTGGACAAGTGTGCATGGCTTTGGTGTGTCAGAAACCTGCAAGTAATTAATAAAATATGAGTGGTTTAGCATATGAAGATCAACAGTGCAGGGCTGCCAACTCTCACACATTGAGCGTGAGACTAAAGGGCCTGTCCTACAAGCATGCAACTCTATGCGATGAACGCGATCAAACTAGAAGCGGGGGCCGCACGGAGGTCGGGTGACCCCTGTACAGGGCCGTTCCCACCAGCATGCGCCTGCATGCGGCAAGTGCAACCAAACCGGCAGCGAGGGCCATGCGGAGGTCGGGTGAGTGGCACAACGCGGCGCAAAGTGAGGCGAACTTGGAATGAAGTCTAAGGTAAGTTCGCCAGGACAGAGAGGGGCACACAGAGAGGGGCACAGAGGCACACACACAGAGGGCCATGGAGCCACACACATAGAAGGTCACGGAGGCACCTACAGATAGGTTCACGGAGGCACAATGTCGGGGCGGTGTGTAATGCGTCGAGGCAGCTGCGAGCCGACAAGCCGTTGCCGCGCGAAATTTTTGAACATGGTCAGTTTTTCGGAGCCCCGCGCGATGTCGGGACAAACTCCGCACAATTCCGCACGGCTCCGGCGATCGAAGTGGGACCGTCCCCGCGACGCCGGACGGCTCAAGCGACCACGTTAGGTCGCGCTAATCGCATAGAGTTGCATGCTTGTAGGACAGGCCCATAACGCATTTGAGGAAATCCTCACACTCTCATGCTGATGACAGAAGTTCTCACGTTCAAAAAAATATTTTAAAAAATATATGAATAAATAAATGAAGTCACACTCCTCCACACTCACCAATGAGAATAGGTTTTTGTCGGCGGGTTCCCCGTAAACAACGAGCAATTGGCTTAAGCACATCGCACACTATTTAAAGTGGCAACATAGACAAAAATGCTGGAGAAACTCAGCGAGTGAGGCAGCATCTATGTCTGAGTTTGACCCTTCTTCAGACTCAAGCATTTCTCCAGCAGTTTTGTCCATCGCTCTACAGATGCTGCCTCACCCGCACCGACATCCCCGCCAGGCATCGCTCACACCTCCCACCCTCACCTGCGGCGGCTTTGTGGCCGTCGGCCGATCTGTCCACACCGCATGGAGTTGCCGGGAGCGAACCGGGTGAGTGGGGGCGTCGGTGCCATCTCCGGAGCCGCGGGGATGAATCTCGGGCTCCCCGGGTCTCTGTCCCTCACCTGCCCCAGACCCACGGGTCACTGACCCTCACCTCCCCCGGGTCTCTGTCCCTCACCTGCCCCGGACCCACGAGTCACTGACCCTCACCTCCCCCGGGTCACTGACCCTCACCTCCCCCGGGTCACTGACCCTCACCTCCCCCGGGTCACTGTCCCTCACCTGCCCCGGACCCACGGGTCACTGACCCTCACCTCCCCCGGGTCACTGTCCCTCACCTCCCCCGGACCCACGCTGGACACAGAGCACCTGGGCCGGCCCGCATTCCCGGGGAGGGGGGGAGAGAGGGCAATGCTCCCTGGACATCGCCAAGTCTCCGCTCACTCCAGGTGTTGTCTCCGCTTCACTAACACACACTCTCACACACAACCTAACACACACTAACACACAACGTAACACACACTCTAACACACACTCTAACACACACTCTCACACATAACCTAACACACACCCTTACACACATACAAGGTTTAAAGGGATATGGGCCAAATGAGGATAAATAGGACTAGTTTAGATGGGGCATCTTGATCTGCATGGACAAGTTGTGATGAAGGGCCTGTTTCCATGCTGTAAGACTGTGACACACTGTAGAAAGGGTGCAATTGCTCTGGAGACGATCCAGGGGCGATTTATGAACATATTGGCGGGGCTGGAATTTTTTTTTTCACTTTGAAGAAAGATTTGATAACTGGGATTGTATTCTTTATAGCAACGGAGGTGATGAGGTGAATAATATTATGAGAATAGGACCTGTTTCGCTTAACGAAGTGTGTAAGAAGGAACTGCAGATGGTGGTTTAAACTGAAGATAGACACTAAAAGCTGGAATAACTCAGCAGGACATGCAGCATCTCTGGAGAGAAAGAATAAGTGATGTTTCGGGTCGAGACCTTCAGACTGAAGAGGTTGAAAACCAGCCATAAAACACAATGACTGGAGATGTGTGTTATCCAACCAAAGGCAGAAATTATAATCATGAGTTCATCTTTATTGACGTGACACCATAATAAATATATTACAGAAAAAATAATTTAATGGGGTAGCACGGTGGCACAGTGGTAGAGTTGCTGTCTTGCAGCACCACAGACCCAGATTTGATCCTGACTACGGGTGCTGTCTGTACAGTATTTGCACATTCTCCTTATGACCACATGGTTTTCTCTGGATATTCCGGATTCTCCCACATCTGAAAGAAGTGCAGGTTGTAGGTTAAGTGGCTTCTGCAAATTGTGCGTGGCGCATAGGATACAACTCGGGTAAGGTAGATTGCTGGTCGGTGTGGACTTGGTGGGCCGTAGGGCCTGTTTTACATATATATGTTTTACATATATATGTTTTACATATATATCTTAATTTCATTGAACTATATACGGTTGAATATGTGGCATTATTTTCGTCTTGTTTCTATAGTTAAAGGACAAGGTTGATTGATTTATTTGTGCAGAACAGTGATGGAAGTCCAACTCCTCTTGCATTGTTTCTATGTTTTTGTTTCTCTATATATGTGCATAACAGCATGAATTATAATCTGATTTCCATACATGAATATACTAAGGTCATTCATGTGCTGCACCTGTTGATCAGAGCCTAGCTCTACTGTGGAATGTAGTTAGGCATGCCTAACCTTATGCATACCTAATCCAATTTGAAGCATAAATGTTGCATTCAAGTGTAAGTTAAAAAACTCACAACAGTATGCACCAGATTGCACAATTTCTAGCTGAAAAATGCAAAAGCTCCCTACCAAAAACACCCCCCCCCCCCCGACTCCGTCGCTACGACCCCTCGCAATTTCTCACTCTCATCTCTCACCCAATGTTGGCAGCCCTGACATTGTCATCAACAGTTAAGTGGCTATTAAACAGACACATGGATATGTGTGGATGGTGGAACTTGGAGCACGTGTAGCAGGGGAGAGTAGTTGTACTTGGCCCCATGTTTGGCATGGACATTGTGGGCCTTGTGTTCTATAGAAATTAGGCTTCTTTTATGGGGAAACGTTGGTGCTTTTTATTTCCTTTGCACTATAAACAGACGTGTTTTCTCAGTAAATTTACTTTAATAGCTAAAGGACAGTTTTCTGAATTCCAGTAAAGTGTGTGTGTTTGTATGTTTGTATATGTGTGTGCAAGCACGTGTGTGTGTGTGTATGTACACATGTGTTTGTGAGTGTGTATGTATGTGCATGTGTGTACGGGTGTGCGTGTGTGAGTGTATGTACGTGAGTGTGTGTTTGTGTATGTGCGTGTTTATGTACATGTGTGTGTACGTGTGAGTGTGTATATGTGTGTGTGGGTGCGTGAGTGTGTATGTAAGTGTACGTGTGTGCGCGTGAGTGTTAGTACGTGAGTGTGAGGAAGTTATTTTCTGTTCATTTTCTTTTAATCCAAGGCCATCCATGTAGGGGAGGGAGTGGAGAGGTCAGGGGTCAAATGACCTGCTGACAATTTTAAAAACATTACAAGGAAGCGAGAGAAAAAAAAGAGAAAAATAGGTGACATTTAAACAAAGAATTGTTTTCTGATCTTAAACCCACTAGGAAGACTGTAACCCTGATTTAATCAGAAGACCTTGAATCTTCAAACAAGAAACCTAGTCAAACATAGGGATAAAATGTGGACGGTCACAGTGGCGCAGCGGTAGAGTTGCTGCCTTACAGCGAATGCAGCGTTCGATCCAGACTACGGGTGCTGTCTGTACGGAGTTTGTATGTTTTCCCTGTGACCTGCGTGGGTTTTCACCGGGTGCTCCGGTTTCCTCTCACAATCCAAAGATGTGCAGGTTTGCAATATAATTATATTCTGTAAATTGTCCCTAGTGTGTAGTAAAGAGCTGGTGTACAGGTGATTGCTGGTTGGCATAGACTCAGTGGGCCGAAGGGCCTGTTTCCACACTGTATCACAAAACTAAAAAAAACAATTAACCGGTTCTTCAGTACCGTGGTTCCCCTTTAAGAAAGTGAATAACATGCTGTTGAGTTATGAAATATTTTGAACAATGACTTGTTATTAAGTTTAAATTCTACTCTGGCAGTCAGTATTGACAATGATCCATGAGAAATTTTGGACCTGAAGAAAATACATGAATCTAATTATGGCAAGATGCAGGGAAAGGAGAGACATGGACTATGTGTAGGCAGAGGAGATGAGTGCACCTTGGCAGTAGATGTAACGCAGACATCGGGAGCTGAAGGGCCTGTTCCTGTGCTGTACCTTTCAGTACTATGTGGAATAGGTCTCTTGTTCGAGCTTGGCATACAATTTTAAAGCGTTTGTGCTAAATTGGCAATTGAGGTCAGGCAAGAAAGAAAAAAAAACATGTCCACTCAGATTGGCAATGATCAACAAAGTTGTTGAAGCAACTCAGTTGATTTCACCCCACTAAGTTTGAGGTGCGTGTACACACAGGCTAACATCATGTGCGTGCACAGCGTGACAGATACAACCGCTACTTAAGTTTCAAGTCTGCATTTGTTCATGAACAGCAGTCGCGAGTTGAATAGACTTTAAAAATGCAATTTATATGATTTATTCGCAGGAACAATAGATGCATCAAAATATTAGATTCTAACCTTAAATCAGAACAGCAGTAAAAATGAATTTGTACAACCCAGACACGTAATTGGGAGGGGGAAAAAAAAGTATAAAAAGTTGAGATTTTGGTCGGTAATAGTTAGCAGACGAGCAAACAAACGTGAGAACAAGGTGAAAATAAAACACTTACATTTACACATTCCCATTGTAGCAAGCTTAGTGGAGCTTTACTGAAGTGTGTTCTGTCTCCGAAATCGACCTCAATGGAATGGATTTCAGAAGGAGACTTCATAAGGGGTTTACACTACCTACCATACACAGTTTGTTAGCCCTACAGACCAAGTTCTCATTCTAGCATTGATATCTGAAAAAAACGTAATTGAAAAAATAATAGCAATTTAATAAATCTTGACTTTAACATGAAATAAATAATTTTAACAAAAGAATGAATTGCACAGGACTGTAGGAAGGAACTGCACTTGCCGGTTTGCACTGAAGACAGGCACAAAAAGCTGGAGTAACTCAGCGGGACAGGCAACATCTCTGGATAGAAGGAATGGGTAACGTTTCGCGTTGAGACCTTTCTTCAGACTGAAGGATCTGGACCCTAACTCCTCCGCCCCGGAGATGCTACCTGTACCCTCTGAGTTACTCCAGCATTTTGTGTCTATCTTCGAATGAATTGTACACATCTAAAGCAATTTCTAAATATCAGAAACAAAAGTAAAATTAGTGAGACAAAACACTTTTAAAGGTCACTTCTATGAAATGTTAAGAGTTTCTGCATAATTTCTCCAGAGTTGATCATGTTTCTGCCAAAGCAATTAACATTTTATTACACATATATCATATTTATTTACACAGATGCCTAAATGAATTAAGTAAAGAAAACTGCAGTGTTTCAACAAAATTCCATGGGGCAGCGAGCTCATTATAGAGAACATCACACTGACGCGGAGTTATTTGTAGAGATCAATTTCTCTCGTTTTCGAAATGAAAAGATTGACAGTTTATATTAAGCAGAAACAATTTAGATTGGTGTAGAGTTGATTCCATTCCAAGTCTTCAATGTAATTGAACCAACATTGGGGTTTATGAAGTTTCAAATCAAGGTATCCAAAACACACTGCTGTTATCTTCATAAATAAACAAGACCTCCTCAAAATTAGTAATTGAAGTATATATTAAATAGATTTTATTTTAAGTAGAATGTGAAACCTTCATTTTTATTCACACCCTAGCCAACTCAACTACTGAGTCATGTAGGAAGGAACTGCAGGTGCTGATTTAAACTGAAGATAGACACAAAATGCTGGAGTAACTCAGCGGGACAGGCAGCATCTCTGGAGAGAAGGAAAGTGTGACGTTTCGGGGAAGGGTCTCGACCCAAAACATCGCCCTTTCCTTCTCTCCAGAGACGCCGCCTGTCCCGCTGAGTTACTCCAGCATTTTGTGTCCATCTTCAATTACTGAGTCCTTGCATTTTCAAAAGGTGCGTGAAGAACAGTAGATATTTACCATTGTAGGGCGTGGAATCAACAGAAACCACCTGCTGATATGATTATTTCACTTAAAGTGCCACTTGCAATAAGCAGTTATTTAATTTAAATGCATTTCTGCTAAAATAAATATTTCAGCACGCCAAGTCAGTTACATTCAATAATCATTAAAGTGAACTCGTCACTATTATGTTCATCTGCTGGAGGATTCTTCTGTGACGTCACATTATGGTGCACCCCGAGTCTTCATTCCCAGCATGACTCTGGAAACCAAGTAGAGCGTTATCATTCAATAGTTTACTTTGATTTAGTTTTAGAGGTACAGCATAGAAACAGGCCCTTCGGCCCACCGAGTCCGTGCCGACCAGCCATCACCCCGCACACGAGCACCATCCTAACACACTAGGGACAATTTACAGTTTAACCAACAAGCCCGCACCTCTTTGGAGTGTGGGAGGAAACCGGAGCACCCGGAGAAAACCCACCCAGTCACAATAGACAATAGACAATAGGTGCAGGAATAGGCCATTCGGCCCTTCGAGCCAGCACCGCCATTCAATGTGATCCTAGCTGATCATCCCCAATCAGTACCCCGTTCCTGCCTTCTCCCCATATCCCCTGACTCCGCAATCTTTAGGAGCCCTATCTAGATCTGTCTTGAAAGTATCCAGAGAACCTGCCTCCACCGTCCTCTGAGGCAGAGAATTCCACAGACTCACAACTCTCCGTGTGAAAAAGTGTTTCCTCGTCTCCGTTCTAAATGGCTTACCCCTTATTCTTAAACTGTGTGGGGGAGTCCTGGTTCTGGACTCCCCCAACGTTGGGAACATGTTTCCTGCCTCTAGCGTGTCCAAACCCTTAATAATCTTATATGTTTCAATAAGATCCCCTCTCATCCTTCTAAACTCCAGAGTATACAAGTCATGGGGAGAACCTGCAAACTCCGTACAGACAGCACCTGTCGTCAGGATGGAACCCGGATCTCTGGCGTTGTGAGGCAGCAACTCTACCGCTGCACCACCGTGCCGCCCACCAACATCTGTCCAATGAACTCCCATATTCTACCAAGATCAAAGTCTTGGTCCCGCTTCGCTGAGGTCCTGCGTGCTCTAATTACTCAGGATCGCAAACATTTCAGGCAATTCTATCAACCTCTTCCTTTCATTTAATACCATCTTTAACTCATTTGGGGAAGTTTGTTTTTGCAATTTATGCATTATTTCTTAAGATGCTGCCAACTGTCAAATACTTCAATCTATTTTCCACTGTCACTCACCACCAATCTCCATGTGGTTTATTTTATTTAGGATTAAGACTCCAGTTTCTGATGGAATTATATAGGTCATCGAAATTCTATTTTGCATTCTTATTGTGTTAAATAGAATTATTGCCCTTTTTCTGCTTGGTTCCTCAATATATTGATTTAAAAACATTATCTTATTATTTTCAATATTCATATATTATATTCAACATTCATATTTTTAATGAATTTATGCTCCCTCCCTCTCATTGTTGTTCTTTTAAAGTGTTCAGTCCACGTCTTTCCCCCCCCATCTATACCATATTATAACTGCTATTTGATGTCCCCAAAATAATTCAGAATAATGGAGTCCAGAACCAGGGGTCACAGTTTAAGAATAAAGGGTCGGCCATTTAGGACTGAAATTAGGAAAAACCTTTTCACCCAGAGAGTTGTGAATCTGGGGAATTCTCTGCCACAGAAGGCAGTGGAGGCCAATTCACTTGCTGTTTTCAAGAGAGAGTTAGAATTAGCTCTTAGGGCTAACGGAATCAAGGTATATGGGGAGGAGGCAGGAACGGGGTACTGATTCTGGATGATCAGCCATGATCACATTGAATGGTTCTGCTGGTTCGAAGGGCAGAATGACCTACTCCTGCACCTATTTTCTATGTTTTTATGTAATTCCTGAGTGCTTTGGCCATTGCTATTTCTTTAGATCCAAATTGATTCTAATTCTCTGATAAGATCATCCTAGCCAAGATAATTTCTCGCCACTGCATTCTCCCCCCCCCCCTTTATTAATAATGCTACACATTTTCCTTTCTCATTTTTGCCTGTTCTATCTAAACTAACTTTTTTTGAGTCCCTCTCCCAGCTTTGCCCACTCTCAACCATATTTCTGCTATGGTCATTTTGTTGTACTATTGACCTTTGCATATGCCATTAGTTTATCCAGCTTGTTGTGAATGCTCCAAGCATTTAGAAGATGCATACGACTATCTTGCCACGTCTTTGCTTGTATTCATTTTGCTTCCTATTGTTCTCGCCTTCCAATTGCTGTATTTTATTCTTCCTGTATTTCCCCTCATGGTTCCCTTGTCCTTGCCAAAAAGAATACTCAACGATAGTTTAAGAAGGAACTGCAGATGCTGGAAAAATTGAAATTAGACAAAAAATGCTGGAGAAACTCAGCGGGTGAGGCAGCATCTGTGGGGAAAAGGAGCAGGCGACGTTTCGGGTCTCGACCTACTCCTCTTCTCCACAGATGCTGCCTCACTCAAAGCAAGTTAATATTTGAGAGAACAGGCAAAAATAAAGAGAGATTTTGTAGCTTTATTAATAAGCAGTGCCGTAGCAAGAGATGATCTTGGCTGGGATGATCTTATCAGAGAATTAGAATCAATGTGGATGAAGCTAAGAAATAGCAAATGGCTAAAGCGCTCATAGGTTCCACCCCTTCCCTATAATACCTGTCCCCCTTTCCCACCAAAGGATGTTGAGTGCTCAGAGCGAGATGCATTCAATTGGTACAGATCCCATCTGCCCACAAACTAGGTCTAATGCTCACACTCCTGCACTATTTTTCCAGCCAGGCATTTATTTGCTCTTTCCTGTCTTTCTGTACATTAGTGTTTGGCACTGGAGATATTGCTGAAATGAATGCTCTTGATATCCTAGGTAGACAGAAAATGCTGGAGAAACTCAGCGGGTGAGGCAGCATCTATGGAGTCAAGGAATAGATGATGAAGGAATAGGTTGCCTCACCCGCTGAGTTTCTCCAGCATTTTTGTCTACCTTCGATTTTTCCAGCATCTGCAGTTAACTTCTTAAGCACCCTTGATATCCTGATTTTGTAATCACTTTCATCACCATTAAACTACAGGAGCTCATTCATCCCTTTACCTGTGTCGATGGTCTCAATACTGATGACTGAATAGAGTCCCAATAGAGGAAACAGAACCATCCTACGTGCAACTAGAGGGCTGTAATGACTTACTATCTACTTCATTGAAGACCCTTTGACTATCTTCAATTAGACAAAGATAGACACAAAAAGATGGAGTAACTCAGCGGGTCAGGCAGCATCTCTATGGGAAAGGATCTATAGAGAAGAAGTTTCTGGTCGAGAATCTTCTTCGAGTAGATACGGGTGAGGTGGAGGTTTTGAATGGCAGATGGGTGGACAAAGTCATGCTATGACGAGGATACAAAAGGGTGTCAGATAAGGAGAGAAGTGGGCGAAATGTGAAGCTGGAGGAAGGAAGAGAGATGGAAGGGGGCGGGGCGGAGGAATTAAATGGATAGTTATGCGGAAAATGAAAGTGAAAATATTTAGACACGTTGCCTGACAGAAGGTGGGGAAGGATCTCATTCGGAAAAAGAAATGATGATAAAAGATTTGGCTCAGAAAAGTGTGGAAGATTCCTTCTATACAAAGAAAGATGAGTAACTGAAATGATATTTACCACAAATGTAACAAATTTATAAATGCTGGTCTTCTTCCTCTTATCTCAAAACAATTGTGATTATTTAAGCTGATTAAAAAGTGGTCTTTCATTCTAACCATAAATACTTGGACTTATTTAAACTGTTGGAATGCAGGGAAGATGTTCCTATTGACGATTCAAGGACCAGTTCAGTGTAGTTTATTGTCATGTGTACTAAGGTGCAATGAAAAGCCTTGGTTGGCTGAGCAAAAGAGTTATTTTTAACATCAGAGACCAGTGCTGATCTCTTCACTTGCCAGGAGTGGCGGTATTTGCATTAATCGGTGCCTCCCCACAAATGAACTAGATGGGTTTGGGAATGAGAATCATTTGCGGGGCTGGAAGGGACAGGAAGACTGCACTATGAGGAGCTGCCATGGACTCGATGGGCTGAATGGCCGCCTCCTCCTCCGCCAGAACAATTCTACTCATGGGAGATTTGTATTAAACAAAACCACACAGATGATTAGTTGTAAAAGTGCCCACAATGCAGAACAGTGCAAAGAACAGGCGGCTTATTGACTTTTTAGTTTCCATTTAAGTTGTGGCTTTCAAATATTCAGGATTTCACAAGTGCTCCAAGACCAAGGAAATACTTTTGAAATGTCGTAATGCAGGCGGTTGCTGAAGCCAAGGTTTGGCAAACGCCAATGAGAAATGTCCAGGTGACAATTTTAGGAATGTTCACTCCCGTGGAATGTTGGCAAGGAGACCGGGAATATCTCCCACATCATTTTAAACAGTGACTATATATTTTTGCAAGTCTGGGCCAGATCTTGAACATCTCAACTAAAGAGACTGGACCTCTCTCTGACCTGAACCCAGGCTGTCCCACAAAGAGGGCAGAACATCAATACAAGCCTTGAATGGCAACAAGGATTGGCTAGACATGTGGATGGAATGAAGAGGAGAGAGGATGAGTTCAGAGATCCTGGAAGGAATGACAATGGACAATAGACAATAGACAATAGGTGCAGGAGTAGGCCAATTTGGCCCTTCGAGCCAGCACCGCCATTCACTGTGATCATGGCTAATCACAGTGAATGTATTACGATCAAAGACAATGTGTAGGAAGGAACTGCAGATGCTGGTTTACAGCGAAGATAAACACAAGATGCTGGAGTCTCTGTTGGTCAGACAACATGTGTAGGAAGGAACTACTGATGTTGGTCTAAACTGAAGATAGATACAAAAGGTGGAGTAACTCAGCGGGTCAGGCAACATCTCTGGAGAGAAGGATTGGGTGACGTTTCATGTCAAGACCCTTCGTCAGACTGAGGGTCAGGTGAGAGGGAGTCTAGAGATATGGAAGGGTAAGGTGTGAAAAGGACATCTCAATCTCAAACATGATATCAACAGCAGTCAACCTGCGTAATTCACATGTACAATAATTTCCTTGGCTCCCTTCAGTCTAGAAGTCCATGTTACAAGCCACTTTGATCATTAGGAAGACACAACAGAGACTTGCTGGAGTCTAGGTGCCTGAACAGCCAGCAAACATGCAGGAGATGAATACAGCTGGAGTCCAGAATGGCAGCTCGCTCTCTGCCAAGATCATCAGAAGTAAAACTGAAAGGGAGACAACTCAAATAAAAAATCACTGTTGTCCTCAGACAGGAGAAGAAATGGGCCATGTTATATAAACTATTACAAAATGAAATCAGATTTCTGAATAAACTCCTTCACCTAAATCATAGTCTAAACATGAAAATGTGGCAGAATCTATTGAATAGGATGTTTATACAACTGGTGAACAGGACATCAGGCAACGCAAATCCATCATTTGTTACTAGTTAGCGTTACTCATTATGGAACCATGTCTTCTCTCCACCATTTGTATTATTTCCACCAGTGATTGCAGCTCCGGCAGGGCTGCCAGAAATAATGTAGAATGTGTTCATACACCAGATCAGCTTCCTTCTTCAATCACTGCTGCAGTTGTTCACACCTCACCTACCTTCTCGTTCAAAGGTGAGAGTGTGACTTCCAAGCCAAGTAGTCAAGCTTGAGTAGCAACAAGAAATCCATGGAATGAAACCAGACTTGCACCCCATCCCCCTCCCCCGTCATGGATCTGCTGCTGTTACAAAAAACTCTCAACCTTTCAAGAATTTCAGATTCAACTTGGCGCGGTTTACAGCACTGGGTGGAAGCACTCTTGTAGAAACAAGGAACTGTAAATGCTGGTTTACCAAGGAGAGATGCAAAATGCTGGAGTAACTCAGTGGGTCAGGCAGCAAAATGCTGGAGTAACTGCAGGAGTTTGAAAAAGGGTCTCAACACAAAATATCATCTATCCACGTTCCCCAGAGATGCTGCCTGACCCGCTGAGTTACTCCAGCACTCTGTGAAACGTCACCAATCCAATTCTCCACAGATGCTGCCTGACCTGCTGAGGTACTCCAGCACTCTGTGAAACGTCACCTATCCATGTTCTCCACAGATGCTGCCTGACCCTCTGAGTTACTCCAGCACTCTGTGAAACGTCACCAATCCAATTCTCCACAGATGCTGCCTGACCCGCTGAGTTACTCCAGCACCGTGTCCTTTATTGAGCTGCTTGCTGAGTTTGCCCCTTGGTCAGGGTTGAGTGACATTGGTCCCGCGCTCCATGGGAAGTCCAACAAGTGATGGTGCTCACAAGTGGTATCTGTGAATCCGCCTTTGCCCCTGCACATTGATCCAATCTTCCTATATTTCATGAGCCATGTGTAGGTGTGCGGACGAGAGACAGCAGCTGGCTGATGGAGCTACTGACGAGGCCAGGGAGGGTTGAGGAGGGTCGGTGGACCGAGGGACCGGGAGACAGCTGGACATGTCAGACACCAGGGGCAAAGGCCAGTAGGAGGGTGAACCAGAGTAATGTCTCCAGTGCCTTCGAGGTCAGCTGCCGGTGGTGCCCCGGGACACAAAGATGGCCGGACAATGAGATGGACGTTGGTTCCTGGGAAATGCTCCTGTACCACGAGCGCACGGGCCGACCGGACTTTGGACACGGCAACAGTCTGGTGGCGCCCACATGTGTAAATGTGTAAAACACACTTCACTGTGCAGTCATACATGTGATGTATAAAGCATCACTACACCATTGTGTAGGAAGGAACTGCAGATGCTGGTTTACACCGAAGATAGAGGTAAAATGCTGGAGTAACTCAGCGAGACAGGCAGCATCCCTGGATGGGTGACGTCGACCTGAAGCGTCACACATTCCTTCTATCCAGAGATGCTGCGTGTCCCGCTGAGTTAATCTAGCATTTTGTGTCTACCATCATTTAACCAATGATCCCAGCAATGGAGACCATTTGCTTACGGTGAGATTTACGAATGAAATCAGTGGAATGTGGAATTTTTAAAAATTCACTCATTTATAATGGAATGAAAACACTTTGAAACCGCATTTCTACCAGCCACACTACTGCTCTGTCGGGCTGACAATGCATGATGTGCAATTAGATACAACATTATACTCTGGCTTTTCAATCTTTGCTTTAGGTTTTAATTCCCCAATGATTGGGATGGAAACAAACAGGTACCTGATTCAAAAACACCCCGAGAGTTGTGAATGTGTGGAATTCTCTGCCACAGGAGGCAGTGGAGGCCAATTCACTGGATGTTTTTCAAGAGAGAGTTATATTTAGCTCTTAGGGCTAACGGAATCAAGAGATATGGGGAGAAACCAGGAATGGGGTACTGATTTTGATGATCTGCCATGGTCATATTGAATGGCGGTGCTGGCTTACTCCTATTGGCCTACTCCTGCATCTATTTTCTATGTTTCTATGTAATGCGTCAGTGAGAGTTGCTTTATCCCAGTCATGGATTACTGAGTTTCCCAATCAATTAACTATGCTCAAAAGGCCCAATCATGTTCAATGTGGAAGGAAGGAACTGCAGATGTTGATTTAAACCAAAGATAGACACAAAATACTGGAGTAACTCAGCGGGACAGGCAGCATCTCTGGAGAGATGGAATGGGTGACGTTTCGAGTCGAGACCCTTCTTCAGACTGAGAGTTGGGGGAAAGGGAAACAAAATATATAGACGGTACATAGAACAAATGAATGAAAGATATGCATGCAGCAACGATGATCAAGGAAAGGGTGGAGCCCACAATGGTCCATTGTTGGCTGTGGGCTTGATGAAAATGAGTTATACAATGAAACTCAACAGACGACGGTGAAACTAGTACAATGACAAGTGGGGGGGGGAGGGGGGGGACGGAGAGAGACGGCTATTTGAAGTTAGGGAAGTCAATGTTCATACCGCTGGGGTGTCAGCTGCCCAAACGAAATATGTGGTGCTCTTCCTCCAATTTGCGTTCATCAATTTCTATATTTTATTCTGGAAGCTGCTACTATCTATCTATTCTACACACTAGTGACAATTTACAGAAGCCAGTTAACCTACAAACATAGAAACATAGAAAATAGGTGCAGGAGTTGGCCATTGGGGCCCTTCGAGCCTGCACCACCATTCAATATGATCATGGATGATCGTCCAGAATCAGTACCCCGTTCCTGCTTTCTCCCCATATCAGTCTTTGGAATGTTGGGGGGGGAGGGGGACCGGAGCACCCGGAGAAAGCCCATGCAGGTCACGGGGAGGACGTACAAACTCCACACAGACAGCACCCGTAGTCGGGATCGGCACTTTGAGTTATTAAAACACTTCATGATTTTGAACAGCTCAGTTTCCTGTTTCTCCCCTTGAAATTCCTCTTCCTGGCACCAATCTATAAACCTCTGCATCTACCGCAGAGGTTGGTCATTCCCCCTACGATGCAGTCATTTGCCCTGGGAAGGTGACTTGAAGACTAACTCTGCGCGGATGACACAAACACCTTGTGATGCCAAGTCTATTTATTGCTCAGTTTTACTCCCAAATAGAAATACTGTTTTGGATCAATTGCTTGTTTTCCATTGCATTTGACACTAAAATGGTGGTTGATATATTTAATCTATTTTGCACACGCATTCGACGCATTATTCCATTTGTTTTGCATAGAAATATATTCTCAGGGCACTTTAGGCTTGCATTTTGTCCAACAGGTGATGAGGGTTTGAACATTCATACCGTTGCACTATATTCAAGTCCACTTGTGTCCTCATCAGGACCTTCAGGCCATTCTTCCCTAGATTTCCCTTCCAATGTTCCAGGAATTTGCACGGCAGTCCAAGTAGACATCTCCTGTAGAATCAACATCAGCGTTAGTTGCAAAAGGGATCCTCGGCCAAAACTCTTGTAATCATCAGAACCATGACAAGACTGATGGGGCTCCCTCAATATGTTATTATGCCGAATCTCAACATTTTGTTAAATTATTCTACAGGAATTCCTCTGTTTTATATTCATAGATGGACGGGAGGCTTATTTCCATCGATAGCTGCCTGTCACAGCAGATTTATAACGTAATTTTAAAAAATTTAACTGGCCTTGAGCAATTCATTCATAACCACAATATTTATTCTCAGACATCACATTATGCAAAGGAATTACATATTAGGAATTGCATAACTTCTCAAACATTTGTTTCTCATTGTAGAAATTCGCAACCTTTACAAATATTTTTTTCCATGACTTAATGACCGTAGTAAATAAATCGGGCTTCTTGTACAAGTTATCCAATAAATATTAAACTTGTCTCCAGCAAATTGATTTCGCATCAAAACTTACTTTCTTGAGCAACCTCTCTGGTCAGTTGCCCTAATAGTCTACTTGATACAATCTAAATTGTATCTGACAGTGTTGCAGTCATGTGCTTCAGTATGGTTAACCAAGTCATAAATATGTGGAACAAAAATTGTGCATGTCATGTGAAAATGTGGAACCCAAAAATGGCACACAAAAACCTACCAGAAAATATTGCCGGTTTCAAGATTCAAATTAATAGCCTTCCTCTGTCCGACAGAAGGTAAAAACTCATCCATCTCTTCAAACGAGGCATTGTTGCTTTGAATATCCAACAATATTCAACAAGTCTGGTCTAATTTACAAGGGCTTATTTTAAACTAAAAGTCAATCAATTATGGCAATTTTTAGAAAATAGTAACGTGATGTAAACTGTACCTTCTGCACAAATTCAATTGTTATTTTCCAGCTGCTTTAGACATTAGTTCCCAGCATTTTGGACAGCAAGAACTTATAGACAATAGACAATAGACAATAGGTGCAGGAGCAGGCCATTCGGCCCTTCGAGCCAGCACCGCCATTCAATGTGATCACGGCTGATCATCCCCAATCAGTACCCCGTTCCTGCCTTCTCCCCATATCCCCTGACTCCGCTATTTTTAAGAACCCTATCTAGCTCTCTCTTGAAATCCAGAGAACCGGCCTCCACCGCCCTCTGAGGCAGAGAATTCCGCAGCCAACTTCTTGTTCATACTTGGTAAAAGATATCTCCTTCCCACATCCCACACCAAAATAAATGCCTGATGATATCTCGGGCTTCTCCTTTTAACAATCTGCGAGATAGCGTGCTGATTAAACTTAGCTTTTTCATGTGAAACTTTTGACTAGATCTCTCCAGTATGATTAATGCCTCGTGGAACTCCCCATGTAATATTTGCCCCCTTGCCGCGCTGCTGTCACCCAGTGAGGGTGGGGACAACTACCTCAAAGTTACACTGAGTCCGTCACATAATCTCACCACCAGGCAAAAAAAAAAACAGGAACCAAGCAGAACATTTGTTAAAGAATGGACGCAGGACAACTGCATTGATATGTCCTCAGCAAAGCCTCCATGCACTTCACTACAGCAATTACATTTGTAAAGGATTCTGTCAAACATTTTATGACCCCCATTAAAATGCCAACAAAAATGATAAGTCTGTTGGGACACTAAGTGAGTGTTCTGCCGCACTATATTTAGTGATTGACAAAGTGGGCATTATAATGGGACAGCACAACTTTCAGTACTTAAGATGGACTACTATCTACCTCATTGGACCCTTGGACAATCCTTGATTAGACGCTGCTGGCTTTACCTTCCCCTATCATGTATCTATACACTGTAAATGGGCTGATTGTAATCATGTATTTTGTCTTTCCGCTGACTGGATAGTACGCAACAAACGCTTTTCACTGTACCTCGGTACACGTGACAATATAGTAGACGTGAACTGAGTTACTGTTTAGTTACAGTGCACACATTCACATCTGGCATTCACATCAGCATGCAGTGGGACAATCTACCAGTTTGTGAACTCACCACTCCAGTGGCGTTGAGAAGGACCAGTCTCACATCATCTCCACTTCCCCACGATCTCTGTTCCTTCCACACTAAGTCTACTGAAGAGCACGAGGCACCATCGTGATTTGCAGCCCAGATCTGGACAAGATCATAGTTACATTAAATGATGTTTCATCAAGATTTAGCACACAAAATGTATTACAATGGGATGCAAGGAATTGCAGATGCTGGAATCTTGAGTAAAACACAGAGTGCTGGAGGAACACAGCAACTGTGGTAGGAATGGATTGGTGATGTTTTGGGTCAGGATCCTTCTTCAGACTGATTGTAGTAAAGGGAAGTAAACTGGAAAAGAGGTGGGGACAGGACACAGCTGGCAAGTGATAGAATATAAAATATATATATACACAAAATGCTGGAATAACTCAGTGGGTCAGGCAGCATCTCTGGAGAATATGGATAGGTAACGTTTCAGGTCGGGAAAACGTTACAGATGCGACTTCAGTCTGAAGAAAGATCACAGACCCCAAACGTCACTTATGCATGTTCTCCAGAGATGCTGCCTGCCCGCTGAGTTACTCCAGCACTCTGTGCCCTAATATTTATTCAGCTCATAAGTGATGGGGAGGGAGTGATGACTAATGGATAAGGGGTGGAAGATATGGCCGATATCGCTAAAAGGATTTAAACACAAAAGGTGCTGTTTGGGAGCAAAAGTTTTATAACTTCTTGTTGTGGTAAGTTTGTAAGTTGCTTGTCGATCAATGGATCATGCACAAATTGATTTGATTAGTGCAGGTGGAGAGAAGGCAGGAGAATGGGGTTAGGAGGAGATATAGATCAACCATGATTGAATGGTGGAGTAGGCTTGATGGGCTGAATGGCCTAATTCTGTTCCTATCACTTATGACCTTATGAAATTATTAAATTTTCAGATGCATACTTACAGTTACAGTTTGTTTGGCTTTAAGGGTAAAATGTGCAGGGAATCTGTACACAATCTGTGTCAAATCTTCAAATTTTCTCCTTATCATCCACCCTTTTAATGGTTGATCCTACAAATATAAGAAGCAAATTATTTGTCAAGTATTTAAAAAGTGACACATTTTATCAAATAGATCGGCATGGTGGCGCAGCGGTAGAGTTGCTGCCTCACAGCGCCACAGACCTGGGTTCGATCCCGACTACGGGTGTTGTCTGTATGTTTTCTCTGTGGCTGCGTGTTCTCCGGGTGCTCCGGTTTCCTCCCACACTTCAAAGACATACAGGTTTGTAGGTTAATTGGCTTGGGTGAAAGTGTAAATTGTCCCGAGTGTGTAGGACAGTGCTAGTGTACACAGATCACTATTCAAAGCCAATTTCATGGGTTGAAGAGCCTATTTCCCCGCTATATCGCTGTAAATAAACTAAACTCAGTGGGTCAGGCAGCATCTCTGGAGAACGTGGATAGGTGACATTTGGGGTTGGGACCTTTCTTAAGACTGCAGTTGCATCTGAAGAAGGGTCCAGGACAGATTTGGGCTGGCAACAGATGCTATTCTTCCAATTTGTGTGTGTTCTCTCTCTGGCAATGGAGGAGGCCCAGGACAGAAAGGTCAGGGTGGGAATGGGAAGGGGAGTTAAAACCCAAGGTAACTAGGAAGTCCAGTGGGCGTTGGTGGACCATCATCCCCATCCTCTCCCCCTCCACTTCCTCTTTCATATCCTTTGAACTGTTCAGTCTCAAGAGCCCGTCAACTCCAGTCTGATTGTCCTGTCATTTACCAACACAAGGGATAATTTACAGCAGTCAGTTATCCAGGTTATCTACCTAACAACCAGCCTGTCTTTGAGATGTGAGAAGAAACTGGAGCTCCATGGAAGTCCTTGCAGAAACAGGGTGACTATCCAGGTTCCCTGTAGCTAGCATCCAAACTCAGCATCAAACTCAGGCCACAGTAGCCACAGCCAATCCAAGTTGACTTATCTGACTCCAACACTGAGAATGAATGAGATGTATAGGGGTAAACGAACAAGGAAAACCTTACATGTGGGAAGGAACTGCAGATGCTGGTTTACACCGAAGATAGACACAAAAAGCTGGAGTAACTCAGCGGGTCAGACAGCATCTCTGGAGAGAAGGAATATGTGACGTTTCGGGTTGAGACCTTTCTTCAGGCATTCTCGTCCCGAAAATGTTCCTATTGTCTGGTTTGTGAGCAATATCAATCTCAAAGGTTTAATTCGGTCGTAGATAAGAAGGTCATCAAGGGAAGGAAGCAATGTTTGTTACAACTCTCTACCCTACAATATACCAACTACAAAGTCTGAAGAAGGGTCTCAATCCAAAACGTCGCTCATTCCTTTTCTCCAGAGATGTCTGACCCTCTGAGTTACTCCAGCTTTTTGTGTCTATATTCAAGGAAAACCCAATCCTAACCTTACTTCACCGCCAGACACAAGCATGCCCCAGTAAAAACAGAAAATGCTGGAAATAATCATCAGATCAGACATCAGAACTAAGCCTAAAACAATAACCCTCTTTCCCTATGCAGAAGACGCCGTCTGAGCAGCTGAAGATCTCCGTCTGGTTTAGATGTATTTTGGTTCCATATTTACATCAAGTGCAAGTCTCTTTATGGAAATGAGGAGCAAGTACTATACACTGTTTGTGCAAAACAGCACTAATCTTCAACAAAGAACCGCAATGTACACACGGGACTGAAACCAGGATTGCCATGGACCGACTTATTGAACAATAAACATATTTGCATTTGCGCTAATTTTTGCTCTTTGTAAGATGACACAAGTGCTTGATCTGGCCATGCTTATAGAATGATTTCTATTCCATTATAGACCGAGACATCATGCACGGCCAAGAATTAAGTAATGAGCAAGAATTTAAAGAAAAATTGGCCAACTCATCACTCAAGTACATTCCGTATTCCTGAAATCCACCCTACAAATTGTGCATTTGGCAGAACATTAATCACCATTAGTTGCTTTATAAATGGGCCACGTTTCAGATGGTATTAGTTATGGACATCGTCAATGAGCACAGAGGTGGCCGGAGAACAGGTCTCATTCAACATACACACAACATGGAACAGTAAGGCACAGCAATGGGACCTTCGGCCCACAATGTGTGTGCCGTACACCAAGTTACACAGATCTAATGAGTCAGTACATGATCCATATCTCTTTAATCCCTGCATAGTTTTCCAAAAGCCTACATGATGCATTTTAGAACATGGTCAGAAAAAAAATCAGCAGGTGCACTAAAGAACTAAGCCCATCCTCCCAGCAACTAGAACTACTATCTACCTCCTTGGAGACCCTTGGAATGACAATCTTTGATCGGATTTTTCTGGATTTTATCCGGCACTCAACGTTATTCCCTTCATACTGTGTCTATACATTGTGTACGGTTTGAATGTAATCATTTACAATCTTTCTACTGAGCGTGCAACAAAAGCTTTTCACTCTACCTCGGTACACGTAACAATAACATTCATTTAAACTCAAAACTAGGAGATAACAAAGACCAAAATAAGAATTTCAACAGGTCTGAGACAACTTTAGATTATAGAAATAGATAATTTTAAGTATTACATTAGATGGTCAACGTTAAGATGATTTATTTCGTCATCGTTGTACATTTTCTCATCATTCAGGGTGGCGCAGCGGTACAGTTGCTGCCTCACAGCGCCAGAGACCCAGGTTCGATCCTGATCTCGGGTGCTGTCTGTGCAGAGTTTGTACGTTCTCCCTGCAACCTGCGTGGGTTTCTCTGGATTCCTCCCAGAACGCAAAGTCGTGCAGGTTGGTTGGTTAATTGGCCCTAGTGTTTAGGGAGTGGATGTAAGAGTGGGATAACATACAATGGATGTGTGAATGGATGATTGATGGTTGGCATGGACTCATGGGTCAATGGGCCTGTTTCTAGGCTGTATCTTTCAATAAATCAATCCTTCAATCAATCTATCAATTCAATCAGATGCAAATTTTTTTGTTTAATTTAGATATATAGCACGGAAACAGGCCCTTCGGCCCACTGTGTACACACTGACCAGCGATCCCCGCACATTAACAATACCCTACACACACAATTTTACATTTATACCAAGTCACTTAACCAGCAAACCTGTACGTCTATGGAGTGTGGGAGGAACCCAAAGTTTTCCAGAGAAAACCCACGTGGTAAAAAGCCCGTACAAACTGCATACAGACAGCACCCGCAGTCAGGATCGAACCCGGGTCTCTGGTGCTGTGATATTGCTACAAAGTCATGAACTACATGGGTCAGGCTCCAGTACAGAAAAGGGTGATGTTATGGGGCACAGATACAGTTTGTGGGAGCAATGAAGGACCTTTACCTTATTGGAAATATTCCTTAATTTGACAAATCTTCCTTCATTGTCAATTTCATCTAAAATAACTTTTCCTTTCGAATGCGTGTGTTCCCTTTTTTCATAATTATAGGCGGCAATCTCCGTTTCAAACAACTTTCTTTTCTTCCCACACGGGGCGGAGACGTGGCTCGGTGAAGGCACCGCGCTCTGGACCAAAGAGCGTGGAGTCAAGTCAAGCCTGTCATGTGGGAAACAAGCAGAGACAAGTCATGCATATTTTATGCTGCATGCAAGCAGAACAATTCCGCAGTCCACCGGTTGCATATTGAGACGTGTGGGAAGGAAGTTTACACTGAAGATAGACACCAAAGGCTAGATCACCCCGCACAGCATCTCATGTGTTGCCTTGGGCCACCGTATATTTCCAAACCTTTTCTTCTTTGCTTTAAAATTATTCATAATCATCCTCAACTCACCCTCAGCACCGACTGGAGATCAATTTTATATATTGACCACAACAATTAAATATTTTAGTTTTTAATTTTAGAGAAACAGGCCCAACAAACTAAAACTCTGAAAGAGCCATAGATGGGACAGCATGTAATGCAGAACGTAGAAACGAGGAACTGCAGATGTTGCTTTATAACAAAGGTTCAGAGTGCTGGAGTAACTCAGTGGGTCAGGCAGCATCTGTGGAGAACATGGATAGGTGACGTTTCAGGTCTGGACTAATTGTGGGTGGGGGGGGGGACTAAGAAAGCTGGGAGAGAGGGGGGGCAAGACAATGCAGTAAAGTAGTGAGCATTAAATTTATTCAAGTGAAGATAGATTATCAAGTGGCAAAACTTTGTTGAAGTCAAATATAGCACAACATACATAACTCTTCCATCTCTCTTCCCCCCATTCCTTCACTGCATTTAGTCTGTAGAAGCGTCCTGACCTGGAACATCACCTATCCATGTTCTCCACAGATGCTGCCTGACCCGCTGAGTTACTCCAGCACTCTGTGAAACGTCACCTATCCATGTTCTCCACAGATGCTGCCTGACCCACTGAGTTACTCCAGCACTCTGTGCCTTTCCTTGGTAAACCATCGCCTGCATTCCTCGTTTCTACAAAACATACCTTTGTTCCTCTCCCTCCAACATCTTCCTGTAAGCATTAATTTCCAGGTCCAAGGCCAGTTTCACGTCGAGCAGTTGCTCGTATTCCTCCAGCTTCTCCTGCGCCTTCTTGCGTATTTCCCCAATGACCTCTTCCTTGGCCAACATCCTCTGCTGCCAAGTGGCCCGTTCACGATCCAAAAACATCTCCCGGTCCTGAACACTCGCCTTCAGCTCAGAAATCTGAAACGTCAGGAGTTTCACATTAGTTTAGTTTAGAAATACAGCGTAGAAACAGGCCCTTTGGCCAACCGAGTCTGTGCCGAACATCCTACACACTAGGGACAATTTACAGAGGCCAATTAACCTACAAACCCGCACGTCTTAGGGACGAGGAGGAAACCGGAGCTCCCGGAGAAAACCCACGTGGTCACAGGGAGAACGTACAAACTCCATACAGACAGCACCCGTAGTCAGGATCGAACACATATCTAAGGAAGCAACCCTCTCGCTGAGCCACACTCGAGTCCATTCCCTCCACAGATGCTGCCTGACCCGCTGAGTTTTTTTGCTCAATATTCCATCGTCTTTGTTTTCCTGTGCTTCCCTCCGCTTGTGTTTGTCGCAAAGTTGTACATTGAATGCACGCGCCTGAGATTGGATTTCTGCTCGCGATATTGAAAACTTGCAATATTTGAATGAGCCCCGCTAGATGAATGGAGACCTTACCTGACGTCGGCACTGCTGGAGCTCAGACACAAGACTCTGGGCTCTCACTTTAGCTTCTGCCGCTTCCTCCTTAGCGGCACTGGCAAAGTCGCTGTCCTTTGCTGCTGCTAACATCGCATTCTCCAGCTGGGAGAGGGAGAGGGAGAGGGAGAGGGAGAGGGAGAGAGAGAGAGAGAGAGAGAGGGAGAGGGAGAGGGAGATGATGAGGGCTGTCGAAACGAGTCATCCTTCTCAAGGTAACCTCGTTCTATTTCTTTAAAGAGCAGATGCCACAATTGTTTAATTTAGTTTAGAGATACAGCAGGGAAACAGGCCCTTCGGCCCACCGAGTCCACGCCGACCAGCGATCCCCGCATATTAACACTATCCTACACACCATTTACAGAAGCCAATTAACCTACAAACCTGCAGGTTCTTAGGAAACCGGAGCACACGGAGAAAATGACATTATAGTTCATCGTAGAACATTGAACAGTACAACTTTACTTTAGACATTAGAGAAATCTTTTCACCGATTGAGTTGTGAATCTGTGGAATTATCTGCCATAGAAGACAGTGGAGGCCAATTCACTGGATGTTTTCAAGGGAGAGTTAGATAGAGCTCTTAGGGCTACTGAAATCAAGGGATATGAGGAGAAAGCAGGAACGGGATACTGATTTTAGATGATCAGCCATGATCACATTGAATGGCGGTGCTGGGTTGAAGGGCCGAATGGCCTACTCCTGCACCTATTTTTTAATGTTTCTGTGTTTATACGATATCAGCTGGGAAGAAACTCTCCCTGAATCTGGAGACGTGCGTTTTCAAACTTCTGTACCTCCGAGTCTTATGTTAATTTTTGCAAATGGCGTTATGAATGTGTATGGAGCCAGAAAACATGAAATTTAGAAGTTGAAAACAGCTGATTTTACACTCCCACCCACCCCTTCGTAAGGCATTTGAGGAGGAAGGACAGGCTTTATTCTCCATCATGACGACAATGGAGCGTCAGGGGTCACCAATGTGGGGTACGATCCCGAAATTAAAGCGAGAAGCCAGGTGTAGTGGGAAGTACCTTCCTTCGTGTTGGAAGGAAGTCCACGAGAGAGAGATAGCACCCAAAGCCCTTGCCTTTAAACCCTCTGGTCAAGGGCCGCCTCTGGACTGATCCATTCCCGTGCCGAGGGATTTGACCCTTAGGATGGCCCGACCCTTGGGAACCGCCACAGTTTTAATATTTCAGGGTTCAGTTTGGAAGCCATCATATCATACACTACTACACAGGGCAGCATGGTGGTGCAGCACAAGAGCTGCTGCCTTACAGCACCAGAGACCCGGGTTCCATCCTGGCTACGGGTGCTGTCGGTACAGAGCTTGTACGTTCTCCCCGTGACCGCGTGGGTCTTCCCCGGGTGCTCCGGTTTCCTACCTCACTTCAAAGACGTGCATGCTAGTAGGTTAATTGGCTTGGTAAAGATTGTAAATTGTCTCTAGTGTGTTGGAGAGTCCTAGTGTAGGCGTACTGCTGGTCAGCGCAGACTCGGTGGGACGAAATGCCTATTTTAGCGCAGTATTTCTTAAAACTAAAACTATTAACAGTAGCTAACATCTAAAAACATTTATGACAAATATATATTTCTTCAAGGCAAGAAAACCTAATAGAACAAGTGTTCCAAGCACAACTAACAAGAAAATATAAGGAGGGCAAGAAAAGGCTTATAATCTTATCAAAAAGAGCTGCAAGGCAGATTGATGGGGCATGTAAAGAAATGACAAGTGGACAGAGTCGTCGATAAGGAAACACAAGGTGTAATGTGGGAGCAATTTAGTAAATAACATGAAGACAGACTGTGAAAACTGTAGATATGCAGAAAGGATAAAGGTTAACGACAGCTAATATATATCCCTTACAGACATACAGGAGGGATTATTCTGGGGAACAAGGAAATGGCAGAGAAATTAGACAAATATTTTATGTCTGTCTTCATACAAGACTCAGAAAAAATAACGGAGGACAGCAGGTAAAAGAATGTGCGAGCAGCTGAAAAGAATTAGCACAAATTTTTTTTTTAAGTATTAAAGAAATTTACATGTCTGAAAGTTGTCAAATACCAGAACCTGATGAGCTGTGTTCCATTGTTTAGTTGAGTGGGAAGGAACTGCAGATGCTGCTTCAAACCGAAGATAGACACAAAATGCTGGAGTAACTCAGCGGGACAGGCAGCATCTCCGGCGAGAAGGAACGGGTGACGTTTCGGGTCGAGACCCTTCGTCAGATGGAGAAGGATCCTTCTGAAGAAGAACCTCGACCCGAAACGTCACCCATTCCTTCTCACCAGAGATGTTGCCTGTCCCGCTGAGTTACTCCAGCATTTTGTGTCTATATCCAGTGTTTCAGAACAAGGGGTCACAGTCTAAGGATAAGGGGGAAATCCTTTAGGAACGAGATGAGGAAAACATTTTTCACACAGAGAGTGTGAGTCTCTGGAATTCTCTGCCACAGAAGGTAGTTGAGGCCAGTTCATTGGCTATATTTAAGAGGGAGTTAGATGTGGCCCTTGTGGCTAAAGGGATCAGGGGGTATGGAGAGAAGGCAGGTACAGGATACTGAGTTGGATGATCAGCCATGATCATATTGAATGGCAGTGCAGGCTCGAAGGGCCAAATGGCCTACTCTATGGCCGAATTGTCTATGTTTCTATGTTTAGTTGAGTTTAGATTAGAGATACAGTGTGAAAACACATATCAGTGATCACCGACCAGTGATCCCTGCACACTAACACTATCCTCCACACACTCGGGACAATTTACAATTTGAGAACGTACAAACAGCATACAGCACCCGTAGTCAGGATTGAACCTGGGTCTCCGGCGCTGTGAGGCAGCAACTCAAACGCTGCGCCACCGCGCGGGCCTCTTGTTGCCCAGCTAATTCTGATCAATGGTTCATACCAGAGAACTGATCCAAATAAAGCAAAAAACGTATTATAACTAAACTGACAGAAAGAGCTAAGAATAGCACATTATTATCAGTTAACCAGCAACTATATAAATGACAATGGCTCATGGTACTATTGGCATTAACATTTCTCTAGGATTTTGTATTATTGATATCAAGTGACGTTGCATACAAGGAAGACAATGATCTTGGAAGGTACTGGGCTCTTCATTTTTCTTTCATATTAATTTTTAAAACTTCATCCTTATGGTATGCAAGTCTTGGTGGATGAGCGCCAAATAAATTCCTTTCCATTGTGGGAAACCGCAGATCGAGACGAGGGGATTACACAGCAGCCAAACTTTCCACTTGGAAATCCTAAGTTGCATGAGGCAAGTGTATCTGCACAGTAGTAGCAGCACAAAGTCTTGAAATACGACCAAATACCTCTCCCCAGTATTGACAATATGTTCTGGGAGGCGTATAGACAGGAGAGACAGATCATCTCAGCATATTATTTAACGGCATAAAACACAGAAAATGAATCATCTTCATTTCAAACGGACTATGACACTCCATCTTCAAACCACTATAGTTAACACTGTGGCGGGGTCGAGGAAAGAGCATTCATGTCGCGGTCCTGTTTCCACCAATCTTTCCACCACCACACACAAGAAGCACAAGACAGACATCATTGTATGCAGACGCCGAGAAGTGTGTTCAACTCTAGATGACTAACTCCTTATCTTGTGTGTGGACGCGACACAAAGAAGGCCACTGCGGCACTAAAATTAATCTTACTCCCAATGGATCTTGATCCATTTAAAGCC
This sequence comes from Raja brachyura, assembly GCA_963514005.1. Next base: position 1,710,266 of record OY740814.1, on the reverse strand, counting down.
TTTAAATAAAGTAAAAACAATCCTGTCTAACAATAAAAATATAGAAACAAAGAGAGTGCAGGAGTAGGCCATTCGGCCCTTCAAGCCAGCATCACCATTCAATATAATCATGGTTGATCATCCAAAATCAGTACCCCGTACCTGCTTTCTGCCCATATCACTTCATTCCATTAGCCCAAAGAGCTAAATCTAACTCTCTCTTGAAAACATCCAATGCATTGGCCTCCACTGCCACAGATTCACAGCTCTCTGGGTCAAAAAGTTTTTCCTCATCTCAGTCCTACATGGCCTACCCCTTATTCTTAAACTGCGACCCCTGGTTCTGAACTCCCACAACATCGGGAACATTTTTCCTGCATCTGGCCTGTCCAAGTTTATATCTTTCTATGAGATACCCTCTCATCTTTCTAAATTCCAGTGATTATAAGCCCGGAGCTGTAACCGGTTGATAAATTAGATTATTTCATTATACTTTATCATAATTCTGTACTCCCTAAAGTGACAGGGTTGTAACAGGGCCGTTAGCAATAACACCACAATAGTCCAAATCAGCAGCTCACCGTCACTGGTCATAAACAACCAAGGACAGGAATCAAGCACGCACATTGCTGGTGACTCTGGTCAACAATATATATGTATTTTATGTCATCAAAATGAAAAAGCTCTTGCCACAAGGAGCTTGCTCAGAGTAGTCATAGAACATAGAAAAGTATAAGGTGGACACAAAAAGCTGGAGTAACGCAGTGGGACAGGCAGCATCGCTGGAGAGAAGGAATGGGTGACGTTTCGGGTCGAGAGCCTTCTTCAGACTGATAACAGATTCCAGAGACGCTGTCTGTCCTGCTGAGTTACTCCAGCACTTTGTGTCTATCTTCAGCATCTGCAGTTCCTTCCTACACAACAGGCCCTTTAGCCTGCCATGTCCGTGCCGAACCTGATGCTCAGGTTAACTAATCCCCTCCGACTGCATGCGATCCTCACCTCCTCCATTACGTACAGATCCACGAGCCTATCTAATAGCCTCAAACGCCACTGTGGTATCTGCCTCCACCACCAACCCCTGGCAGCACCATAACTTTTATCACCCTATTTTGAAAGGTTTCTCCAAAATGGTACCAGTTCCTTGCCATGAACCTTGCCCATTGGGTTGTACAAATGTTGAACGTTGCCCGACCTGTTTTTGATCCTCATGCACTGTGTGTTTTTCTTGGTCAAGATTCCAGCATCTGCAGTTCCCTGCAGCCCTGCCACCCTGACTCCATAAACACCATGAGCCTTGATCAAGGCAGGATGAGCAACTTTGCCTGAGGAATTTGGGGAAGGTGCTCTGGGTGGCCCCGCGATAGAGAGAGTTCCCTGCAGCCGAGCCAACACGAAAAGCTATTTTTAAAATGTATTATAACATTGATAATGAGCATCCCTTGTAGAGAGAGACAGGGTGTTGAGTTTCAGAGCCAGTGACCAAGTGATAGACCCTGGCAATGCTACACTCACTGTTCTATATTTATGCATGGCACAAATTCTCTGGAAACTTCTGCCTAATTGTTTATATGTTATCATGCCAAACTCACCCCAGTGAAGATCACAAGGCAGTCATGTTCATACGTTATAGGAGCAGACTGAGGCCATTCAGCCCATCAGGTCTACTTTGCCATTCAATTATGGCTGATCAATCTTTCCCTCCTAACCCCATTCTCCTGCCTTCTCCCCCCATAACCCTTGACATCTGTGCTAATCAAGAATCTATCAATGCTTTAAAAATATCCATTGACGGCCTCCACAGCGGTCTGCGGAAATGAATTACACAGATTCACCATCCTCCTCATCTCCTTTCTTAAGGTAAGTCCTTTTATTCCGAGCTGTGCCCTCTGGTCCAAGACTCGCCCACTGGTGGAAACATCCTCCCCACATCCACTCTATCTAGGTATGTTACAAAACTTACCTTGAGCAGCGCTGCAGTTCTGCCGCTCCCCGTGTGCGTGACTTTGGCGCCTTTCAGAGGGGGGCGAGCTTAAAGTGCCGTTTTTCCACAGGCAGGAAAAATCGATCAATGTCGGGCGATTTCGTTGCGGAAGAAAAATCGCTCCGACATTTCATGAATGAAGGTATTTTTAAATTACTCTAAATTATTTATTAACTAGAGTAATTTAAAAATCATCTTCAAAAGCCGTGAGCGCCGACAACCGGAAGGATTTTGCGTAGGGGAGAAAAAAAGATAAATAGTTTATTTTTATATTAAAAGTTGGTTTTTATGGAGGCTTTAGTAACATTTTCATGTTCCGAAATGGGGTCCAAAAAAATGTATGAACAAACAGTATTTTTCCTCCCGACTTCACCGCTAACCGCAACGTTCCAATCCACTGCATTTCACTAAAACCTACTCGCTAGTTGATTTAAATGGCCATTAATTTACAGGAATCAAACACTAAATTCCTTCCATCTGGCCCAGAAATTCATGAAAATGAGATTTAAAAATTATGTTATATTGTGGATTATTGTGTGAATGTTATTTGGACACTTTAAAATTTTAAAAAAAATTATATTTTCTTAAGAAATGGATAGATGTTTAGATCTACTCATTGAATTTTGTAATTAGCTACAATTAGATAACTAACTAATTATATGCTTTAATTTCAGGTCATCCAAGTAAGATTGTTTCATATTTGTTTCAGAATGCTTCAATCTATAATAAATGAAAATTTCATTGAGTTCTCGTAATTTTTAAAAAAGTTATGGGCTTTTAACAGTTCCAGATCACAGCTTTTGAGTTAAGTCAATTGATAGGCAATGGGGAACAAGATGCTAATTTCCGAGTATGAAAATGGCCATAACTTTCTTAATACTGAAAATATGAAAGTGAATTAGGTGTCAAATTAAACTTCTTTTTATGCTTTATCTGATGGGATAAATTGCAGACTTGATTTTTAAAATCTCAAAATTTTGTAACATTGCTACTCTATCCTGGCTAATATCTCCCTCTTCCCTGACTCTCAGTCGGAAGAAGAGTCTCGACCCGAAACGTCACAGATTCCTTCTCTCCAGAGATGCAGCCTGTCCCGCTGACTACTCCAGCATTTTGTGTCCTTCTCCATACATTTTGGTTACCTTTGTGTGGAAGTTTCTCTCCAGCTGCCCCCTGTACTGTTTGATTTGCTCAGACTGATCGCCCCTCAGTTTCTGAAGAACTTCGCTCAGCTGCCGCTCATTTTCCACCTGACGAACAATCTCCGTTTCTTCGCGCCTCACTTCGTGCCTTCTCTTGACTTCAGTAATTTCCTGCAGACATCACAAAGTAGTCAATCAACTGGTTAATTCAACTGCGGGATGTACATTTTTAAACCAAGCATAAAACAACGGTGGCACAGCGTTGGAGGTTGCCTCACGACGCCAGAGACCCGGGGTCAATCCTGACTAACGAGGGCTGTCTGCAAGGATTGTACGCAGGCCACGTGGAGAACGTACAAACTCCGCACAGACAGCACCCGTAGTCAGGATTGAACCTGGGTCAATGACACTGAGACGGATCCGGAAGGTGGCCTGACAGGATGGGCACTGGTTTTGAAAGGGTTAATGAGGAGAGGACATCTCTGGAAAGAGAATCTAGAAGCAGGGCTCATTGTGACAAGGTTTATGGCAGGTATACCTGCAGTTGCATAATGTCATGAGCCTTTAGAACTCTATCCTTCAAAGGATTGACGTGAGTCCATGAGTGCTTTAGGTGAGTTGAGTTCATTGTCACGTGTAACAAGGTACAGTGAAAAGCTTTTGTAGCGAGCTAACCAGTCAGCAGAAAGACAACACATGATGGCAATCGTGCCGTCCACAGTGCACAGATACAGGATAAAGGAAATAACGTTTAGTACGTTCTCAAGAGAGAGTTAGATTTAGCTCTTTGGGGCTTAAGGAAACAAGGGATATGCGGAAAAAGCAGGAACGGGGTACTGATTTGAGATGATCAGCAATAATCATATTGAATGGCGGTGCTGGCTTGACGGGCCAAGTGGCCGACTCCTGCACCTATTTTCGATGTCTCTATGTTTCTATGAAGCCAGTATAGTCCAAGGATCTCCAATGTGGTAGAGAGTGGTTGAGGACCGCACTCCAATTGTGGTTGATCCTTCACTGGCATCAGGAGATATAACCAGTCAGCAGAGAGATAATACGTGATCACAATCGAGCCATCCACAGTGTACGGATACAATGATAAAGGGAATGCTGTGAATAACATTTAGTGCTAGATAGAGTCTGACAGTTTAAGATAAAGTCCTAAAGTAGAGATAGATACTCGTTGAGCAAGGGGTGAAAGCTTTTTGTGGTAGTCAGGGATGTCCATCTGAGGTTACAATCAGTTTACTCACGATCGTATTTGTATGTAACCTTGCCCAGCGGACATTGATGTTTACTTATCTGAACCTCTACCTCTGAACAAAGGAACCTAGAGTATTCATTCAGCACTTGTTTAAAACATTATAGTTCCACCTGTGTCCGTCGCTCATGGGAGAACATTTCCATTGACTAATGCTTTTCTCTTAATATACATTCCTATAGTTTTGGTCTCCAAATCTGAGGAAAGACATTCTCGCCATAAAGGGAGTACAGAGAAGGTTCACCAGACTGATTCCTGGGATGTCAGAACTTTCATATGAGGCAAGACTGGATAGACTCGGCTTGTACTCGCTAGAATTTAGAAGATTGAGGGGGGATCTTATAAAAAACATTACAACATTCTTAAGGGGTTGGACAGGCTAGATGCAGGAAGATTGTTCCCGATGTTGGGGAGGTCCAGAACAAGGGGTCACAGTTTAAGGATAAGGGGGAATTCCTTTAGGACCGAGATGAGGAAAACATTTTTCACACAGAGAGCAGTGAGTCTCTGGAATTCTCTGCCACAGAAGGTAGTTGAGGCCAGTTCATTGGCTATAGTTAAGAGGGAGTTAGATGTGGCACTTGTGGCTAAAGGGATCAGGGGGTATGGAGAGAAGGCAGGTACAGGATACTGAGTTGAATGATCAGCCATGATCATATTGAATGGCGGTGCACGCTCGAAGGGCCGAATGGCCTACTCCTGCACCTATTTTCTATGTTTCTAAAAATGTTTAAAATGGTCAGAAGGATTATTTACTGAGAAGATTACACTGACAAAGTGTCAGTAATGCAAGCAGCCATTACAAAGACACTGCATAAATTTAGCGTGGAGGGGTGTGTGTGTGTGTGTGTGTGTGTGTGTGTGTGTGTGTGTGTATATGTGTGTGTGTGTGTGTGTGTGTGTGTGTGTGTGTGTCTCTCTCATTTAACACTGCCACATTTGGACAAAGCCAACAATACTCTCCACATACAGTAATAACTTGATCTAAAATATACCATCAGAAGTATTGGGCCTTGGCGATTTAATTCCACAATATCATTGGAATTAACAAAACAAAACAGTAACATTTTCGTTTAAATTACATTTATTGCAATAATAATAATAATATTTATCACAATAAATAGTCCAATTTTGCTCATTTGTGTAACCAATAACAACTTTTATTGCTAACTATTTTATTATCACTTTAACTTTATGTTAATTCTCAATATGTCAATTTATGGAACTTTTAGTTTGCACAATATCATATTTTGCATAAAATTAGCCTTTTAGCTTGGATTTGTCTAATTTTTGTAGCTGCTCAAGATTGGTACATGATGGAGTTTAAGCCTTTTAAAGGGAGCAGCATAACTTTGTGCTAAGCGTGTGAATTAGGTATTATCAGAAGGTCATGATTATATTTTTTAATATTTGAAATTTTACTCTACTTTATTTTTTTAGTTTAGAAATACAATGTAGAAACAGGCCCAACGAGTCCGCACCGACCACCATCACCAATACATTAGTTCCATCCCACACACTAGTGAGAAGCCAATTAACCTACCATCCTGCAAGTCTTTGGAGTGTGGGAGGAAACCGGAGCACCCGGAGAAAACTCACGCAGTCACGGGGAGTACATACAAACAGCACCCGTAGTCAGGATCGAACCCGGGTCTCTGGCGCTGTGAGGCAGCAACTCTACTGCTGTGTCACCATGCCACCAAATGTTTTCTATGCACTCTGAAGCAAATAAGCAAAACCTTCCTGGAATGTCTGCATCACCTTTGAGTTCCTTAATCTTATTTTCTTTCCTGCACGTCTCAAATCCTGTCTAATTTTGAGGGTGTGCCAACAGGCAGAGATTTCACTTATTTTTCTTTGCATTTCCAAATGCTTCATTTGACGGACCCTTTTACATAGACGGGAGAAAGACTGCTCTACCCAGCAGTGTTACACGGTGGTACAATGGTAGAGTTGCTGCCTGCCACAGTGCCGGAGACCCGGGTTTGATCCAGACTATGAGTATGTATTCCCAGTGTCCATGTGGGTTTCCTCTGGGTGTTCCGGTCTCCACCCACATCCCAAAGGTATGCAAGTTTGTTGGTTCGTTGGCCTTTGTAAATTGGCTCCCGTGTGTAGGATTGAACTAATGTACGGGTGATCGCTGGTCGGCATGGACTCGGTGGGCCGAAGGGCCTGTTTCCACGTCATATCTCTAAACTAATCGACACTAAACAGCGAGCAATGTGACCAAGAACACAGCCCTCCCAGTGGGATGAGTCATGCCGTCTATCGGCTCTGGAAATCACCCACTGTCTCAGCTGTTCAGGGCTCTGGGGAAAGAGAACTACATTCCACTGAAGTCATTTCTTTCAACACTCGGCATAGCCTTCTGAGAATTACATGCTTTAAATTATAAATGAATCCTGTGCATTGAAGGGTAATCACACCTCATTATTGCGTTCGATGTGCCGCTCACAGCTAGCTCACTTATTTGGGAAGGACATCATGTCTCTCTCTGCGTATTGGCACAGGTTACATTATAAAGTTCAATATTTCACCAACACGTTCTGCTGTTTTCTGCAAGATTCTCAGATAGTTTATTGTGGTCAATGCTTTTCTTTCAATGTATTTCAAACCAGACCATACCAGCGATCCCTGCACACTAACACAGTCCTACACACACTAGGGACAATTTACAATTGACAGATGCCAATTAACCTACAAACCTGCACGTCTTTGGAATGTGGGAGGGAGCCGGAGCACCCGGAGAAATCCCATGCAGGTCACAGGGAGAACGTGCAAACTCCATACAGACAGCACCTTTGGTCAGGATCGAACCCGGGTCCCTGGTGCTGTAAAGCACCAACTCTACCGCTGCACCACCCATCAAAAGCATTGAAGATGGTTTTAGACGGGCACATGGATAGGCAAGGAATGGAGGGATATGGATCATGTGTCGAGGAGATTAGTTGAACGGCATGATGTTTGCCACCCACACTGTGGTCTAAAGAGCTTGTTCCTGCGCTCTTTGTTCTACCTTCTACACACTACAAAGTATTTGGGATTCCCGGTGATTTCAGTACATACCTTCTCGTGGAGGCTTTTCTGGAAATCTAACTGCACCTGCAATGCTTGCGTTTTGTTTTCCAAGTCACATCTCCGTAACATTTCATCTTGCAGCTGTGTTTTGGTGTCATGGACGATTGCATTAGCCTAGGTTAAAATAGAAAAGACAACGCAGCTCTGAGCGTCCGTTCCTTGTGACGAGGATGGGGATGAACGTGGCCGATACAGAGTGCCTACTTTAGCCAGCTGAGCTTGGACTTCATGCAGTTCACTCTCCAAATGCCTCTTCTCACCCAGTGATGTGGACAGCTGGGTCTTGTTGTAATTCAGCGCCAATTCCCGGTCTCTCAACAGCGTTAAAGCAGATTCCAACTCCGACTCCTTTTTTGCAGTTCTGAAAGAATATAATATTACTTCCAGTTTATTTGATTTTCACTTCAACTTTCCCCACTCAAACTAGATATCGGACACTCTTTAAAAATTAATTTGATATGAAAACACACATGCTGCTTTTGGAAGGATCTGTGGCAAAATCATTTGAAGCAAAGGACTGTTCACAATTTGATTAAAATAAAACAGCAGGCGGCAGAAATATAAACTACAGCTGAAGCCTGCTCCCTCTTCTTTTCCAGTTTATACAATCCCTTCCCATAATTCTGGCAGCTCCCGATGGTACCCTGCCCTGCACTGCTGAAAGTAGAACCTCATTAAACACCATTAGAGCAGTTGTTGAGGCAGCAATACCTCAGAATTCTGGGCCACACCACTCTGGCCGCGCGCCCATTCACTCCTGCCATTCACTCCGGGAAGAAGGTAAACGGTTTCTTCTTCCCTACAACGATCAGGCTATTAAACACTATAACCTCCAAATGAGTTTCCAACAACATAGACTTTGGGCATTATATAAAATATAATGTTGGCGTGGGAGATTGCAACCTTCACGTGGTCCGCCCTGTTTCAATGAATGCAATCAACCTGGCGTGCACAAACAAATAAGATTAAATAGAACAAGTTGTCCTCCAACTTTAAGCTGTGCATGTCATATGCAAGAAGAAGATATATAATGTGTGTGTGTGAAACGGCATCTGCAGTTTGTTCCTACACGTATATGTGTGTGTGTGTGAGTGTGTGTGTGTATATATTATATATAACAAACTGTATACATATCATCATCATCGGTGGTCACTTGAAACGAGTATGACTGTCCTCTCCTCTCTGTAGGGTCATCTACTTGTGGGTCTGCAGACATCTGTAGAGGCCGATCCGCGATCCACACACGTTGGTGCAACGTGGGCAGTGGAGACGGGCGGTGGTGGGTAGTGGTCGAGCCCCCTTCTCTCTCTCCTTACGGTGCTGTCGCTTTGTCTCTGCGACATGGTGTAGCTCCGTTTCGTGACGTGCAGCTCCTTCCTGCACGGATTTCCTCCAGGATCGCCTGCCCAGTGCAATGTGTTCCCAGGTGCACGATGTGATGTAGTATTTCTTCAGACTGTTCTTGATGTTGTCCTTGAAGCTTTTCTTTGGCCCGCAGGGGGCTTGCCGACCTTCCTTCAGTTGAGAGTACAGGACGTGTTTAGGGAGACGTGTGTTGGACGAGCAGATGACATGGTCAGTCCATCGAAGTTGGTGCTGCATTATTGTGGTGGTGATGCTGGTCATGTTGGCTTCCTCCAAAACGCTGATGTTGGTGTGTTTGTCCATACAGCAGAATACTGTATTCATATACACACACACTTACACAATGCGTAGGAATGAACTGCAGATGCCGGTTTACACTGAAGATAGACACAAAATGCTGGAGTAACTCAGCGGGACAGGCAGCATTTCTGGAGAGAAGGAATGGGTGATGTTTTGGGTCGAGACTCTTCTTCAGATTGACGTGTTTTGCATAAGGTTCCAGCATCTGCAGTTCCTTTTGTGTGTTCATTTATAAAAGGGCTGGCACAAAGGACAGACCTTGGTTTTGAAGATGGGTCTCGAGTCGACCCGAAACTTCACCCATTCCTTCTCTCCAGAGATGCTGCCTGTCCGAAGTTACTCCAGCATTTTGTGTCTACCTTCGATTTAAACCAGAAACTGCAGTTCCTTCCTACAGATATATATATATAATTAGCATGTTGTATATATATATATATTTTTTTTTTCGAATACACATACATATATATATATATATATATACTCGACTAAGTGGGACATGTTGGGTCCCAGCTTCACACGGGAGGGCTGGTCCCCAACACAATATTCAAAAAGGCACACCACTTTTCAATAAGGCACAGTTAAAAGGCAGAGTTAAACCACCCTTTTTATTTTCAAACCAACCACCTTTTTCATCTTCAAACCAACCAACTTTTTCATTTTCAAAACAACCATTTTTTTTCATTTTCAAACCAACTGCTTTTTTCATTTTCAAACCAACCACATTTTCATTTTCAAACTTCCTTTTTGCAAACCACATTAAGGGCACTCAAAACCACACTCACAATTTAGTCGACACGTGTTCAGTGCTATTCACAGCTCAGACGGAGAGTCGTGACCTCTCGCTCCCCCATCTTACAGGGACTGAGGCACGTCTACACTTCCGGGTTATACACATACATACATACATATAATTAAAAGTCTCATCTTGACCACTTCTTGTTTGCACTGTGCTTTGATTTTAGAAAAAATGGTACCACATATGGCTGCGATTTGTTGGCCATCTTACTCAGAGTCCTCCACCGCAGTGCATGGCCCCGAGGATTTTTCCCATCGATGGAAAATAAAAGACTTATTAGTGTTTAACAAATCTTGAGATTCTCTCTCCTGTCAATCACCGCCATGAAGGCCACACCCCTTCCGGTGGGAGGGGGAGGGACTATAAAACCCAGAAGTGCGGGCGTGGCTCAGTCTGTCTGCAAGATGGTGAGGGAGAGGTCACGACTCTCTGTCTGAGCTGGGAAACTACAGAATGCTTCAGTGTGCAATGTACTTGAATAAATGATTTGTTAGCCCTTAATGAAAATGAAATGAATTGTTTGGCCTGCCCTGTGCTTGAAACTGCAATGGCAATGGAAATGTAGTGAAAATGCAATCAGCTGTTTGGCTTGAACCTACCCTGTGCTTGAAAGTGCAATGGCAATGGAAGTGAAATGAAAATGCAATGAGCTATTCGGCCTGCCCTGTGCTTGAAACTGCAATGCAATTGGAAATTAAATGAAATGAGTTGTTTGGCCTGCCTGAAACCACTAATTTTGGCCCACAAGGCCCCTATTAGCCGAGAAACCAGTCCCTTTTGCCCAAAATGCCTGTACTAGCCCAGGAGTCCCTTCGCCCATCAGTATTCCCCCTGCAAGTATTAAACCTCACTCCAGTATTTTTTTCCCTCCCTTCATTTGCTCCCTGTGAGATCCAGGCCAGGATAGACTTTCCTCCTTCATTGCTGTGATCTGCAGAACAAGATGAAAAATGTCTAAAATCGATTCTCCCCCCTCTCCCTCACAGTCTCTCACCTGTTTTGGGCAGAATTTCTGGCAGTTTCTGAGCTGCCAGCCCACCAGGCCTGAGTGACTGAGCTGCCAGCCCACCAGGCCTGAGTGACTGATCTGCCAGCCCAAGAATCCATCCGGCCCACAATGTCCATACTAGCCCTCTTGAAACCAGTCCCTTCGGCCCACAACACCCATACTAGCACTCCAGAAAGCACACCCCCCCCCCCCCCCCCCCCCACCGGCCGGCAATATTGGAATTGGTGGAGAGGTGGAATATTGCGTTGGGGGACCAGCCCTCCCGTGTGAACATGGGACCCAACGGGTCCCACTTAGTCTAGTAACATACTATAATAAAATAGTTTTAACCTGCAAAATGTATCTGTGTGAAGCTATTTTAAAATCTTTACATCAACACTAAATGCCCCATAGCTTCTTACGCCGACAACTACAAAATGCCTGTTGTTCTTTCCAACTCCATGGCTTAATCAAGCGTTCTGAAGAGACAATGCTGACATGACCAAGAGTCCCGAATGAGAGATTGGAGATTATTTATGAACAATCACGAGATGTATTAAGTTTCAATTTATACTTCTTGTGTTTATAGTTAAACTGAGAGTAAGATTCTAACAGCAACTACGTTGATGATTTGGCAAATATGGGACCAGCCAGTGATATCTAGATTAATTTATCATGCAAATGTTTCCTGTAAGCATTCCTTCCACATTATAAATTCCTCTGATTATATTTACAATGCCACTAACTTTCCTGAACTTGTCACACTGTGGAGACATGTTGCCTTCAGAAAACAAACTGCTGGACCACATAGACAGCGTGTAACAATTACTAAAACAAATCAGTTATTTCAAACCAAAGATAATCAAATATTTTAAAGATAAGCTGAGTTAATTGCCTGTGTACAAAGCCATTTCACCATTAATGAAATTAGTTTTTTTTTAAAACAGATGTGAAATTGAAAGATGTCTGGAAAAAACAAACAATAGTTGCACCAGCAACCTCACAAATAATAAAGTCTTTCTACATTCAACAGCTCTACATCAGGGCGGCACGGTGCCAGAGACCCAGGTTTGATCCTGACTACGGGTGCTTGGCTGTACGGAGTTTTACGTTCCCCCGTGACCTGTGTGGGTTTTTTGTTTCGAGATCTTCACTTTCCTCCCACAATCCAAACACGTCCAGGTTGTAGGGCAATTGGCTTGGTATAAATGCTCTATCCTGCACTCGCAGGGTAATGTACATAAGCCAATTCACCTGCAAATGTGGGAGGAAACCGGTGCAACCGGAGAACATCTACATGGTCACAGAGAGCCCCACGCGGGTCACGGGGAGATAGATAGATTATTGATTAATACAGGTGTGAGGTTATGGGGAGAAGGAGGGAGAATGGGGTTAGGCGGAGTATGAATGGCAGAGTAGACATGATGGGCTGATGGGCTAAATGGCATAATTGTATTTCTATCTCTTATGACCTTATGAGAACATACAAACTCCGTACAGACAGCACCCGTATGCAGGATCGAACCCGGGTCTCAGGCGCTGTGAGGCAGCAGCTCTGCAAAACACATGATCTCTGGCTGAATACATGTGAAGAAACACATCTGGCTGTGTCTGGAAGACCTGTGCCTTTCAGATGTTTCCTGTAAAGTCCATGTTTTTGTATGCATTGGTGAAGAAGTCGACGATGACTTAAGAGCTCAACCTCTATTTGCACATCTGCACGTGGCAGCTGTGAGCTAAGGAGTGCACTGAGATGAACTGGACTCTGGAGTGGAAATTGCAATGGTAAGTTAGTTATAGCCTACACTACCTTATAGGGTAATGTTAGTGTGCGGGGATCACTGGTCAGTGTGGGCTTGGTGGGCCGAAGGGGCTGTTTCCGAGCTGTATCCTTAAACTAAACTTGACGATAAACTTCACTCCTGCCGTAAGTCACTGACTTACTGCAAGTTTAAACGGTAACCAGAGAAGAGAAGAAACAAAAGTTGTTTCACAAAAAAATCACAAAAAAATCTCAAAGGCCATGGTAAAGCTCATTTGCTCTGAAAAAAATGATATTACTGCCAACAGCAGTTTATTTTATAAGTTCACTCGATAGACTTTGGTGATTCGTATAATTATTAATGCCAATGTCGTTATCACTCTGCTACCCTCGTGATGAAAAATGCAAAACAAGTCTGCAACCAGTTTAAATGAAATACAAGAAATTACTTTGACAAGAGCAGCTTTAAGATTGGCTTAATGAGAACAGATTTTTCACTGATAAACACAAAGTGCTGGAGTAACTCAGAGAGTAACATTATCTCTGGAGAAAAAGGATGGGTGACGTTTCGGGTCGGAACCCTACTTCAGTCAGAGGTAGGGTCTCGACCAAGGAATACACCCACCCTTTTTCTACAGAGTTTCTGCGGGTCAGGCAGCATATCTGGAGAAAATGGATAGGTGACATTTTGGGTCTTCAGAGATGCTGCCTGACCTGCTGAGTTACTCCAGCATTTTGTGCCTATCTTTGGTACAAACCAGTATCTAAGGTTCCTCTTTATTACATTATAATACAATGTTTCATTACGTTCCGTTTTCCAACTGTAACTAACACTGTATTAATGACAGTGGATTTATTCCATGGAAAACAATCTCAATCTTCACATGATCCAACAGTTATTTTTGACAGCAAAGATCTTAACAAGCTCAATGCAAAACAGATGGCAAATGTGTGTCAGCCTTGAAGATATTCAGAGAAAACACTGTCAGTTCTTCAACAAATGAGTTTAGTGAGAGGTGAAATAGTGAGGTGTAATTGAAAGAAGAACACAATATTCTCTGCAGAGCATGCTACAAATCAACATACATTTCGAGAAAAAATAATGTAGCTTTGACAAGTGATAATTAAAACATTAGTAAGAAATTGCAGGAACGCCCTCAGTTCGTTATGAAGGCGATTGAAGAAAAGGAACATTTAGTGATTGTTTATGGAATTGGCGAGTATTTGGAAGCTTTAAGAAAATAAACCAAAGGGGAACATGCCATTTAAAACCATGTTTTGAAAGGACCATGTACAACTTAATTCATTATGGACCTGGCTAACGTGCAAAACCACTAGCATCTTAGCATCCAAGAAAAACCATTACCCATTCTATTAATAAATACATTTACCATGACCCAATGATTAAACTTACATAAACCAAATTTTAGTTTAGCTTATTATTGTCACGTTTACCAAGGTACAGTGAAAGGCATTTTGTTGCGTGCTAACCAGCCATGATCACATTAAATGGCGGTGCTGGCTCGAAGGGCCGAATGGCCTACTCCTGCACCTATTGTCTATTGTCAGTCAGTGGAAAAACTATACATGATTACAATCAAGCTGTCCACAGTGGATGGATACATGATAAAGGGAATAACGGTTAGTACAAGATAAAGTCCAGTAAAGTCCGATTAAAGATAGTCCGAGGTTCTCCATTGAGGTAGATGGTAGGTCTGGTCCTCTCTCCGGATGGTGATGGGATGGTTCAGTTGCCCGATCACAACTGGGGAAGAAACGTCCCATTTACTCAAAGACCAATATAGTTGCACAGATAATTCTCCACTGGGCAGCATCCGATAAAATATTCTACTTGATAAGGCATTCAGGCGAATATTTGTTATACCATAAAGATAATTATTATTTTCCGAAAAGGAGTTAGCAAACGCAGAACTTATTTTACTCTAAATCTTACCTCCACTACCCTTCTGTGGAACATGAGGTCTCCTGATCTCACTTAAGGGTCAACGATCCTACCAACAACTAGAGAGCTGTCCCAAGCTTCTATCTATCTCATCGGAGATCCTCGGAATTTCTCTGATAGGACTTTACTGGCTTTATCCTGCACTAAACATTATTCCCTTCATCATGTACCTGTACACTGTGGATGGTTGATTGTAATCATGGACTCTCTCCATTGACTGGTTAGCACGCAAGACAAGCTTTTCACTGTATCTCGGTACACGTGACAATAAACTCAACTCAAACTCAACATAATGTTTGATTCGTTCACAAGTCCATACAAGCCAAGTCCAAGGGTACACAAAATGCTGGAGAAACTCAGCGGGTGCAGCAGCATCTATGGAGCGAAGGAGATAGGCAACGTTTCGGGCCAAAACCGTTCTTCAGACTGATGGGGGGTGGGCTCCCCATCCTTGGACTCCTCAAGCCAAGTCCAAGCTAAGGATCTCACCATCATTGACCCACAATTACATATCTACTCAAACTTTTATTTCATGTGAAAATAAGTGGACGGGTGATAGGAGTGAGGGTGTTCAGAGGAAATGGGATCATGGGAAGAATGGGAGTCATAGAATCATAGAAAATAGGTGCAGGAGTAGGCCATTCGGCCCTTCGAGCCTGCATCACCATTCAATATCATCATGGCTGATCATCCAACTCAGTATCCTGTACCTGCCTTCTCTCCATACCCCCTGATCCCTTTAGCTACAAGGGCCACATCTAGCTCCCTCTTAAATATAGCCAATGAACTGGCCTCAACTACCTTCTGTGGCAGAGAATTCCACAGACTCACCACTCTCTGTGTGAAAAAAGATCTTCTCATCTCGGTCCTAAAAGACTTCCCCCTTATCCTTAAACTGTGATCCCTTGTTCTGGATTTCCCCAACATCGGGAACAATCTTCCTGCATCTAGCCTGTCCAACCCCTTAAGAATTTTGTAAGCCTCTATAAGATCCCCCCTCAATCTTCTAAATTCCAGCGAGTACAAGCCGAGTCTATCCAGTCTTTCTTCATATGGAAGTCCAGTCATCCCAGGAATCAGTCTGGTGAACCTTCTCTGTACTCCCTCTATGGCAAGAATGTCTTTCCTCAGATTAGGAGACCAAAACTGTACGCAATACTCCAGGTGTGGCCTCACCAAGACCCTGTACAACTGCAGTGGAACCTCCCTGCTCTTGTACTCAAATCCTTTTGCTATGAATGCCAACATACCATTCGCTTTCATCACAGCCTGCTGCACCTACTTTCAATGACTGGTGTACCATGACACCCAGGTCTCGTTGCATCTCCCCTTTTCCTAATCGGCCACCATTCAGATAATAATCTACCCTCCTGTTTTTGCCGCCAAAGTGGATAACCTCACATTTATCCACATTATACTGCATCTGCCATGTATTTGCCCACTCACCCAACCTATCCAAGTCACCTTGCAGCCTCCTAGCATCCTCCTCACAGCTAACACTGCCCCCCAGCTTCATGTCATCCGCAAACTTGGAGATGTTGCATTCAATTCCCTCATCCAGATCATTAATATATATTGTAAATAGCTGGGGTCCCAGCACTGAGCCTTGCTGTACCTCACTAGTCACTACCTGCCATTCTGAAAATGACCTGTTTAATCCTACTCTTTGCTTCCTATCTGCCAGCCAGTTCTCTATCCACATCAATACTGAACCCCCAACACCATGTGCTTTAAGTTTGTATGCTAATCTCTTATGTGGGACCTTGTTGAAAGCCTTCTGAAAGTCCAGATATAGCACATCCACAGGTTCTCCCTTATGCACTCTACTAGTTACATCCTCAAAAAATTCAATAAGATTCGTCAGACATGATTTACCTTTCATAAATCCATGCTGACTTTGTCCAATGATTTCACCGCTTTCCAAATGTGCTGCTATCCCATCTTTAATAACTGACTCTAGCATTTTCCCCACTACCGATGTTAGACTAATTGGTCTGTAATTCCCCGTGTTCTCTCTCCCTCCCTTTTTAAAAAGTGGGGTTACATTAGCTACCCTCCAATCCTCAGGAACTACTCCAGAATCTAAAGAGTTTTGAACAATTATCACTAATGCATCCACTATTTCTGGGGCTAAGTCCTTAAGCACTCTGGGATGCAGCCTATCTGGCCCTGGGGATTTATCGGCCTTTAATCCATTCAATTTACCTCACATCACTTCCCGGCCTACCTGGATTTCACTCAGTTCCTCCTTCTCATTTGACCCCCAGTCCCCTGCTATTTCCAGCAGATTATTTATGTCTTCCTTTGTGAAGACAGAACCAAAGTAGTTATTCAATTGGTCTGCCATGTCTTTGTTCCCCATGATCAAGAGTCGGAGGGGTGGGGACAATGTGATTGGGTGGGGGAGCTGGGATATAAGGGGTGAATAGGAAATGGGAGAAGATAAATTGGAGAGATGTCCGGGGGGTGGGTGAGATGGGGTTTGGAGAGATGATGGAGGGGGTTGGAGGTAGGATTGGGATGGGGATAAGGGATGGGGAAACTGGACTGGATGGCGGTGAGACAGGTGCGGGGCACCGGCCTCAGTACCTGTCCCCCAGTGTGTGCTACCTGTCCCAGTGTGTGCCACCTGTCCCCAGTGTGTGTGCCACCTGTCCCCAGTGTGTGTGCCACCTGTCCCCAGTGTGTGTGCCACCTGTCCCCAGTGTGTGTGCCACCTGTCCCCAGTGTTTGTGCCACCTGTCCCCAGTGTGTGTGCCACCTGTCCCCAGTGTGTGTGCCGCCTGTCCCCAGTGTGTGTGCCACCTGTCCCCAGTGTGTGTGCCACCTGTCCCCAGTGTGTGTGCCACCTGTCCCCAGTGTGTGCCACCTGTCCCCCAGTGTGTGCCACCTGTCCCCAGTGTGTGTGCCACCTGTCCCCAGTGTGTGTGCCACCTGTCCCGTGTGTGCCACCTGTCCCCAGTGTGTGTGCCACCTGTCCCCAGTGTGTGTGCTACCTGTCCCCAGTGTGTGTGCTACCTGTCCCCAGTGTGTGTGCCACCTGTCCCCAGTGTGTGCTACCTGTCCCCCAGTGTGTGCCACCTGTCCCCAGTGTGTGTGCCACCTGTCCCCAGTGTGTGTGCCACCTGTCCCCAGTGTGTGTGCTACCTGTCCCCAGTGTGTGTGCCACCTGTCCCCAGTGTGTACCACCTGTCCCCCAGTGTGTACCACCTGTCCCCAGTGTGTGCTACCTGTCCCGCAGCAGGCGATTCTCCTCCCGCACACTGCCCAGATCCAGCTGTATCCGGGCCCGCTCCGCATCCGCGGCTTCACGCTGTCCCCGCCAGCCCGCCAGCTGCTGCTCCAGGAGGCTGCGGGTCCCCTCCCGCTCGGCGCTGCGGGCAAGGCGCCTCCGCAAGTCTCGCCGCTCCGTCTCCAGCCCGCAACTCTGCTCAATGCAGGCGGCCAGGCGGTCGTTCAGCGCCCGCAGCTGCTGCATCTCCTGCAGCCGGCTGATGCGGGCCGGGCTGGGGCTGATGCGGGCCGGGCTGGGGCTGGGGCCGGGGCCAGACCCGGGCTCCGGCGACCCATAGCCCCGCCAGTAAGGCGTGGAGCTCCGCCACTCCATCGGCCGCACCCGCTCTCCTCCGGCACCGGGGCTGAGTCCCGACCTCCGCATCCCGCACAGCTCCTCGCCCCGCACGGTGTCTCTCCCGCAGCAGCTCAGGGTCTGTCTGACCCGCACAATCTACCCCCACCCACAGCCTCCAGTCCCGCAAACGCTCCCTCAGCACCAGGAGGGTTCGAGAGACACAAGTGCATCATTAAACAAAGATAACAGAGAGATTCGCTTTAATTAAACCAGTAAAGTCCAGGGCCGCTCACCAAATGAAATAAACGCCGCCAGCACAGGAAACCGACATTTAAAGTACCATTTTATTTTGAGGTTGAATTTCTGTATTTTTAATGCTTACAGGCCGTTTTATTTCCTGCTAGCGTTACCTCAACTTCATTTGAAGCAGAGTGCACCTGAACACACGCGCCTGAACACACACCTTTACATACACCTGTACATGCACACCTTTACATACACCTGTACACACATACACCTGTACATACATACCTATACACATACACACACCTGTATACACCTGTACATATACTGACCTACACCAACACTTATCTGCACACACACATATCACTGTTGCTCTTAGGTAGTGAATGGCCTTTCTCTGATGTCAGGTTACCCACAGGAATTCACTCCCACATCATGGTTCCATGGTCTCTTCATTATCACGGGGACCAAGGTACAGTTGTCTTCTTCTTCTTGCGTGTGGGGTGCACAGCCTAAAGTTGGAGGACAACTAGTTCTATTTGATCTTATTTGATTGTGCACGCCAGGTTGATTGCACTCGTCGAAACAGAGCGGACCACGTGAAGGTTGCAATCTCCCACGCCAACCAAAGTACAGTGAAAGGGGGGGTTACACAAAAAGCTGGAGAAACTCAGCGGGTGCAGCAGCATCTAAGGAGCGAAGGAGATAGGCGACGTTTTGGGTAGAGACCCTTCTTCAGACCCTTCAGAGACCCTTCTTGCATAAAAGCACAGTGAAATACCTGTTTTGCTCACAGCTCAGCCAGACTATCACCATACATGTGCTCAACCCCCTGGTTAGTCCAGAATGTAATTGCTACTGGCAGCTTATAAACAGGAAATGCTGGAAACCCATGGCAGGTCAGTGCGCATCTGTGGGAAACATAGAAACATTGAAATTAGGTGCAGGATTAGGCCATTCGGCCCTTCGAACTTGCACCGCCATTCAATATGATTATGGCTGATCATCCAACTCAGTATCCCGTACCTGCCTTCTCTCCATACCCTCTGATCCCCTTAAAAGGAAGAGAAATAGAGTTAATATTTCAAGTCAATGAACCTTTGTTGGATTAAATATCTTCGTATCTAAAGGGCAGTCTATAACGCTGAGATATCGTACAGCTTGCTCCTCGAACCAGCTTTGTATCTCATGTAGAAACGTACCATTTATTGAAGGAGGGTCTCGACCCGAAAGGTCACTAATTTTATCTCTGCAAAGATGCTGCCTGTCCTGCTGAGTTACTCCAGCATTCTGTGTCCATCTATCATTTATTGACATTATTGTTATTGCAAATTTCATAAAGGTGTGCATTTCCACAACTTCAATAAATTTCTTGCTCTTAATAAATGTAGAAATTTTCGTGCTTTGAAACAAAAATGTAAGCACATGAAAATGTTAGTCTGTTAGCTTCAGTTCAAGAAATATTTCTGCACCTCAGGTCCTCACTAAAGAATATTCATAATAAAATATTAATGTACAAATATTATAAAATATTCATGCCTATCAAAGACTTGGGTTTGCCAGAGTTTGCATTCTAAGTCCTCCATTACCTAGCAGTCGTTACAAAAAACTTTAAAGTGTTTCTCTATAGTTTGTAAATCATAAAACATCATGGAAGTTATCAGGAGCAACTCTCTCAAGTGTTAAAATATTTACAGATGATTCATTGTTAATCAACAAATTGTATTCAGTCTGTAGAAACAAAAAATGCTGGTTTATACCAAAGATAGACACAAAGTCTGGAGTAACTGAGGCAGGCAGCATCTCTGGCAGAAAAGGGATGGGTGACTTTTCGTGACCCTTCTTCAGATCTAATATATAAATACATGTATTTGTGTATACATACAAAATACTTATTTATATGAACATGTATGTATTAAATATTTATACATGTATAAATTGTATTCAGTCACTTGATGAATAAAATGAAATTGGTGATAAAAATATTGGGAACATTATGGATCAAATATATATTGATCTATTGTAACCCAGCGGTATGAATATTGACCTCTAACTTCAAGTCACCCTAAAGGCCCTGTCCCACTTAGGAAACCTGAACGGAAACCTCTGGAGACCGTGTGCCCCACCCAAGGTTTCCGTGAGGTTCCGGTCATTCTCCATGAGTCACCAGAGGTTCTGGTCAATTGCCTGGAGAGCCTCAACCGAAGCGTGAGCTGCATCTATTGACCAAGGATCTTTGCTGCCGACCGCGCACACACACACACATCGCGAAGGTGGAGGTCATGGACAGCGGAGGAGCGCTTTCTCCGTGTAAAGAGGAAAGTAAGCGGCTGCCACAGAGCACTGTAAATCCTTTAGTGAGCGCAGGAGGGAGGGAGAGAGAAGGGGAGGAGAAACAGTGGAGACAGTTTTAGGATGTTTAATAAAGTTAGCGGGCAGTTTACCTTCCGGCGGATCTTCTAGGTCCTGAAAACCAAATAAGATGCATTTGCTGAAACCTTCAATGAGCCAATCAGAATGGCCGGTCAGTGAAGGCCTTCGACTGGCTGTCAGTAAAAATGCGACCCATCACTGGCTTCGACAGAACGGTGACCTATTTTTAGATGCGGCCGGTTTTGGTTTTTTTTTAAATAATCGCAGGAACGTAGCAGAAACCGCGATTACGCGGAAACCACTTTCCACAATTAGGGAGAGTGACCGGAACCTCATGGAAACCTTGGGTGGGGCGCAAGGTCTCCAGAGGTTTCCATTCAGGTTTCCTAAGTGGGAAGATCTGCTGGAAGGTAAAATGCCCGCTAACTTTATTAAACTTATTAAAAACTGTCTCCACTCCTTCTCCCCCCTTCTCCCCCCATTCTCTGTCCTTCTCTCCCTCCGCGCTCTCTAAAGGACTTATCATGCCCTATGGCAGCCGTTTACTTTCCTCTTCAACACGCAGAAAGCGCTCCTCCGCTGTCCCTGGCCCCCACCTTCGCGATGTGTGTGTGTGTGTGTGTGTGCGCGCGGTCGGCAGCAAAGATCCTTGGTCAATAGATGCAGCTCACGCTTTGGTTGAGGCTCTCCAGGCAATTGACCAGAGCCTCTGGTGACTCACGGAGAATGACGGGAACCTCACGGAAACCTTGGGTGGGGCACACGGTCTCCAGAGGTTTCCGTTCAGGTTTCCTAAGTGGGACAGGGGCATTACTTTCCTTCTCTCTCCGTCCCTCCCCCCCCCCACCCCAGTTCTCTGACCAGTTTCGCTGTCCTCCTGATTAAATATTACTGTTTGTATGCCTCGTTGTCACCTTCCCCTCAGCCAACGAGGACCCATTCTACATTTCCTTCATCGTCGTCTGCTTTGATCTATCATCTTCTTCTTGCGTTTGAGGCAGCAGAGGGAATGTAGCCAGGCGCTGTAGCCAGCTCTGTCATTTTCACACCTCACCCTTCCATATCTCTAGTTTTACTGTCCCCTGACTCTGTCTGATGAAGGGTCTCGACCAGAAACGTCACGCATTCCTTCTCTCCAGAGTTGCTGCCTGTCCGGCTGAGTTACTCCAGCACTTTGTGTCTATCTTTGGTGTAAACCAGCATCTGCAGTTCCTTCATGCTAAATGCAAATGTCTACACGTTCATCCCTTTGGTTCCATGTCACTGTAGTGATTTTGCCTCAAGGTTTCTCACTTTCTGAACTTTACCAAACACGTTAACTCTCCACAAAGTGCCAGCTGCTTTTATCATTCTGCAGACCACCTGGAATAACTAGCTTCTGACTCATTGTGCACTAATGGATTACAGCTGACTTTAGTAAAATGTGGTAAAAGCTGACCCAAGTTAATTGCACACTCGGTAATGTTACAGCTAGCGGGAATCACAGTACCATGAGCAGAGAGTTTATTAAAGTCACGGCAGGCACCAGGGCTGCAGTCTTTGCATTTTAAACAGCGTAGAATTGCTTAGAATAACACTATTTTAAATAACCTTCAAAATATTTTAAAGTAACTGGAAACATATTCTCATTTACAACTCTGTAAATTAACCTGTCACGGTTAAAATTAGTGTCACATTCAGTGCAGCGTTCTCTCATGATATATTGCAGAACAGGCATTTGTTTTCAGACCGGTGAGGCTAAAACTCTCACTGCAAATAACTTTTGGTGTTACACTACCGTTGATTTCCTAAGAGGGGGTTTAATGATAAAAAGAAGACGCCAGTGCAACTTGAAAATCCTGCCAGATATTCAAGAATCAAATTTTCCAGCGGGCACCAAAACAGCTAATGACCTGGTCTCCAGCGGCTCTGGCTTCCTCCCACGTCCCAAAGGGCGGCACGGTGGTGCAGCGGTAGAGTTGCTGCCTCACAGTGCCAGAGACCCGTTTCAATCCCGAGTACGGGTGCTGTACGTACGGAGTTTGCACGTTCTCCCTGTGACCGCGTGGGTTTTCTCCGGGTGCTCCGGTTTCCACCCACATTCTAAAGACATACAGGCATACAACATAATTGGCTTCTGTAAATTGTTCATAATGTGTAGGTTAGAACTAGTGTCTGGCCGATCGCTGGTTGGCGCAGACTCGGCAGGCGAAGGACCTGTTTCCACGTGGCATCTCTAAACTAAACTAATCTTAACTTAATTTAACTAAACTTGCAAGTTGGTAGTTCAATTGGCCTCTGTAAATTGGTGCCGGTGTGTGGAGGAATGGTGAACTGATGAGAATGTGGAGAAATATACAATGGGATTCATGTATAATTGATGTTGATGGGAATCGAAGAGATTGAATCATGTGTGGGCAGATGAGGATTTCCTTGGCATTATGTTTGGCATAGACATTGCGGGCCGAAGGGCCTGTCCCTGTGCTGTTCTATGTTTGCTTTGATAATCGGTATGGACTCTGTGATCCGTGGGTCTGTTTTAATGCTGTGTGACTGACACTATGTTAAAATGCGTGCAAAATTGCATGACTTCAGGTTAAGCTGCATTTGATTTGGGGTTACATTGTTAGCTCAGTGCAGAGCAGATACGCGTATAGCTGCTATATTGTTGCAACAATGACCCATGTTCTAACGTCTAAAGACCTTCATTACATTCGGGATTTTCCACTGCTGTACCAGTGTGGTTTTTATTGCCTTTTATAAAGCAAAACAGAACATATTCTGTGTTGAAAATGCCAGATAACTCTTGCACTAAACATTATTCCCTTTATCCTGCATCTGCACACTGTGGACGGCTCGATTGTAATCACGTATAGTCTTTCCGCTGACTGGTTAGCACGCAATAAGAAAGCTTTTCACTGTACCTCGGTACATGTGATAATAAACTAAACTAACTCATAACCCGAACTGATGCAAAGAAAACATAAGAAAATAAAATAACACATCAGTCCAGACCTTCAAGAGTTTGGATTCTCAAAAGTGCTCAAAGTAAGTTCTGAATCATGAATTATGGATTTTGTTTGGAAGAATGCAATAAAAATAAGTTGCAATGGTTGGCTAAACATCACACATTCCAGTTCTTCAAAAATAAACCAGACTGCAACAATAAATGTTGGAAATGTTCTCAGGAAATTAAGCACCAGGCACCATGTGTGAGCAGAGAATTACGAATTGGTGGGGGAGAGTGATGTAAAGAATAACTGAGCGTACAAAATCCCTGACAAATCCTCCTTTATCCTTTCAATGAGGTGCATCGGATTTGTCAATATCTCACAGAGCGCTTGGCGTACTGAGCTAAATTATTTATTTTTCTACTTTCTGTCAAATAAGTGGTCTTCAATTAAACGTTATCCGTTGAATGCTTGTCAAATATACATGGAAACTCCAAGCTCTTCCACCTCCCAGTTCAACTTAGCTGTTCATAATTTACCAGAAGGTATATGTCCAGTGTATATCTACATCAATGTCTATATCTCTCGTTTCCCTTACTCCTGACCAGCCTGAAGAAGGGTCTCAATCCAAAAACACCCAGTCCTTCTCTCCAGAGATGCTGCCTGTCCCGCTGAGATACTCCAGCATTTTGTGTCTATCTTCGGTTTAAACTAGCATCTGCAGTTCCTTCTTACATATTTCAGGCAAGTTTAGTTTATTGGATGAGTGGGGACCTCATTGACATTTACCAAATAGTGAAAGGCCTGTATAGAGTGATGTGGCAAGGATGTTTCCAGTAGAGTGAGAGGCCAGGACCAGAGGACACAGCCTCAAAATCAAAGAATGTAGCTTTAGAAAGGAGGTGAAGAGGGTGGTGAATCTGTGGAATTCATTGCCACAGATGACGGTGGAGGCCATGATATTGGGTATTTTTAAAGCGGAGATTGACATCTTCTTGATTAGTATGGGTGTCAAAGGTTACAGGGAGACGGCAGAAGAATGTGGTTGTGAGGGAAAGATAGATCAGCCATGATTGAATGGCGTAGTAGACTCGATGGGCCAAATGGCCTAATTCTGCTCCTCTGACTTATGGACTTATGACGATACCTGCATGGTTTTGTAATGAATGGCAACGGAAGCAGGTAAAACTGACAAGAAAGAACAATGACTAACATTGGAGTGGGAGAAGAAGCTGGTTTGGATGTTGGTGGGAATGAAGGGGTGTACGTACCCCATGGTTTAGTGATGTTACGTCTCTACACGTTGAGTACCTTTAGGCTGAACATTAGTTTGCTGGAGGGGTACATTTCCATTCACCACCAGGGCTAGGCTCCTGCAGAACTCTTGATGACATGAAGACTGAGAATACACTTAAACTTAATTCATCCAAACTTGGTTGCCTGAGCTGAACAGAACCAGCTGGGTCAAACCAAAATTATTCACATTACCACAAGTGTGATCTAACCAAGGTTTCCTACAGATTTAAAGACTTAGCATAATGTTTCTATATTTCAAATCCAGTTCTTGCAGAAATGAATGGTGGTGCATAGTTTCAGTTTAGTTTATTGTCATGTGTACCGAGGTACAGTGAAAAGCTTTTACTGTGTGCTAACCAGTCAGCGGAAAGACTATACATGATTACAATCGATACAGGATAAGGGAATAACATTTAGTGCAAGGTAAAGCCAGCAAAGTCCGATCAAAGATATTCCGAGGGTCACCAAACCGGTAGATAGTAGTTCAGCACTGCTCTCTGGTTGTGGTAGGATGATTCAGTTGCCGGATAACAGCTGGAAAGAAACTATCCCTGAATCTGAGGGTGTGAGTTTTCACACTTTTATACCTTTTGCCCGATGGGAGAGGGAGTGGCCAGGGTGCAACTCGTCCTTGATTATGCCGCTGGCCTTGCCGAGGCAGCGTGAGGTGTAGACGGAGTCAATGAAAGGGAGGTTGGTTTGTGTGATGGTCTAGGCTACGTCCGCAATACTTTTGTTTCTCTTTATGGTCTGAACAATTTGTGCAAAACTCAATGTGTTGGAGGAACTTAGTGCGTCAGGCAGCATCTGTGGAGGGAATGGATAGGTGATAATTTCGATCGAGATCTTTCTTCCAACTGGACCAGTTTGCATTGCTCCATTTAGTGATTTGTACTTTCATATCCACACCTGTCTCTATGTCGTTCACATTCCTGTTTATCAAGTATTATGTCACCACCTTAATTTTCTGACTAAAATATAATGCATTACAATTATCTATGTTGAAATTCATTTTTCAATTATTTGTCCATTTGTGTCTCATTGCTACTTGATGGGGCATCATTGATAGTTTAGTTCAGTTTAGTTTATTGTCATGTACAGTGAAAAGCTTTTGTTATGTGCTAACCAGTCAGCAGAAACACATGATTACAATAGGGCTGCCCACAGTGTACAGATACATGATAAGGAAATAACGTTTAGTGCAAGGGAGACCAAGATTTTTTTGCCTTTGGCAAAGGGGATGACGGGCCAACGCTTAAAACTGCTGCAATCCTCTGATGAAGCCACTTCCATTGTGGAATTAGACAGGAAGATCAAGATTTAGACCCAATGATGATGAAAGACCTTTAACATATTTCCTAGTGTACCTTGGATAGGAACTAGAAGTGCTTCCATGCACGTTTGGTTCTCCTTGGAGGTGGCAGTCGCAAGTTTCAGATTGCTGTTGGAATTGCCAAGTAATTGCATAACTTCCTGGCTGGAGGCAGCAAATCCATTCCCATTTGTTCCCGACTTTGCAGGCTGGTATCTCGGTCCCCCGGTGGAATAGGCGGACCATCCCAGTACCGTTGGGCTCCTCTCGGAGACTGTGACCACTGTTGGTCCAGCAAAATGATACTTCCCAGTTAGAATCATAGAGTGATACAGTGTGGAAACAGGCCCTTTGGCCCAACTTGCCCACATCGGCCAACATGTCGGCTGATGAATGTGCAGATAGGCATTTCTGCAGCCGCAAACAAGACTCCAGGATGGTATGTGGCCTCCCTGATGCAAGGGTCAGGGATGTCACTGAACGGCTGCAGAACATTATGGAGGGGGAGGGTGAACAGCCAGCTGTCGTGGTGCACATTGGCACCAACGATATAGGTAAAAAACAGGATGAGGTCCTACAAGGCAAATTTAGGGAGCTAGGAGATAAACTTAAAGCAGGACCTCAAAGGTAATAATCTCTGGACTGCTACCAGTGCCATGTGCTAGTCAGAGTAGAACTAGGAGGATATTGCAGATGAATACGTGGCTTGAAAAATGGTGCAAGGGGGAGGGATTCCAATTTCTCGGGCATTGGAACCAGTTCTGGGGGAGGTGGGACCAGTACAAACAGGATGGTCTGCACCTGGGCTGGAAGCGAACCAATGTCCTTGGGGGAGTGTTTTCTAGTGCTGTCTGGGATGATTTAAACTAATGTGGCAGGGGGATGGGAGCATGAGCAGAGAGACAGAGGGATGTAAGATGAGGGTAGAAGCAATAGGTAGCAAGGTGAAAAGTAAAAATGGCTGGCAGAAAAATCCAGGGCAAAATTCAAAAAGGGCCACTTTTCAACATAATTGTATAAGGGGGAAGAGTGTTGTAAAAACAAGCATGAAGGCTTTGTGTCTCAATGCAAGGAGCATTCGTAATAAGGTGGATGAGTTGAATGTGCAGATAGTTATTAATGAATATGATATAGTTGGGATCACGGAGACATGGCTCCAGGGTGACCAAGGCTGGGAGCTGAACATCCAGGGATATTCAATATTCAGGAGGGATAGACAGAAAGGAAAAGGAGGTGGAGTACCGTTGCTGGTTAGAGAGGAGATTAACGCAATAGAAACGAAGGACATTACCTTGGAGGATGTGGAATCGATATGGGTAGAGCTGCGAAACACTAAAGGGCAGAAAACGCTGGTGGGAGTTGTGTACAGGCCACCTAACAGTAGTAGTGAAGTTGGGGATGGCATCAAACATGAAATGAGAAATGCGTGCAACAAAAGTAAAACAGTTATAATGGGTGACTTCAAATTGGCAGGGGTGCTGAGGAAGAGGATTTCTTGGAATGTATGTGGGATAGTTTTCTAAACCAACATGTAGAGGAACCAACGAGAGAGCAGGCTATTTTAGGCTGGATATTGAGTAATGAGGAAGGGTTAGTTAGCAGTCTTGTTGTGAGTGGCACCTTGGGCAAGAGTGACCATAATATGGTTGAGTTCTTCATTAGGATGGAGAGTGACATTGTTAATTCAGAAACAAAGGTTCTGAACTTAAAGAAAGGTAACTTTGAGGGTATGAGACGTGAATTGGCCAAGATAGATTGGCAAGTGATTCTTAAAGGGTTGACGGTGGATATGCAATGGAAGGCATTTAAAGACTGCATGGATAAACTACAACAATTGTTCATCCCAGTTTGGCAAAAGAATAAATCAGGGAAGATAGTGCATCCGTGGATAACAAGGAAAATCAGGGATAGTATCAAAACTAAAGATGAAGCATACAAACTAGCCAGAAAAAGCAGCCTACCAGAGGACTGGGAGAAATTCAGAGTCCAGCAGAGGGGGACAAAGGGCTTAATTAGGAAAGGGGAAATAGATTAGGGAAATAAACTGGCAGGGAACATAAAAACTGACTGCAAAAGTTTTTATAGATATGTGAAGAGAAAAAGGTTAGTTAAAACAAATGTAGGTCCCTTGCAGTCAGAAACTGGTGAATTGATCATGGGGAACAAGGACATGGCAGACCAATTGAATAACTACTTTGGTTCTGTCTTCACTAAGGAAGACATAAATAATCTGCCGGAAATAGCAGGGGACCGGGGATCAAATGAGATGGAGAAACTGAGTGAAATCCAGGTTAGCCGGGAAGTGGTGTGAGGTAAATTGAATTGATTAAAGGCCGATAAATCCCCAGGGCCAGATAGGCTGCATCCCAGAGTACTTAAGGAAGTAGCCCCAGAAATAGTGGATGCATTAGTGATAATTTTTCAAAACTCTTTAGATTCTGGAGTAGTTCCTGAGGATTGGAGGGTGGCTAATGTAACCCCACTTTTTAAAAAGGGAGGGAGAGAGAAAACGGGGAATTACTGGGGGGAAAAAAAGCTGGGGGGGCAGTGTTAGCTGTGAGGAGGATGCTAGGAGGCTGCAAGCTAACTTGGATAGGTTGGGTCAGTGGGCAAATGTATGGCAGATGCAGTATAATGTGGATAAATGTGAGGTTATCCACTTTGGCGGCAAAAACAGGATCTGAATGGTGGCCGATTAGAAAAAGAAGAGATGCAACGAGACCTGGGTGTCATGGTACACCAGTCATTGAAAGTAGGCATGCAGGTGCAGCAGGCTGTGAAGAAAGCGAATGGTATGTTGCCATTCATAGCAAAAGGATTTGAGTACAAGAGCAGGGAGGTTCTACTGCAGTTGTACAGGGTCTTGGCGAGGCCACACCTGGAGTATTGTGTACAGTTTTGGTCTCCTAATCTGAGGAAAGACATTCTTGCCATAGAGGGGGTACAGAGAAGGTTCACCAGACTGATTCCTGGGATGGCAGGACTTCCATATGAAGAAAGACTGGATAGACTCGGCTTGTACTCGCTGGAATTTAGAAGATTGAGGGGTGATCTTATAGAGACTTACAAAATTCTTAAGGGGTTGGACAGGCTAGATGCAGGAAGATTATTCCCGATGTTGGGGAACTCCAGAACAAGGGGTCACAGTTTAAGGATAAGGGGGAAGTCTTTTAGGACCGAGATGAGAAAATCATTTTTCACACAGAGAGTGGTGAATCTGTGGAATTCTCTGCCACAGAATGTAGTTAAGGCCAGTTCATTGGCTATATTTAAGAGGGAGTTAGATGTGGCCATGGGCTAAAGGGATCGGGGGGTATGGAGAGAAGGCAGGTACAGGATACTGAGTTGGATGATCAGCCATGATTATATTGAATGGCGGTGCAGGCTTGATGGGCCGAATGGCCTACTCCTGCACCTATTTTCTATGTTTCTATGTCTATGTCCCAGCTACACTAGTCCCACCTGCCTGCGCGTGGCCGATATCCCTCCAAACCTGTCGTATCCATGTACCTGTCTAACTGTTTCTGAAACATTGGGATAGTCCCATCCTCAACTACCTCCTCTGGCAGCTCGTTTCATACACCCACCACCCTTTGTGTGAAAATGTTACCCCTCAGATTCCTATTAGTTGTCAAGATTTTGTTGCATTTAGTTAACTGGCATGTCCCCATTATTTATCCCCATAATATACCAGCACTATGTAGTGATGCCAACCAGACAGACATATTCCAACGGTAGGGATTTCACCAGTTTCCGCCCCGGTTTATTTTCAGTCACAAAATCCTTTCCATTACGCATTTCGAGTTCATTTTTGGTCTTCACACCCACTCCCCTCTGACTCACATTTTATTCCAGCCACTGCAACTTTCCTCTCTCATCGTAACAGATAAGGGATTTCCCAGCTTCTGATTTATATCCAACTGGTTGTCATGCTGTCTTTATTGCAGCTCCTCCTGGCAGTGAATGTGAACCAGGGCCAGTGTTTCCAGCTCTCAACTTCCCTACTAATTGCTCTCTCTGTTACTCACTGACACGGGGAAACTGGAAGAGGAGAAACTCTTAATTATTCCCCTCTGCTGTATTTTTACGGTGCCCCCCTATTGTTTGAATGGAAAATTCATAACTAACCCTCCATATGACGATAGAGGGGACTGTCCTGTTCATGATTTAGCTGCGAGTTAATCGTCATATCCTTTGAAGATGGACACACAAGGCAGCAAGGTGGCGGAACGTTAGAACTACCGCCCTACAGCGTCCCAGACCCGGGTTTGATCCTGACTACGGGTGCTGAATGTACGGAGTTTGAACATTCTCCTTGTGACTCCACCTCATTGAAACGTACAGAATAGTGAAAGGCCTGGATAGAGTGGAAGTGGTGAGGATATTTCCATTAGTGGACTAGAGGTCAGAGCCTCAGAATTAAAAGACGGTCTTTTAGGAAGGAGACGAGGAGCAATGTCTTCGTTCAGATGGTGATGAATCTGTGGAATTCTTTGCCACAGAAGGCTGTTGAGGGCAAGTCAATGGATATTTTTAAAGCAGACATAGATAGATTCTTGATTAGTATGGGGGTCAGAGTTTATGGGGAGAAGGCAGGCGAATGGGGTTAGGATGGAGAGATAGATCAGCCATGATTGTATGGCGGAGTAGACTTCATGGGCTGAATAGCCTAATTCTACTCCTATCCCTTCAGAACATGACTTTATGATTTGTGTGGGTCTTCTCTGAGATCTACGGTTTCCTCCCGCACTCCAAAGACGTACAAGTTTGTAGATTAATTTGCGGTATAAATGTAAAAAAAGGTCCCTCGTGTGTGTAGGTAGTGTTCATGTGCGGGGATCGCTGGTCGGTGTGGACTCGGTGGGCCGAAGGGCCTGTATCCACACTGTATCTCTAAATTAAACTAAACTAATGTGCTGGAGTAACAGCGGGTCAGGCAGCTTCTCTGGAGAAAAGGAGTAGGTGATGTTTCGGATCGAGACCCTTCCTCAGACTTACTCCAGCATTTTGTGTCTATCTTTGGTGTAAACCAGCATCTGCAGTTCCTTTCTACTTTATTTGAAGATGTCCACGTATCAGTGGTAATCAATATTGTAGTTTAGTTTAGTTCAGAGATACAGTGCAGAAACAGGCCCTTCGGCCCACTGAGTCCATGCCGACCAGCGATTATAGCAAGCCAATTAACCTACATACCTGTACCTCCTTGAAGTGTGGGTGGAAACCAAAGATCTCTGAGAAAACCCACGCAGGTCACGGGGTGAACGTGCAAACTCCGTACAACTCAGGATGGAACCCGGGTCTTTGGCTCTGCAAGCATTGTAAGGCAGCAACGCTACCGCTGTACCACCATAGCTGAGACGATAAACTGAATCACTTCTGAGGACCACAAATTAAATGCATAACTAGGTAGTGCTATTTTTTGATAACAAAGAACTGCAGATGTTGGTTAATACACAAAAGATACAAAGTACTGGAGTAACTCAATGGGTCAGGCAGCATCTCCAGAGATGCTGAGTTACTCCAGTACTTTGTGTTATTTAGTGCTGTTTTCGTCCTGTTCACAAGAACACAAACACCGAGTATTGTTAATAGACAATAGACAATATGCAGGAGTAGGCCATTCGGCCCTTCAAGCCAGCACCACCATTCAAAGTGATCATGGCTGATCATCCACAATCAGTACCCCGTTCCTGCCTTCTCCCCATATCCCCTGACTCCGCTATTTTTAAGAGCCCTATCTAGCTTTCTCTTGAAAGTATCCAGAGAACCTGCCTCCACCGCCCTCTGAGGCAGAGAATTCCACAGACTCACAACTCTCTGTGTGAAAAAGTGTTTCCTCAACTCCGTTCTAAATGGCTTACCCCTTATTCTTAAACTGTGGGCCCTGGTTCTGGATTCCCCCAACATCGGGAACATGTTTCCTGCCTCCAGCGTGTCCAAACCCTTAATAATCTTATATGTTTCAAACTGTTAACAACTCTGTTTTGGTTACCAAACAACAAGCTGTTAATGGTTTCCATTGTTACTGTTTGGAAGTGAAGCCTATATGGTCGTGAGTAGTCGCCCAAAGAGTCGTATCTTTTTCTGGTCACCGCTGGATTTTCAACAAAATGTTCGGCGACCTGCTGCGACTGTGACGGGTGCCGGCAAGTCGCCGAAAAAATCCCGTAAGTGGGACAGACCCTTAAGGATATGTAAGCCATGGGAACTAAGAACAACCATCAGGTCAAGGAACAGGATGTTGACCTCTGCCAGCGGAGTGTTTAAGACGGCAGGGACAGACCGATGGACAAGGAGTGCAACCTTTACAGCAGGAACGGAATGATGTTTGCAAGATGGAATCAATGATTGCAAGATTTCAGGCCACTCTCAGGAGCAGTTAGCTTGTGATGTGGGCATGCAGCAGGGAGCAACAAAGGACATTATCACACATCTTAAAAGCTAGAGGAAGAAAAACATCACTTGCCGGTGATAAAACAATATCAGGATCTGAAGCTTCTCAAGATAAGATCTCTTTTATTTTCAGTGTTAGCATATCACATGAATTAGCTCATGGGAAGAGGCCTTCTGAAGGGCTGTGGGCTGGTCTCTGGAATATGTGTTCAAGTCAGTTAGATCTCTGAGCAAAATACTCTGTGGAAGAAAGTAAAGTACAAAAATTAAACTCTGGTCAGTTTCTGCAGTAAAATTATTTGATAGTTTTCCAAGAATTTTTGCAATAGTTTGAATAAAATGATGTTGGTTTTGAAGATAGACACAAAATGCCAGAGTGACTCATTTTGTGTCTGTCTTCAGATGAGTCAGACGCAGGTAGCATCTCTGGAGAGTAGGAATGGGTGATGGTTCGGGTCGAGACTCCTTCTTCAGACTGAGAGTCAGGGCAGAGGAAGACATGGAGATGAAGATATGGGAGGGTAAGGTGTGAGAGCGAGACATCAAAGGGGATGAAGATAAAGGAGAATGTGAGGTGGTATTTCTGTTGGTGAATCAAGACAGGTAGGTTTTCCTGCACATCCTTATCTGTGTAAGTTAGTATCGGCAATTTAACAGGGAAAGATTATCTGAGGAAATCAAGGATTCATGGTGATGTTTTAGACGTATTGTGACATTCTGAGAATAGTTTGATTTTAAATATTGATATTTGTAACTCTTTGTAGGGCAGTGCTTTGAGTGAAGCAATATTCCATGTGAATATAAATATTATTTAGATATAAAGGTCTGATTAGATTGTTTGTGAGTTAACAACGCTGACTCATTTCATGAAGTCAGATAAAACCATGAATAGTGAAAGGATGTGTGGATGTGGAGAGGATGTTTCCACTAGTGTGAGAGTCCAGGACCGGTGCATAGCCTCAGAATAAAAGGACGTACTTCTAGAATGGAGATGAGGAGGAATTTCTTTAGTCTTTAGAGGGTGGTGAATCTGTGGAATTCATTGCCACAGAATCTGTGGCGGCCAAGTCAGTGGATATTTTTAAAGAGGAGATTGATTCATTAGTACGGGTGTCAGGGCACAGGCAGGAGAATAGGGTTGAGATGGAAAGATAGATCAGCCATGATTGAATGGCAGAGTAGAGTTGATGGGCCGAATGGCCTAATCCTGCTCCAAGAATTTATGACCTTATGACACAGAACCTCATGAGTTATTGAACTGTGATGGACAATGACAGTACTGACAAAAGCACCATCCTCCAACTTAGAAATACATGATGGAACAGTACAGCATGAGAACAGGCCCTTCAGCCCACTAAGTCTGTGCAGAACATGTTGCCACATTAAACTAGTCCCCTCTGCAGATATTTGCAGGCACTTATTCTTTTTGTTTTCTTGAATAGTTTTACTTTATCCCACCTTTTGGTGTTGGTTTGTATATTGAACAAGCTGCCCATAGTTGAGGCAGGGAATATCACAATGTCCATGGATAGGATAGGTATGGACTAGTGTAGTCAAAAGGCCCAAAAGGTCTATTTCCACACTGTGTGACTATGACTCTAAGGGTGGCACGGTGTCGCAGCGATAGAGTTGCTGCCTGACAGCACCAGAGACCCGGGTTAAATCCTGACCATAGGTGCTGCCTCTACGGAGTTTGTATGTTCTCCCTGTGACCTGCGTGGGTTTTCTCTGGGTACTTCAGTTTCCTCCCACACTCCAAAGATGTACAGGTTTGTATATCAAGGAACTGCAGATGCTGGTTTACACTGAAGATAGACAGAAAATGCTGGAGTGACTCAGTGGGACAGGCAGTGTCTCTGCAAAAAAAGGTAATGTATGGGTGATGTTTCAGTCTGAAGAAGGGTCACCCATTGCTTCTCTCCAGAGATGTTGCCTATCCCACTGGGCAATTACTCCAGCATTTTGTGTCTATGTACAAGTTTGTAGGTTAATTGGCTTTGGTAAATATTGTAAATTATCCCTCATGTGTAGGATAGTGCTAGTATACGGGGCGAGTGTCGGTCGGAGCGGACTTGGTGGGCACAGAGGCCTGTTTCTAAAATAATGCTTCTTTACGCTATCACTTCTGATGTTTTATTGCTAAAATGATTATTACAAGTTGATCGTTTCAGACCTCTCCGTGAAGATGGTTGCTTGGTGCAACGAAAGTTCATAAGTGATAGGAGCAGAATTAGGCCAGGATGCAAACCTATCCATCACACAAACCAGCCTCTCTCCCATCAGTTTCACGCTGCCTGAGGAAAGATGCCAAGAAAATCAAGAACCATTTTTCTGCAGTCGGGTGGATGATCGGTAGTGGTATAAGTTTACGATTGTCATTCATAGCGAGGCACAGTGAAAACCATTGTTTTGCATGTTGGCCTGAAGGTTCACAAGTGATAGGAGCAAAATTAGGCCATTCGGCCCATCAAGTCTACTCTGCCATTCAATCATGGTAGATCTATCTCTCCCTCCTACCGCCATTCTCCTGCCTGCTCCCCATATCCTCTGACACCCCTGGCCGCAAGAATATATCTTCTGTGTCTGGCATCATACGGTTTAAGATTTACGATATCTCAAATCCTCATTTCCTTGTGTATCATTGCTCTTCAGTTTAAATCAAACAGCATTTGTTGATGTTGATGTTCCCTTTTTTGGTGCTTTTAATTTAAGAGCTGTTCCAATATACTGCGGCAGGAATAACTGGGGATATATCTGATAGAAATTGGGGTTAGGTTATACATTTACTGCTGGGTTTTAAAATTAAATTAAACTTAACTAAATTAGCTTGAAAGTACAGCCCATTAATCAGGCAGTGTGGCAAAATCTTAGAGGTTATATCAACTATTTATGGCACAAAGATATGGAACAAGATTCAAGTAAGATGCAGGTTTAAGGCAAGATCATAAATTATGTTCAGATGTGAAAGACTCTTTGGTCACTTTGATCCCATCCTTCCAAGTAACAAAACTGATGTTTTCCGGATATATCAGCCAGCTATTTTCCCAAACGTCTGGTCTGAACCACCCTAATTGGCTCCACATATCACCCATTGTACCAGAAGATATTTCTTGTCCACATAGTTATTTGTTTATTGTCGATGTGGCCAATACTAACATTGCCCATCCCTCGATCTCTAAAGGAATTCAAAGGCGACCTCATGGAGCACAAGCAGTGTCAAAGGAAGCCAGCCAGAACTGAGATAAAGAAGACAAATATTTTCCCCGACATCAATTAGGGTCTGTGTATATGGAGGTCAGGATATGCCAGTGCTGGGTCTCAGGTTATACGGCAGCTGTTTCAAGAAAGGTGACAAACCCTATACACAAAAACATAGATAGAAACATAGAAAATAGTTGCAGGAGTAGGCCATTCGGCCCTTCGAGCTAGCAGCGCCAATCAATGTGATCATGGCTGATCATCCCCAATCAGTACCCCGTTCCTGCCTTCTCCCCATATCCCCTGACTCCACTATCTTTAAGAGCCCTATCTAGCTCTCTCTTGAAAACATCCAGAGAATTGGCCTCCACTGCCCTCTGAGGCAGAGAATTCCACAGATTCACAACTATCTGGATGAAAACTTTTTCCTCATCTCAGTCCTAAATGGCTTACCCCTTATTCTTAAACTGTGACTCCTGGTTCTGGACACCCCAACATCGGGAACATTTTTCCTGCATTTAGCCTGTCCAATCCCTTAAGAATGTTTCTATAAGATATTCTGTAAACGGCTCGATTGTAATCATGTATTGTCTTTCCGCTGACTGGTTAGCACGCAACGAAAGCTTTTCACTGTACCTCAGTACATGTAACAATAAACTAAATTGAACTAATATTAAAAACCAGGGAACAACTCAGAATAAAGAGGAGCAGAAACACAGCTTTAGGCTTTCTATGTGTCAGGAGAAACTGCAGATGCTGGTTTACACTGAAGATAGACACAAAATGCTGGAGTGACTCAGCGGGACAGGCAGCATCTCTGGAGTGAAGGAATGCGTGAAGTTTTGGGTCGAGACCCTTAGTCAGATTGAAGTGTTTTGCTTAAGGTTCCAGCATCTGCAGTTCCTTTTGCTTGTTCATCTATAAAAAGGCTGACACAAAGAACTGCAGATGCTGATTTACAAACTGGTTTTGGGGTGGAGGGGGGGGGGGATACAAATGTGGGGGAGTTTGATAAGGCAGTGGGGTGGACAAAGGCTAGATATGAAATGTAGACAAATGGCTGTCAGACAAGGAGGGAAGAGGAGGGAAATGTCAAACAAGATGAGGGGAAATAATGGAAGGGGATGTGGGTGGGATAGTAGGTAAAAGGGCCGATTGGCCTCCTCCTGCCCCTATTTTCATTGTTTCTGTGTCTGAAGCTGGGATTGTGATGCAGGGACTTTGCGTCCCTCTACACTCTGGCATGAATGTCCTGCTTGTTAAACAAGACAGGTACATGGATAGATCTGAAGAAGAGTTTTGACCCGAAACGTTACCCATTCCTTCTCTCCAGAGATGCTGCCTGTCCCGCTGAGTTACTCCAGCACTTTGTGTCTGCAAATGGATAGGACAGGTTTGGAGGGAGTCCGCACGGACTAGCGATCACCCATTCATACCAGTTCTATCCTACACACTAGGGACCATTTATAGAGGCCAATTAAACTACAAACCTGTACGTCCTTGGGATGTTTTGTAGATTTGTGATTAGTACGGGTGTCTGAGGTTATGGGGAGAATGGGGTTGGGAGGGAGAGATAGATCAGCCATGATTGAATGGCGGAGTAGACTTGATGGGCTGAATGGCCTAATTCTACGCCTATCCCTTATGGCCTTATGACCTAATGTTGTGGGAGGAAGCCTGAGCACCTGGAGAAAACAAATGTGGTCACTGGGAGAATGTGCAAACCCCTTACAGACAGCACTCGTAGTCAGGATCGAACCCGGGTCTCTGGCGCTGTGAGGCAGCAACTCTACCTCTGCGCCACCGTGCCACTATGTTGCAAATTTCAGGAAGTCCCGATCAAAGACTTCATACACATGTGTTAATTTAGGAGTGCAGTCACTGCTGTTACATGGACAAACCATTAGAGGGGGATTGATCAACAGAGCACAGAGCCAACAGCAAAGTTTGGAAAGTTAAATCATCGACCACAATGTTCCCATTTGTCACCAGCTGAGCAGAATGGTTTATATTCTCACTTACCCACTTATAAAGGATTTGCCCCATTCCCCGGGAGTGTGAAACCGCATAACCCCAACTTCATCTCTTTATTAAAGTTTCTTTCTTGTAAGATTGGAGAGAGGTAACATTAATTTTTATGAAATCAAAGTGGAATTTTAAAAAAAGCAAATATTCAATGATAAGCTTCGACATTTTTAAATCAATGCTGAGAGAGGAACCACAGGGTCAGTCTGAAGAAGGGTCTCGACCCGAAACGTCACCCATTCCTTCCCTCCAGAGATGCTGCCTGTCCCGCTGAGTTACACCAGCATTTTGTGTCTATCACAGGGTTAATAACTTCACTTCCCCTCTGCTATCACTGGAACCTGCTATATTCTTCACTAAATCTTATTGTTTTAGTGGGTCAAAGGATTTACATTTGTTTATGGTTCGTGGCTGCCCACATATTTGGCTTCTGATTACACATTCCTTTATCAAGATCTCAGTAGAATTAGTCTCTGAATTTTTTGAATAAAGGCTTTTATGTGGGAGTGCACATACGATTGTAATCAGACCCCGTTGTAATATATGGTTAAAGAGTTCTCTGCAGAGCCGGCCCAAATTGGCTTGCTATAAATTCTCCATGGCTTAACATTTTAAAATGCTTTTAACTGCAGCAACTAAAAGGGGTGGTGCAGCGGTAGGGTTGCTATCTCTCTGCACCTGAGACCCGTGTCCAAACCCGACTACGGGTGCTGTCTGTATGGAGTTTGTACGTTCTCCCCGTGACTGCGTGGGTTTTCTCCGGGTGCTCCGGTTTCCTCCCACACTCCAAAGATGTGCAATTTTGTAGGTTAATTGTCTTCGGTAAAAATTGCAAGTTGTTCCTAGTCTGTGTAGGATAGTGTTAGTGTGAATGGGTGATCACTGCATTCCCCGAGCTGCTGTTTCCACGCAGTATCTACAAAGACTAAAGTTATTTAGCTGTGATTTGTCTCTGTTTTAAAGTTCTCCTCTTTATGTATTCAGATGGTTTCATGTCCTTGTTGATCCATATCTTTGCAACTTTATACAGTTGAAACCAGGGTTGCCAACTGTCCCATGTTAGCGGGGACATCCCGTATTTTGGGCTAAATTGGTTTATCCCATACGGAACCGCCCTTGTCCCGTATTTGACATCTATTACTCGGGTCAAGGGGACCGTCGGGTCGGAGCGCCGCGTCCGGCCCTACCTCGCCCGTCCCGACGTAGTGCAGCCCATGGAGTGCAGCAGCAGCAGCGCCTCTCCCATGGCCCTGTTGGTCGGCAGCCCGGCCAGCTGTCCGACCTTTGGACCTTCACTTATCGCAAACACCACCACCCTTTCTCATGGCCGATCATTGGTCCATGAGTTGGATGGGGTGCCGTACTTTGCGCG
Source organism: Raja brachyura (assembly GCA_963514005.1). The sequence continues at coordinate 1,670,932 of OY740814.1, read as the reverse complement.
TGATGTCGCGTGGCCTGGGCCAAAACTCCTCAGCTGGCCCGCCGGCTGGGCTTTGTGTGCTGTCCAGCACCCGGGCAAACCCAGCCACGGCCGAGTCGGTCAACAAATTGCCATCGGGCATTTGTCCCGTATTTTGACCTTTTGTCCCTTATTTGGGAGTGAGAAAGTTGGCAACTCTAGTTGAAGCTCACTGTTCAAACCATTTATCATCATCTCACACCCCTCACGCATCACTCGTGTTAATTGTCACTGCAGTAGAAATCCTCTCCACATCCAGCAGAATTATATTGCAAATTAAGAGATTTAACTCTGAGCAGTTTGAAATAATAGCGATCGACATGTTGCTGCTTCAATAACTCACGGCTATTCATTACACTTATATCTGTTTTATCCACAAGTTGTCAACAAGACAAACTGTTCTGGATCCTGTTTCAGTGCAGCCATTAAATCAGGGTCAGCAACCTTGTTTTGCACAGGGGCTGGGACGCATGTCTGTGAGCAGATGGTGAGCCACATCTATCACATGGATCCCGCCCCCATCCCGCCCCGGATGGCAGGTATCAAATCACGTGTTCATGGAAGGTAGACAAAAATCATGGAGAAACTCAGCGGGTGAGGCAGCCTCGTGCAATCCTTGCATGTCTCACCCGCTGAGTTTCTCCAGCATTTTTGTCTACCTTCGATTTTTCCAGCATCTGTAGTTCTTTCTTAAACGTGTTCACAGAAGGTGCGTGGTCATGCCGGCGACTTTGCGCAGGATGTGGTGCAGCCAGAGCTCGGCCGAGCGCTCGGGGGCGGGCAGGATGATTACGGGGGAAAAATATCCGCCTGTGGGCCGGATGATTTCAGGTCATGGGCCGCATTTGGCCCGGGGGCCATAGGTTGCCGACCCCTGCATTAAACCATGTCCTCTTAGGTGTTAAAAAACAGCATTTTATTTATTATATTGATGCTGTTGAATTAAAGTATCAGATTTTTATTATCCTTATTAGATTTATTTTTATTTTATCATAAAGATCTCAGTTTAAGTATCTCAAAGTAAATGTAAGTGTAGTGCAATGTAATGATGCAAGAACAGGTTAAAATAACAACTGCAAAGTGACTAACAGAACAGATTAAAATGTGTTTGGTAATGTAGAAACACTGGTGGTGCTCTTAAAAATTTCAACAATCGCTGAGACTCATGTGTTAAATATCAAATGTAATTATTTTATAGCTTTGATTCACAAAATATAAAAACTTAAAGCCTTTTGCACACTTCCCAATAGTTTAATAAGATAAATACAAATTCTCACCTACCGTGAATAGTTCCTGGTTCAGGAGCATAGGATTTAACAATTTGGACAAAACATACAATGGGATTGTGAGGGGAGGCGTTTTATGCAGGGAATGGTCATAATCTGGATTTCATTGCAGATGGGAGTGGAAAATAAATCATGCTGTGCCTTCATAGGGGAATTGGGGAAGCACTTGAGAAGGAATAATTGCTGGGGCTATGGGGAGAACGCCAGGAACGGAGTGGTTGTCTTACTTCGAGATAGCATGGACTAGATGGGCCAAATGGCAGCGTTCTGTACGGTGGCAATGACCCGACTCCTCAGAGGGTTGTAAATGCAAGTATCGCTCTGTCCATTAACACAGCTTTCAATTGACGAAAATGAGCCTTTTTTCTGTCGAGGCTGAGGATATACACATTGGCTCCGCTCCGATGTCCACATACGGGAAATAAATCATGCCGGGGAGCCTTGCAGAAACATGAAATGAATGAGCTGCGGGATCATTGCCAGAACCCCATGTGCATAATAAATTTAGTATTTTTTAAGGAAAAGTGAGAGTTGAAAAATTATCATGAGTGGAAATGGCAAGAATGCGATGCTAGCGTAGTGCATCTCCCAACGTCAGACTCACAACCACTCAGAGGCCCAAAGTACAGTCTTGCATTTACTGTAATCCCACTGTGGCCCAAATGAAAATGTATTCACCCGCTAGAGTTGTGTGAAATATTCACTGGATGCAAGTAGCATTGTTTCCAGTGCCAGCATTTAGTGCAAAATAAAGTTGAGTATCGTCCGATTACAGATAGTCCAAGGTGTCTCCAATGGGGAGGATGGGAGGTCAGGACCGCTCTCTAGTGGGTGATGGGATGGTTCTGTTGCTGATAACAGCTGGGAAGAAACTGCCCCTGAATCTGCACCTGTAGGCAATGTGTGTGAGTTATGTGTGCTACCTTCTTGCACATTGTTCCCAAGCCTTGCTGATGTCGTTTTGGCTGAGGCTGCCATTTGCTGTCCTCAATACTGTTCTTTGATGAAGTTCCCCCCTGAACGCCCAATGGGTTAAATCTCTTTGCACCCACTTCATGGTTCAGCATCTCCTCGTGGGCTGTGCATAGATTTCAGACTCTCTTTTCAATCTGCTTTTTAGTAGCCAATTCTTTGGAAAAACTGTCAATGAGTTTAAGAATTTTCACCCCTTAATGTTTATTTGCTAACCTTTATAAAGTGCCAAGGCACAGCACATATGATTCTCCATTGGCAAGCTCCAAATGGAAAGTCTCTTTCTGGCAAAGAACCCATGCTGAATATTAAATGACCAGCCCATGAGAATTCAACAAAGTTGGCCATTTCAAACTCAAGCAAGTACTAGTGGTGTATCAGAATCTTGCCTCAACGCCAGCACAGAAACATTTCTCCTATTGTCTGAAAATTGGCCCAGAAAACCATTGGGATGTCATTCTGTCATTAATGCCAGCCAATGTGGTCTTCCATGGTCTAGGCTGGACTTTGTGAGGGTATCGGCATCTCAAAGCACTGGAGATGGATCACCAAAGCTTGGATCACCAACGACCTTGGCAGCATCAACTGCCCTACAGGTTATCATTGCTCCCAGGCCTAATGCCCCACTAATAGTCATAGAGTGATATAGCGTGCAACAGGCTCATCACCCAACTTGCCCATGCTGACCAACACACCCCATCTACACTAGTACCACCTGCCTGCATTTGGCCCAGATACATATAAACCTATCCTATCCTATTTAGTTTAGAGCTACAGCACAGAAACAGGCCCTTCGGCCCACCGAGTCCGTGCCAACCAGCAATCCCCACACATTAACAGTATCCAACACACACTAGGGACAATTTATACATACACCAAGCTGCATACCTGTACGTCTTTGGAGTGTGGGAGGAAATCAAAGATCTCAGAGAAAAACCACGTGGTCATGAGGAGAACATACAAACTCTCTATAGACAGCACCCATAGTCAGATCGAACCCGGGTCTCCGGTGCTGCAAGCGCTGTAAGGCAGCAACTTTACCGCTGCGCCTCCATGGCCACCAACTATCTTAGGCCTACAGCCTCACCACAGTCATAGAGTGAGACAGTGTGGAAACAGGCCCTTCAGCCCTACGTCAGCCCCACACACAGACCAATATGTCCCAGCTACACTAGTCCCACCTGCCTGCGTTTTGCCCATATCCCTATAAACATATCCTATCCTGTACCTGACTATGTTTCTTAAACATTAGGATAGTAACTGTCTCCACTACCTCCTCTGGATAGGTGACTTTTTGGGTTGGACCCTTCATGATCAGATCCATCAATCTGGAGTCACCTATCCCTGTGTAAGAAAGAACTGCAGATGCTGGTCAAAATCGAAGGTAGACACAAAATGCTGGAGTAACTCAGCGGGACAGGCAGCATCTCTGGAGAGAAGGAATAGATGACGTTTCGGGTTGTGACCTTTCTTCAGACTGATGCCAGCGGAGGGGATGCAGAGATGCTGCCTGACCCGCTGAGTTACTCCAGCACTCTGTGAAACGTCACCTATCCATGTTCTCCACAGATGCTGCCTGACCCGCTGAGTTACTCCAGCACTCTGTGAAACGTCACCTATCCATGTCCTCCACAGATGTTGCCTGACCCGCTGAGTTACTCCAGCACTCTGTGTCTACAGTATCTTCAGAATTTAACACACGTTCGGTTTAATGTTATTTTTAGAAACAGTGAGTTATTACGGATGAGGTGGCTTAACACAAGCTCATGAATCTGCAGAGAAGTTTCACTTCAGTTTATTGTTACGTGCACCGAGGTACAGTGAAAATATTTTTGTTGCGTGCTAATCAGCCAGCAGAAAGACATAACACGATTACAATCATTGTCTGAAGAAGGGTCTCGACCCGAAACGTCACCCATTCCTTCGCTCCAGAGACGCTGCCTGTCCCACTCAGTTACTCCAGCATTTTGTGTCTATCTTCGGTTTAAACCAGCATCCCTTGATTCCTTTAGCCCTAAGAGCTGAATCTAACTCTCTCTTGGAAACATCCAGTGAATTGGCCGCCACTGCCTTCGGTGGCAGCGAATTCCACAGATTCACAACTCTCTGAGTGAAAAAATATTTCCTCATCTCTGTCCTAAATGGCCTACCCCTTATTCTTAAACTGTGACCCCTAGTTCTGACTCCCTGAACATCGGGAACATTTTTCCTGCATCTAGCCAGTCCAATCCTTTAAGAATTTTATAAGTTTCTATAAGATCCCCTCTCATCCTTCTACATTCCAGTGAATACAAGCCCAGTCGACCCATCATAGTTAGATTAATAAACATTCAGAGGTGCGGTCAACCTCTGGAAGAAGCAGACAGCATGAAATAAAACTTCAATGAGATTCTACTGATGTGCTATTTCCAAATCATAAAATACTCCTTTGAGCTACATAAGCACAGTATTTACTCCTCACGTGTTATTTGTTTTAAAATCTGAAACAAATGACATTCTGAAAAATGATGTGCTCTGTGTGTTCAATTTGTAACAGAGGATGTATTTACATTAATGCTAGCTCTGTCTTGCCCTGTATTTGACAGGTTTTAAATATTAAATTTCCTAAGAAGGTGAATTGTACAGCTGAACTACACCATGGAGCTTTTCAACAATATCCTCCTGGCTGCTTGAGAGTTTCCTTTTACTGAGGTCGCTCACTCTCAGGGTAGATGCTGTGTGATGGACCATCAATGATTATTAGTGCATTGGTGTTTTACCCTTGGTGAAGTCCCTTACCAATGACATCATACCAGTGGCGCAGCAGGTAGAGCTGCTGCCTCACAGCGCCAGAGACCCGGGTTCCATCCTGACTACGGGCGCTGTCTGTACAGAGTTTGTAGGTTCTCCCCGTGATCTGCGTGGGTTTTCTCTGAGATTATATGGAATAGTAGATTTAGGCCATTCGGCCCATCAAGTCTGCCATTCAATCATGGCTGATCTATCTCTCCCTCCTAAGCCCATTCTCCTCATAACCTCTGAATAATCAAGAATCTATCTATCTCTGCCTTAAATATGTTCACTGACTTGGCCTCCAAGATCTTCAGTTTCCTCCCACATTCTAAACTCGTACAGGTTTGTAGGTTAATTGGCTTGATATAAATGTAAAATTGTCCCTAGTTTGTGTGTGTGTAGAGTCGCGTTAGTGTGTGGGGATCGCTGGTTGGTTGTGCACTCGGTGGGCTGAAGGGCCGGTTTCTGTGCTGTATCTCTAAAGTTAATTAAGCAGCACTAGCTCATGTAGGGATCTCCGTCCAATTTGTGATGTGTGTGAAGGAATTGCAGACGCTGGTTTACACCGAAGATAGACACAAAATGCTGGAGTAACACAGCGGGTCAGGTAGCATCTCTGGAGAGACTAGTCTGAAGGAGTGTCTCAACCAAAAACGTCACCTTCTCTCTAGAGATGTTGTCTGAATCGCCGAGTTGCTCCAGCATTTTGTGTCCGTCTCCAATCTTTGCTATTCCACCAAAAATGAACTCTAACCCAGTTATTTTCGTTTTATTTTTAGGATACAGCGTGCAAACGGGCCGATCGGCCCACCGAATCCGTGCCAACAAGCGATTACCATACGCTTGATCTTTCCTACACACTAGGGACAGTTTTTACAGGCGCCAATTAACCTACAAACCTGTATGTGGGAGGAATCCGGAGAAGAAGGGTCTGGACCCAAAACGTCACCTACGTCAGGAATATAGTAGCTTTGAATGTTATTGACCTCAATAAATGGTTATGTTTATAAGGGCAGCACAGTGGCACAGCAGTAGAGATGCTGCCTGGATCTGTTGCGTCCAATCTACTAATGACGTACTCCATGTTTATCTCTTAATGGCCTCTCATTAAATTAACAAGGTTTGGAATCCCAATTTAAAATACTCACTCATAAAGCAGGCACACAATTTTGTCCTCATTTACAGGACAATTGGGAAAAGGAAAATAAATAGACTTTCCAGAACTAAGGTGAAAAAGTTGAAGGATGCTTGGTCAGAATTTGCCATCAATATCTCAACATTTAGAAACATAAGTGATGATTGCCTTCAGGTGAGTGGTGGATGCCATCATCTAAATTATTTATTCAAGTAATTGGATTAAGGCTCAATTATTCAATTACTTGAATCTGAAATGATTTAAGTTTGTTCTCTGGTTAACATAGTTGTGTTGCTTGCTTGTAAAAAGGCCATTTTGTTATCTGACTTCTCCTTCGTGTTCCTGCAAAGTCAATACTGTGCTGTATGTGATATGAGGTAACACTGCCATGGCTATTTGGTGCCAGAATTACAAGTGTCTTTTTAACTTTAACTGTGTCAACAACTTGCAGTTGACTCTGGTGCTACAAAACAAACCTTTATTCTTTCAAATTGTAAATTATTTTAACAGATTGTAATTTTGTTGCTTTTTCATTTTGGCAAAATTTATTTTCCTTTTCAAATCTCTTTATTTCTAATCTCCTATTTAGTTTTTAATCTCATTGGTTAAGGAGATGTGCAATTGATTTCCATTTCCTGATATCTTTAGTTTATTACTGAATCCATGAAATAACCGCACTTTGACTGCCCACTGTTGATATTCCAACATTTTAAACTATAACATTCCAAAGCTCCTCACTATTTTATGTGATGGGCAGCTTGGTGGAAGAATTGCTGCACTATAGCGCCTGAGACCCAGGTTCGATCTTATTTACAGGTGCTGTCTGTGCGGAGTTTGTACGTTCTCCCTGTGACTGCGTGGGTTTTCTCCGGATGCTCCAGTTTCCACCCACATTCCAAAGGCGTACAAGTTTGTTGGTTAAATTGGCTTTGGTAGAATTGTAATTTGCACCTAGTTTGCAGGATAGTGCTAGTGTACAGGAATCATTGGTTGGTGAACTCTGTGGGCTGAAGGGCCTGTTTCTGCACTGTATCTCAAAAAGTGAAACTAAACTCTTCCGACGACTTATTATGCAAAATATATTTTGAACTGGAGTGTAAGGGCAAATCTAAATCCTAACATGTCATTGGAATTACGGCCACAAGAAGTTCTAGCCTCTAATTGTTGTCTGTCTGTCTGTCTGTCTGGTTTTTTTATTACAGAATTGGAAACATTTCGACAATTCTTATTTGAAGAAGGGTCCTGGCCTGAAATGCGACCTGTCCTTTCCCTATGCAAACGCCACCTGGGTTACTCCAGCAATTTTTTACAGGATTCCAACATCTGCAGTTGTCTCTCTTGTTCATATAGTCTGTGTTCCTACACTTTCCCCAGGAGCAAGGTAGTTAAAAATATAATTTACATTCAAATTGAAGACTATCATTCTTATCCACTGTGATAAGATTTAGCTAAATAACAACGGGAGGCAGATTTCTGAATCTTCTCATGTGTGTCTTCTACGTTACATCAATGATATGAATTACAAAGATCACATTGAGATGATGGTTGAAGCCATCGTACAAATAGCATGGAGGATGTAATGGGGAGAATAATTCTTGGAATTGTAGTCCCAAGATAAGGAAGGCATTGTCCCATTGAATAGACAATTGTGCAGGAGTTGGCCATTCAGCCCCTTGAGCCAGCACTGCCATTCAATGTGATCATGGTTGATTATCCACAATCAGTACCCCATTCCTGCCTTATCCCCATATTCCTTGACTCCGCTATCTTTAAGAGCTCTGTCTAATTCTCTCTTGAAAGTATCCAGAGAACTAGCCTCCACAACCCTCTGAGGCAGAGAATTCAATAGGGTTGGAGTTAATACTGTTTTATTCTTTCCTGAATCCCAGCAATTTTCTTTCACCTTCAGGTATTTTTCTTATTCCAGTTCACTTCACTTCCCGCTGAGCACAAATGACCAAGCTAGTCTCGGTTTCTGAACGTTTAACAAAAGCACAGGCGAAAGAAAGGATAGCAAAGAGGCTCGAGGTTGCAGGAATGTAATTACAGAGACTATGCTTTTTGTGTGTCATTCATCTACCGTTGGACAGACAGGTTAATTGAGGAATGATATGACCTTGAAGGAGTTGTAGATGAATTGCCCCAACATCTTGCTCACTTTGCAATGGCCGAGCGGGCTGTTGTAATGATTGTTTTGTCAGCTGGTGGGGAATATGCTGAAGATCATCCAGTTTATATCTGCAGAAAAGAGGTCAGTAGCGTTGTTTTATAGTGAAACCAATATACTGGGGAGGCTGTTCTTATCTCCAAATACCTAGTTTAGAGATACAGTATGGAAACAGGCTCTTTGGCCCAACCAGAGATCCCTGCACACAAGCAATATCCTACACACTAGGGACAATTTACATTTCTTACCAAAGCCAATTAACCCATAAACCTGTGCGTCTTTTGAGTGTGGGAGGAAACTGAAGGACCTGGAGAAAACCCACTCGGTACAAACTGCGTACAGACAGCACCAGTGGTCAGGATCAAAGCTGTGTCTCTGGCGCTGCGAGGCAGCAACTCTACTGCTGCACCACCGTGCTGCCCTTGGTGCTTTCTGCATCCACACAGTCTTTAAGACCTCCCACATGAGTAGTTTAATTTAGTTTAGTTTTTTGTCATGTGTACAGACGTGCAGTGGAAACGTGCTAACCAGTCAGTGTAAAGACAATCGATAATTACATTTGAGCCATCCACAATGTATAGATTAATTAAAACATTGCTGGAAATATTTAATGACATCTAGCGCTGGAGTAACTCCGTGGGTCAGGCAACATCTTTGGAGGACATGGATAGGTTTCATGTTTTGGGTAGGGATCCTTCAGACTGAAGTGTTTTGTTTAAGATTCTAGCATCTGCACTTCCTTGTGTGTTCATTTATTAAATGGCTGACACAAAGAACTGTAGATACTGGTTTCCTGACATTGTAGTGGGGTTGGGGGGGGGGGGGGGGGGGAGAGATCTGGAAAATAGCTGGATACAAATGAGGGGGAGTTTGATAAAGCAGAGGGTCGGCAACGGCTTGATATGAAATGCAGACAAAAGGGTGTCAGCTGAGGAGAGAAATGTCAAGCAAGGTTGTGGGCGTAGGGGGATATAATGATTGGGGGTAGAGGAAAAGGGAAATATTTAAGAAAGAACTGCAGATGCTGGATAAAATCAAAGGTAGACACAAATTGCTGGAGTAACTCAGTGGGAGAGGCAGCAACTATGGGGAGAAGGAGTGGGTGACGTTTCGGGTCGAGACCCATCTTCAGACTGAAGAAGGGTGTGGGCATCAAAAACAAAAGGATTGATTTAAGAAATTGTCTGAAGAATGGTCTCAACCCAAAACGTCACCCATTCCTTCTCTCTCTCAAGGTGCTGCCTCACCCGCTGAGTTACTGCAGCATTTTGTGTTTACCAAGGGAAAGATTTAGTAGTTCAGTGGTGTTCATCAAGACAATGAATGTTTTGGGTTGATCGTTTTTCATAACTATGAAAAAGTAAATTAAAGTCCAGGGTGCAGAATAAGCTGGGAGAAGAGAACAGAAGAAGTGTGTGAGATTAGGTGGCGTACAGGAGAGAGGCAGAAGGCCAACCGTGAGTTAGCTTAGTGACAGATTATGGTGAAGTGATCTGTAGGCAGTGTAAACAAGATAAGAATATAATTGGAAATTGTGAATGCTGGATAAACGATGGGTGCTATTAATTTTTATCTAAAATTGAGTCTAGAGGGCTGTACTGATTTTGATTGGAAATGGCATCTTGCATTCATAATGGGTTTATCAACAGAAATGTCAGGAGCCTTGCAAAGGACTGTAAATATGCAACTTAAGAGTTATGTTTGCATTGTAACTTCACAAATAGTTAATCAGATGGAGCCAGTAAATCTGTTTTGGTGGCATTTGGTGAATGTCAACCAGGATGCATGCACCTGATTGGATTTTTGATCAATTTAACACCTACTGGCTGGGGCTGAAGAACTGTCCAATTTAGACTTCAGAGACACAGCGTGGAAATGGGTCCTTCAGCCCACTACACGAGCACCATCCTACAATTATACCAAGCCAGTTAACCTACAAACCTGTAGAGCTTTGGAGTGTGAGAGGATTCCGGACCTGGAGAAAAGCCAATGAACAATGGAACTTCAAACTCCATTCAGTGCGTCTGCGCGTGGTCCTACCCCATATTCCACTTAACCTATTTACGTACTTGTCCACGTGTCTATTAAACATGAGAGATGAGGAAACACTTTTTCTCACAGAGTTGTGAGTCTGTGGAATTCTCTGCCTCGGAGGGCGGTGGAGGCCCGTTTTCTGGATACTTTCAATAGAGAGCTAGATAGGGCTCTTAATTATAGTGGAGTCGGGAGATATGGGGAGAAGGCAGGAACGGGGTACTGATTGGGGATGGTCAGCCATGATCACATTGAATGGCGGTGCTGGCTGGAAGGGCCGAATGGCCTACTCCTGCCCCTATTGTCTATTGTTTTAGATGACGTGTGCCAAATTTAAATGCACCACAATGAATACTTCTCCATCACTCCATTTTTAATTTTCCAATTATTTCAAATCCATGCCTTGTGGTGATCTTTCCATTTGTCAGAAATAATTATTTCTCATCAAATCCAGTCATAACAAATCCAAGTCTCACCTTAATCTTTGTAACTTGAGGAGAACACTCCTCGTTTCTTGAGCGTCTCCAGATAATGAAATTCTCTCATCCACGATTATCATCTTACTAAACCCCTCGTGAACTGTGCAGGATGCTCAAGGTGAGATGAAATTGGAGATTTATAAAGATTAACACAAATTCCATGCCTTTGTGTTCAATACCCCACTTTGAATATCCAAATACTATGTTCACTTTATCAGCTTATCAACTTGCCCGACCACCTTGCGATGTTGCAAATATGCACACTGGTCTCTCTGTTCTTACAACCCCTTCAACGTGGCAGCTTTAACGGTTTATTCTTCAATAAGTTGAGTTAGATATAGCTCTTGTGGCTAACGGAATCATGGGATGTGGGGAGATAGCAGGAACGGGGTACTGATACGCCAGCCGTGATCATATCGAGTGGCGGTGCTGGCTGGAAGGGCCGAATGGCCTACTCCTGCACCTATTTTCTTTGTTTCTAACTATTGTTAACGGGGCTTTCACAATTGTCATACCTGAGGAGGATCAAGCAATAAACAGCAAGAACTAATGCGTGGGTTGTGTGATCTGGAGCGTGCAGTATCCAACCGCGTGAATACTATAAATGGTGGTGGGGTGTGGGGGGGGGGGGGGGGGGGGGGAAGACAAATGTGGTAACTAGTTGATGTTCATTCCAAACTGTTTCAGTAGGACAATAAATGAATGACCTTAAAACTTTTTTAAAATTTAGTCATGAATAAAACCCCCACTAATCATCTCCCTCTGAAATAGACCGGTAACTGATGGATGATGTTGTAAGGACCATAGTGTTACTTTCCCCCTCGTCACCATGTTTTATTGGAGCCGGCACATGGTTGAGAGGAATATGGGCCAAACACGAGCAGGTGGCAACTAGTGTTGACGGACAACACAACTTATTGAGTATTACCGTCTAAAATTGGTTCCAACCAGAAACATCACCTGTCCATGTTCTCCAGAGATGCTGTCTGACCCGCTGAGTTACTCCAGCACTTTGTGTCTATCTTCGGTATAAACCCGCAACTGCAGTTCCTTCCTACAGTTTTATTAAAGTTATATTTAGAGTTTAGATGAGCGCGTATTGTCACGTTTACCGAGGTCGAGTGACAAGTTTTGTTGCTGCCTGCTAGCGGAAAGACTATACATGATGTAAGGACACCTTGAAATCGTGATTACAACCGAGCATGAATACTTTGTTTTAGGTGAAGAAGGGTCTCGACCCGAAACATCACCCATTCCTTCTCTCCAGACTTGCTGCCTGAGTTACTCCAGCACTTTGTGTCTATCTTCGGTGTAAACCCGTATCTGCAGTTCCTTCTTAAACATGGATATAGTTTTGGTGCCTTGACCACAGAGTAAGAATGATCAGCCTCGCTGCTGCCTGAATCTGAATACTTTAGCTTTCGCAGCTTGGCGAGGAGTTGTATCGGGGTTACTCTTTCCCCTGTACACTGGAGCTGGCGGCAGGCAGAGGGGGCCGGCTCAGAGCCGTGTTACACCCTCCCACTGCCCAGCCTATGCGAGTTCTGCGGCGCTGGCTCTCTCTCTCTCTCTCTCTCTCTGTCTGTCTCTCTGTGAGTGTGGGTGTGGGTGTGAGTGAGTGTGAACGCGGTTGGGGGGCTCGTAGTCTGAGGGCTGTGTGCGGAGCGGCAGCAGAGGCTCGCTGGAGTGAGCTGTGTGTAGAATAAGTGACAGCGCCGGTGACTTCACTACCTTCTCCACTCACTATCTAGGCTGGAGAAGTCTGATGCGGTGGCCAATCTGCAGCTTATTCTACGCGGCGAAGCTGCGATAGTCAGTACGTTAGTGGGGACAGGTCCTAACGGCATTGACGGGTAAGATCTGAATCTGTCCTGTGTGTGTGTGCGCTGATTGCACGATTCACAGACCTGTGTCCAGAATAAACAGCCGTTCTCTCTGCAGCCGGTAGACCGGGCATTGATTGCCGGAGCCTTGTCCTGGGACATGTGCAGAGATTGTGTGTTGAGGCTGCTGGCTACGCGGGCTGGTCTCAATGCATCGGAAGGTTGCTTCAGCGGGCGGTTCGCAGCCCACCTTTGGGCGCTGTCGGCTTGGTGGGAGCGGCACGGTGGGAGCGGCACGGTGGGAGCGCTTGCTCCTTCCTGATTGTTCTACCGGGATTTTACAACAAATGGGTTTTGTTTTCCGCCAACTTATTCATCTGTGCGGTCCGGGCACGGACAAATAAAAAACAGGGGTCTCGACCCCGAAACGTCACCCATTCCTTCTCTCCAGAGACGCTGCCTGTCCCACTGAGTTACTCCAGCATTTTGCGTCGATCTTCCATTTAAACCAGCATCTGCAGTTCCTTAGTTCTTGCACAAACAACAAAGTTTGGCAGATCCCACCTAGTCCGCAGTGTCGGAAGGAACTGCAGATGCTGGTTTAAATGGAAGATCGACACTAAATGCTGGAGTAACTCAGTGGGTCAGGCAGCATCTCTGGAGAGAAGGAATGGGTGACGTTTCGAGTCGAGACCCTTCTCAATTCGGGGAAGGGGGACTGGTCGGCGTGTGAATGCTGAAATGTTTTTTAATATATTTAATTGTAGATTACTTGGAGCGTGGAACTTTCAGCATGGAGCTGATCCGGCAGATCTACGTGTCTGCGGTTATAACGTGTGTGTTTCCCCTGGTACAGGTAAGACTTGGTAGTTTGAGGTGTGGTGAGAAGATGCATGTCACTGTCACAGAAGGGTCTCGCCCCCAAACGCCACCCATTGCTTCTCTCCGCAGATGCTGCTGTCCCGCTGAGTTACTCCAGCTTTTCGTGTCTGTCTAACTGCTCTGTGTATTTGGCTGCGATTGCATGGTCCCTGTTCATCACACGAGCACGCTGCAAGTGATGCACATGCCAGATTGGGGTGCCAGTGTGCCAGGCACATGTTCCCCTGACCAGCTGTTGTTGTCATAAGGTCCAACGGAATAGGAGTAGAATTAGGCCATTCGGCCCATCAAGTCTACTCCACCATTCAATCATGGCTGATCTATCTCTCCCTCCTAAAGTCTCGATTACCTAAAGCAAATCTGAGGAAACAAACGAGGCTTGTGGGTTGTCTGAGGGAAAGCTTGGGAATACTGGAATAATCGTTCAATGTTGCATCTTTTCCAGGATTGGGATATATTGAGACGTGTTTGATGGATTTACAAAGAGGGTGGTGGGTGCCTGGGATTCGCTGCCAGGAGTGGCGGTGGCTGCAGATACAGTAGGGGCACTTTAGAGGCTTTTACACACACGTGTGGATATGCATCACGTGCAGGCACAGGAGGTTAGTTCATCTTGGCATCATGTTCAGCACAGTCATTGTGGGCCGAAGGGTCTGTTTCTGTGCTGTGTGGTTCTACGTTTAATATTCCTGTGATTTGGGAATACTCAATGTCAATGCTACTAAAGAGTGACCCAAAGTGCTGGAGTCACCAAACGGGTCGGGCAGCATCTCTGGAGGGGAAGGATCGGTGCCGTTTCAGGTTGGCATCCTTCTTCAAAGAAGCACTTTTGTGCCGATCATTTGGTATAAACCAGCATCTTTTTAATTGGGCATAGTTTAGAGATACAGTGGAAACTGGCGCACTGAGTCCTCACGGACCCCCACACACTAGCACTATCCTGCACACATTGTGGGCAACAAAGCCAATTAACCGACATCCTTGGAGTGTGGAATGAAACCAAAGATCTCTGAGTAAACCAATCCGGTCACAAGGAGAACGTACAAACTCCGTACCGACAGCACCCGTAGTCAGGATCGAACCTGGGTCTCCGGCGCTGTGAGGCAGCAACTCTACCGCTGCGCCACCGTGCCGCCCAGCTGCAGTTCTTTGTTTCCATTTTTCTGAAGGGCGTTGAGTTGAAGGCACTTGATCAGTTTACTCTGCAACGCACAACTGCTGGTGTCAGTCAGGTGCCTTTGCCGGAACTGGAGTAGGTCACCTGGCCCCTTGTGTGTGTCCTGCCATTCACTCCGCTCCTGACTAATCTTTTGACCTAATTCTGATTAACTGCCTCTCCTTCGTTTCCTTCATGAATTTACTTGAAGACCAATCCATCTCAGTTTTTAAATAAACAATTTACCTTTCATCGATTTGTCATTGGTGGAATAGAGTTTCAAACTTTACCAGCAGAAATATTTCCCACTTTCCTTTCTGTCGAGCTGGTCTTTAACCCATTCCTCCCCCAACGAAAAATGTTTTCTCTCCAGCTGTTCTACCTATTTTCTTCATGTCATGACAAACCTTGTTCAAGACTTCCCTTGACCTTTTGAATTTGAGTAACTCCAGCTTGGTTTGTTTAAGAAAGAACTGCAGATGCTGGAAAGATCGAAGGTAGACAAAAATGCTGGAGGAACCTTGGGTGAGGTGAAGAAGGGTCTCGTCCCGAAACGTTGTGTAATTCCTTCACTCCATGGACGCTGCCTCACTCACCGAGTTCCTCCAACATGGTTAGTATAGTTTCTTTGTAATTTAACATCTGGCATAGAAACACAGAAAATGGGTGCAGGAATAGTACATTTGGCTCTTCGAGCCAGTAATATGATTATGGCTGTTCATCCAAAATCAGTACCCCGTTCTTGCTTTCTCCCCATATCCCTTGATTCATTTAGCACCAGTAAATTGGCCTCCACTGCCTTCTGTGGCAGAGAATTCCACAGATTCACAACTCTGGATGTAAAAATGTTTCCTCATCTCAGTCCTAAATGGCCGACCCCTCATTTTTAAACTGTGACACCCCTGGTCCCCTAACATCGAAAACATTTTTCCTGCATCTACCCTGCCCAATCCCTTAAGGATTGTATATGTTTCTTTATGATCCCCTCTCATCCTTCTAAATTCCAGTGAATACAAGCCCAGTCGACCCATTCTTCCATCGTATGTCAGTCCCAACATCCCATGAATTAACCTGGTATCATTTGTGCACATCTATGCTGCAACCCCTTAAAGGTTCACAACCCTTGAGGTGTGATGTTCAGGATTGTTTGCTGTACTCCAGCTCATTGCTGGGCTATGTACAAATGAAACCTAGCTTGTGTTTGTGAAGTGTATTCCAGTGGTCTTAGATTCAATCATTCGCTTACTAACCTCTTGTGATCTTTTTCTACTGCGTGCAGCGTTTGGTTTGCTGATATATCGTGGAAACAAGCCCGCCGACCCACTGAGTCTGTGCTGACCATAGACTGGATCATTTACACCATCTATCCATGTTTAGTTTGGAGATTGTGTGGAAACTGGCCCTTCAGCCCACTGAGTCCTTGCTGTCCATTGATCGCCTGTATATCAGTTCCATCCTACACACATGGCACAATTTACAGGAGCTAATTAACCTGCACGTCTTTGGGACATGGGAGGAAACCGGAGTACCCGGGGTAAACCCATGCGGTCACAGGGAGAATGTACAACCTCTGTACAGACAGCCCTCAAACCCGGGTCCCTGAAGCTGTAAGGCAGCAACGCTATCACTGCCACCCATAAGCAATGTTGTCAACCTCCCTGTTATTTGCAAACTTGGGTATGTGATGTTCTTGTTGGATGTCATTCATAAAGCAAGTGAATGGTGGAGGATCAGCAGAGGCTCTTCCATATCGCTTCTGGGCCCATCCCCCCTCTTTAGGAGGTTTCAGCATTATCATTATGTTCTTTCTCCTGCCACTTGCAGCCTTTTGAAAACCGACAAATTTGATGTTACTGGAGCAAGATACTGACGATGGCAAATGCCTCATGACTGTTTCCCCTGGTTCTTACCCCCATCGTGTTACAGTGACATTCTGCAGCTGCACATTCTCAGATGTGAAGCAGGCCACCTAGGCAGTGGAAACCAAATCCCTGTCTGGGTCCCCTCTATCTGGGGGGGGGGGGGGGGGGGTGCATATAATTTCAAAACAATATTCATTAATAGAACTATGCTTAAAAATATCATCAATGAAAATTAGTTTTCTTTAAATTATCTGTTCAAAGAAGGTCAGCGACCCCTTTAAATTTGAAGACCAGGAACTGCAGATCTTGTGTAGCACAAAGTGCTGGTGTGACCCCATCTCTGGAGGTCACAGATAGGAGACGTTGCAGGTTGGGATCTTCAGTCTGAAGACGGGTCCAGACCTGAAACATCGTCCATCCATGTTCTCCACAGATGCTGCCTGACCCGCTGAGTTACTCCAGCACTCTGTGAAATGTCACCTATCCATGTTCTCCACAGATGCTGCCTGATCCACTGAGTTACTCCCGGCTTTTTGTGTCTATCTTTGAGTTACTCCAGTGTTTTGTGTTTATCCTTCTGAATGTAATGTGGCTCTGTTGGAGAGGCTAGGCTTGCCTGGCGTAACACAGAAGGCAGATATGAACTGCATCTGTGACCTCTGTCCACTATGGAGTGCCCCAGGACTGGGTGGACAACCAAGGGGTGGAGTGAGAGGTCGGATGCATGGACTTGTGATGTTGAGTGCCTGCTGTGGTTCTCTGTGAAACCACTGGGTGGCCCTCAGTCTGGTCCAACTCTGAGAACTTGCCTTCAGTTTCACCGGCCTCAGCTTTTAGTTCCTTTACATTTATGTCAGACTTTATGAAATGCCTTTAGGGGGTCTTTATAAATAACATCCAGACATATGCTCAGCTATTGGTTTAGTCACTGATTTTTTTTTGTATATTAATCAGGTGTATTAGGCCAGGCCTAACCTTTACAAATCCGTGCTGGCTTTTTGTGATCAGGTGAACACTTTCTCAAGGTGTTCAGTTACCCTGTCCTTAATTACATAGTCTGGTCATTTCCTGATGGCAGATGTTGGACTAATTGGTTTATAATTCCCTGATTTCTCTGCCCCTCTTTCACTTTCAGAGCAGAATGCTGGAACAGTTTCCTCATAATGGAAGTTGCCAAATCTAGTAAACTTTACAAATAGCTTGCCTCTAATCTTCAGTTAATTTTTAGCTTTACTTTAATTTGAACCTTTAATATCTGCAGATGTACACGACCTACTTTGGAGATTTGGGCCACTTTGCCACCTTTATTTCCTTCACTGCTATTAATCTGTTTCTAATTGTGTTGCACTCCCTGATCCTAAAACAATATTAGTTTGCTCTGGACGTTTAACATGTAAACTCGTGTACATATCTGCTGCAAGGGAATTAATCATTTAAAATGTTTATGCAGCATCACATCTCTTGTTTTGATCAGTTTCATGCTTGTCATAATTTTAAGGCTTTATACGCTACTTTGATCTGATGCTCTGCACCCTCTTCAGCACCTGCGCTTTGGTCTGAATAGTGGGAGGTGACAGCCACATGATATAAAAGTGACCATGCTGTAGGAGTGAGTATTATGTACGTTTAATGCAGCATTGCACATGCAGAATATGCAGGGCTCCAGACGTGTGCTCTTGCAAGGGACAAAAATGATGCAATATATTCTGTAATGTATGCAACGCTTCGGGACACAAGAGTCAAGAGTGTTTTATCGCCATATGTCCCTGATAGAACAATGACATTCTTATGTGCAATAGGATATGTAAACATAGTACACTTTAAACAATATAATAAACAAGCAAAAACAGTTCAGTGTGTGTGTATGCGCATGTATGCATATATAATTATATATCTGTATGCATACACAAATGTACACGCATATGTACACATAAACCATTAATAATTGTGCAATAATATTGTATGTAGTTCCGAGCTTATTTGGAGGTTGTCGTGCTTAATAGCCTAATGGCTGTAGGGGAGAAGCTGGATGTTACAGTTTTCAGGCTCCTGTATCTTCTTCCCGATGGTGGGAGTGAAGTGAGAGCGTGGCCAGGGTGCTGTGGGTCTCTGACGGTGCCGGCTGCCTTTTTGAGTCAGTGACTCAAGTAAATCACTTTGATGGTGGACTGAGGTCAAGAAAGGAAGTTTCAGCCAATGAGTAACCTTTGGAAGTAGGTTCAGCCTTATCATTATCACGTGTACTGAGTTACAGTGAAAAGCTTTGCCTTGCATGTCTTCCAATCAGATCAAATAATACTCTACATAGATACAATCAAGTCAAACTCGCATGCAATAGATGTACCTTTAGAAAGAAGATGAATTTCTTTAGTCAGAGGGTGGTGAATCTGTGGAAATCATTGCCATGTCATTAGATTACTGTGAGATTAAGTGGAGATTACTAGGCTCTTCATTAGTGCGGGTGTCAAAGGCTACGGGGAGATGTCAGGAAAATGCGGTTGAGAGGGAAAGATAGATCAGCCATGATTGAATGGTGGTGTAGATTTGATGGGCCAAATGGCCTAATTCTGCTGATGACTAATGAACATAAATTTATTGAGATGAAGAACATTCAGTACACTGTATTCCTGACCTACAGAGCTGGCTTCAAGGTGACCTCTTCCTTGGCAATGGATCACCAACCCTGCTCCTGTTCCACCTTCACTCAACCCTCTATATTCAAGGACCAGTCACATGCTCTCTCTTCCCTCTCCCATCAGGCAAGAGATTCAGAAGTGTGACAACACACACCTCCACATTCAGGGTCAGTTTCTTCCCAGCTGTTATCAGGCAACTGAATCATCCTACCGCAACCAGAGAGCAGTCCTGAACTACTATCCACCTCATTGGTGACCCTAAGACTCTCCTTGATCGGACTTTACTGGTTTTACCTTGCACTAAACGTTATTCCCTTATGTACCTGTACACTGTAAATGGCTCTATTGTAATCAAGCATAGTCTTTCTGCTGACTGGTTAGCACGCAACAAATGCTTTTCACTGTACCTCGGTACACGTGACAATAAACTAAACTATATTGAGATTGTGGAAGATACAGAAAGAAACAATCTTTTAAAATTCTTGCCATTGGTAGGAATGATTAGATGGTAAAATTCTGACCAACATCTGTAAGTGCTCTGTATGGGAGATATTAATGCTATTAGGAAAGTTATGATGCATCTAATATAACACACATATGATGTGATTTCTGCAGCATCTGGGGAACGATAATAGTTATCAGCATTCAGCTTTTTCCCATTGCTATCTCTGTTGCTGTTCCCATTTTGGATTTTCCTGATCACATCTTTTTTCAACAAGAATGTCTTGAGGAAATTTTAGTTGTTTATTTTTTAAGCACATTTTTTCACTGAGACTGCCGCTTAAATTACAATGACTATTTTAAGTGCAAACATAAAAATGTGAAGGATGTCCTCAATCACATGGTAGCTCGGTAGCGCTCACAAGATCTGTAACGTTTGATATATATGGTTTATCTTGACTTTCTTCGAGGAAAAAAAGTTTGTTGATGTGAAACACTATTGGCTTGTTGGCTTGTTGCTTGTAAATTCCAAGAAACAGCAGGAACTCATTAAAGTTAATGTGTATTGGACTTCATATGCATCATTTAAAC
The DNA here is from genome assembly GCA_963514005.1 of Raja brachyura. The sequence goes on along the minus strand of OY740814.1, from coordinate 1,650,678 downwards.
CTGTAAACTTAAGCTGTTCTTTTGGTAATATTAATGATTAGCTATTTATTGAAGTGGCACTGAGTTTAATTTTTGGTTGTAATATAGTTTTAAATTTCCTTCCAACTGTTTGACGTTTATAATGTGCATGCTTGAAGCAGATATAATAGAAACGGGGGATTTTATTTTCCATCTGTTGTAACATTAACATCGCCGTGTGGTCACCATGTTTAAAATTTCCTGCCTGTGAAAGCCCTGTGCTTTGTTTCCTTCGTGAATTTCAGTGACGACTCGACAAAGGTAACCATGGACGAGCAAAGCAACAGTAGATACTTGTTGCTGTCTCTATTCAACATTTGCAAGATTCAGCACTTGGAAAATGCAATATTAAATATCTGCATGTACCAGTAGTTGGAATTTAAAACTACTAACTTTTTTTTCCCTCTTATTGCTTTGATATCTTCGAGCTGCAGTTTACATCTAATGATTGGAGTGCTTGGAGATGCAGTGCAGTGTGATTATCTTTATTTTTTGGTTAGCTGATACATGTAATACACATTCTAAGTCTACTTTGGCTGATGTAGGCCTGTATGATTTTTAGTACAGAGTAAGGAGGTTGACTGTTCATTTCGGGGACTGCTACAATGTGTAGTTTAGAGATATAGCATGGTAATGGGGCCCATTAGCCTACTGTATCCATGTCAATCATCCATTCACACTAGTTCTATGTCCTCTCACGTTCTCACCCACTCCCTGCACACGAGGGGCAATTTACAGAGGGGCCGACTAACCTACAAACACGCACGTCTTTGGAGTGTGGGAGAAAACCGGAGCACCCGGAGGAAACCCCACACGGTCACAGGGGGAGCATACAAACTCCACTCTGACAGCACCTGAGGTCATGATTAGAGGGTTTTAGTTTCAAGGAGAGGTGGGATCGATGAGGATTGTTTTCTCTGGTTTGTAGGAGGTGGAGGGTTAATTTGATAGAAGAATATAAAGTTTGAGATGGAATAAATTGGGCAGAAAGAATCTTTTGCCAAGGTTGGAAATGTCAAAGTAATATTGGAATGTATCTTACCTCGGGAAGAAAGATATTGTTCATAAGGAGTTTCACCAAAGTCGGGTATAAAAAAGATTCTTCAAATCTGAAACCTAGTAAAAAGTAGAAGTTATTTTAAAATCAATATATCGTTTTATTATCTGTGTCTGTGTGCACAAGACAGATTATGAGCATCTGTCTCTTAAACTTTGCAAGTTTTTTTGGTTTGGACATTTTTTTTCTTGCATTGCTGGGTTTAAACGACTCCACCACCCTTTGGGATTTGCATTGGAACAGTCAAAACCATTAAGCAGATTTTTCACCCTGTCCTCTTTCATTACATTTACACTTGACTACAGATGGTCTGTGAGATTGTACACAGGAGCTTTCTGTAAATTAGGGAGTCAAAATCTCACTGCTTCCTCACTAAGGGATTACAGACCAATGTGAACAGAGCAAGCATCTATTTTACAACTTTTCTAATCCTATAGAAATTCCTAAACGGGCCTGTGCATTCTTCCCGCGCCCATAGTATACCTAGTGTCGTTCCAGGGGGACACCTTGCCAGTTTTCACTTTCATTTTTAGTTTATTGTCCAGTGTATCGGCATACAGTGAAAACCCTGTGTGCGAACCAGTTAGCAAAAAGATAACACATTATAATTGAGCCATTAGTGTCTAGATATATGATGAGGGAATAATGTTTTGTGCAAGCTAAAGCCAGTAAAGTCCTATCAAACATTGTCTGAGGATGACCAATGAGGTAGATAGCAGTGCAGGGCTGCTCTCGAGTTGGGGTAGGATAGTCCTGTTGCCTGATAACAGCTGGAAAGAAACTGAAACTGAATCTAGACGTGCGTTATTACACTTCTATACCTTTAGCCTGATGGGAGAAGAGGGAGTGGCCAGAGTGCGATTTGTCCTTGATGATGCTGCTGGCCTTGCTGAGGCAGCGTGAGGTGTCAATGGAGTCAATGGAAGGGAGGCTGGTTTCTAAATCGGCACAATCGTTGAGCAACTTGACCTGAATGGACCTCCAACAGTGCATCAAGGGACCCCTGCCCCAGAAATATCCTGAGGCTTTTAACAGCTGGCACAGCCCTGCCCAGCTCTGCCAGCTGTCAAAACCATAAGGACAATCAACAACTTTAAGTAAATTGGAAAGCATAAAATTAAATGGCTGGAAGAAGTTCAAAACACTTTATTGTGTTTATTAAAGGACCTTTCTGCAGTTTGAGTGGGTTTATGGATCCTGTGCTGGGAAGTGTGTTAGAGTAGGGATCGAGGAGTACAAGTACAAAGTTCCATGGAAGATGCATTACTGGTCAACTGCTTGTGGCACACTAAAGGGTCTGTCCCACTTAGGCAAATTTTTTTCAGTGACTGGCGGCAACTGTCAGTCGTAGCAGGTCGCCAAAAACCTGGCCACTGGACCCCCCTCCCCCCCCCCCCCCCCGCAACAAAGTCTACGACAAGCTACCACCTAGTCAACGGCAAGCTACCGACAATCCATTAGGACGTCCACTTACGATCACACCTATGACATAAACCAGCCAAGTGATTAGCAATTGCAGCTTTTGGCTGTGGAATGCAAGTTGTTTTGATGCTAATGGAAGAGATATGGCAGAATGTAAGTTACTGGATGATGCTTGAAATGCAAATAACAGTAGCAGCAAGAATAGTGGTGAATTTATCCATACATATCCCTACTGAGTTAAAACGTTCAGATTTTAAACCATAGCATTGTGAATGGAACCATTAGTGTTAATTTTTCCAAGAGTGTTTAATTCTGGGTTGCACCTCGTGGAACTGATTGTTGAACAGAAGAATGTGTTGACCGGATCAATTCAAATGATCTTCAGATATCATCCAGCCTTTTGCAAGCAACCACCATCCAAATATAATGCCCGATGTTAAAGGGAAATTCAACCCAAGGATTTCAGTATTTAACTTTTCAGTATTTATTGTCCATTCCATATGGATCCTGCTGCCTGCATGAGTGGCTCATTCTACTGAGATGTTTTGGGCTAATTCTGTTATACACTCATGGTGTTTTGCTGTACACATCCAAAATTTAAGGTTTGAGATGTAAAGAAAATTCATAACCATGGAAATTGAAAAGGAAAACCAAGCCAAGATTATGTCCCAAGTTAATCCTTAATTGATTTTGCAATTTCCCTGAGGACCGGTAAATTTCAGGTTAATGTCACCTGTTGCTTTTGCGGTCATAAAGTGATGTTTCAGATTGAGTAGTAGCCAAAATAGCTGGATGAGGTTGCATTAGGCTTGTGAAAGGTCACCACATTGTGAATTGTGGTTTGTTTATGGTTCCTGATTAAATATTATAGTTAACCTGATATTTGAATTGGGCACAGTGCATTTTCCTATCTGTCTTGGCAAGACTGTAATGTGTACTGATCTTTCTACTCTTAGAAATTAGCTGGTAGGAAGTGCATGTCTACAGAACTTAATCTCTTACCCTGTTTTGCAGTATTTAATCAATTAGTTTACTTTTTTAGTTTTGCAGTTGGATTTGCTTTGTAATAACCAGTACGTTTCTGACCATCTTTGGAGATGAATGTTCACTAATGCATTAGGAAACCAATTAACCTAAAAAAAGTGCAGAAAAAAGGAAGTTTAAAAGCAAAGAGTGCACTTTCTGTAGCAATGAATTCCACAGATTCATCACCCTCTGACTAAAGAAATTCTTCCATCTCCTTTCTAAAGGGACGTCCTTTTACTCTGAGGCTGTGCCCTCTGGGCCTGGACTCTCCCACAAGTGGAAACATCCTCTCCACATCCACTTTATCTAGGCCTTTCAAATCAAAAGGGAAAACCTTCCAATATTCTGGTGGGCTTTGCATGTTGAAGGTGCAGCCTGCATGTTGAACGTGCAGCCTACATGTTGATAGTGCATGCTACATGAGGATCTAACTGAGGTAAGTGCTGTGAATGTTTGAGGGGTTAGTGTGGGCTAGCATTGGGGCAAGTGGACGCTTCAAGCTTTACAGCACAACTGGTGGTTTAATCTTGCAGCTCGATTTCCTGTCAAGTCGTGCCTGCCCAGTTGCGTGGGGGACGATCTGTTTCCCACCATCTCTAGCCGACTGCTACAATATTGTTCTGCAGGAGGAGTGCGTGTGATGCCTACATGGGCCAATCACTAGCACATCAGAGCAACGGTAGAGTTGCTGCCTCACAGTGCCAGAGACCCGGGTTCAATCCTGACCTCGGGTGCTGTCTGTGTGGAGTCTGCACGTTCTCCTTGTCACCTCCCACGTTGCCAAAGACATGCAAGTGTGTATGTTAATTGGCCTCTGTAAATTGCCCTTGTGTGTAGAATAGAACTAATATACGGGTAATTGCTGGTCTCTGTTGTCCAAAGGACCAGTTTCCACACCTTATCTCGAGACTAATGCTATAAACCAAAGGCTCAGCAGGTTCACCAGGCTCTACGTACAAGTAAATACTGCATCATTCCATTATTTGGCCATTTATCTTACCATGCCTTTTGCTGGCATTGATCTATCCAGTATGTAATGAAAAGAAAATTATCCAGGCATACTAGTAATGTTTTTCTCGCTATAAGTACGTATGTGTAATTGGATGCACGACTTTAAATGTTGCCTGCAGTTCTCTCGAGAACCGATCGGTTGTATAAATTGCTGCCCCGCCCTTTGGCAAGACCCTTCTTGGGAGTATGACTTTACTGGTAAAGTCCAGCCTTGGTGTCTCCAATGAGTTTGGTCCGTGAGGATGTTGGCAAGCTGCACCACAATCTCCCTGATTCATCACTGGGACTGGAACATTCCTCCCTTTTTAACACTGACACAACATTGGGACGTCGGGTGTTCAACAGCGAGGTTGTGTTCGTATGCACAATACACTATCCTACACACGAGGGACAAATTACAGAAACCTATTCACCTACAAACCTGCACGTCTTTGGAATGTGGGAAGAAGCCAGAGCACCCAGAGAAAACCCACGCGGTCACGGGGAGAATGTACAAACTCAATACAGACGGGGTCTCCGGTGCTGTAAGGCAGCAACTCTACCGCTGCACCGGAACAGTGCTGGAGTAACTCAGCGGATCAGGCAGCATCTGTGGATGGACTGGATCGGAACCCGACTTCACCTGACCTAACCTGAAACGTTGTCTCCCCATTTCCTCCACAGATGCTGCCTGACTTGCTAAGTTACTCCAGCACTTTGAGTTTGAGGTAGATTGCACAACCTGCAGTTCCTTGTACCTCCAACTATAAATGGAATGTATGGACCCCATGGGGAGTGTAGAATATTTTCGATATTCTGCTGGCATTTTGCTATATTGTTTTGGCAGTTTTGCTATACTGTTTACAAAGCTTTGTAACTTTAGTGTGGTGAGGTTAGCTACGTCAGTGCCTGAAGGTGGTGAATACTTGACTTTGATAGTGATGAGAGGGATAAAGTGTTGCTGTGATCACAGACAGCGTGGTGCTAAGTAGTAGGAAGTTTGCTTCCCAGTAGCCCGAGGGGATAGTTGGAGCAGATGATGAAATCTGGACGGTTTTGGGCAAAAGCAGCGAATCTCTGACACCTTTGCGCGTGTGTCCAAGTGCTGCGGCATTTGAAGCTGCTGGAGGTGTGTGTGTGTGTGTGTGTGTGTGCCATCGGTCTGCCATCGGCCTGCAGGTGTGAATGGTTAATTAGTTCTGCATTTCTGCTTTGAATGTTCCACCTTGTTGTGGTCCTAATGAATCGGTCTCTCTGAGACGAGGGCTTCCTGAACATAAGCTTCCATATAGGCATGGCTGACTCTGCCCAGCAGATTAAAAACACATATATGTTCTCAGGACTGTGTCTGGGAACAGTCGAACACATTGGACTTTGACGAGGGGGGATTGTTGTTGGCTCCAGGTTGTATTACCCGACCCTTGTAGCCTACAGGAAACTGGAGGTGAGTTCCCTTCTCGGTCTGGACACAAAGTTCTGGAGTAACCCAGCTGCTCAGGCAGCATCTCTGGATTCACTCTGAAGCGTCCCGACCTTTCTCCAGAGGTGCTCCTTGACCCGCTGAGTTATCCAACACTCTGTCTGTCTTTAGCATCTCTTGAGAACCTGGATAGTTGACGTTTTGGGTCGAGACTCTTCAGGACCCAAAGAATGTTTCTACATCCTTCCTCCTTCCTTCACACCCTAAAGACATGTGGGTTTGTAGGTTAATTGACTTGTATAAATTTCCCCCAGTGTGCAGGTGATCGATGGTCAGCATGGACTCGGTGGGCTGAAGGGCCTGTTCCCATGCTGTGTTTTTCAATCCATCAACTGAATCTCATCGGTGATTATTAGATTCTTGTTCCATCTCCATATTTGTGCCTGCAAATATTCCCATTGCTGACAAATGGCAAGTGGCATTGTATTTTAAGATGTATAAAATTAGAAATGATTTGTGAACTGTGCCAAAATGTAATTTGGTTTTGAAGGTCCTGTATGGAACCACTAGACGTGCACTTAACACGTGTATAATTGGACTCACTACTACTATTTGGAATCGGTAGAAGTGTGCTAACATGTTTTAACAGCTGCTGTTCTTTGTAAGAGCAAGAACTTGGAGTGCTTGTGTGCTTCAGGCTAATACTATAAAACATTTAAAATGTTTAGATATAAAATCTTTGCCACTCTAACTCTGGTCCCGGCACACAGCATTAGTTTGATACTTTCAGATTGAAGGGGATCGTGGCGAGGACACATTAGTGGTGACAGTTTAGATACTGAGTTTGTCTTAAATGTCTAATGATTCATGTCCAGGATGAGAAAATACATTCTGAAATATTGTCGAGACTTGTTTAAGTTACAGTGTGCTGTATCAGAATGCTTTCCTGAACCTAATAGGAATATCTGGCACAGTTCCAAAAGCTACAGGCCACGTTTAAATTTTAAGCTTATAGGTGCAAAACAAGTTGGACATATCAATAAAAGCTTCACATGGAACAGTAGGTGACATAAATACAGCTCGAGTTCTTCTTGAATGCAGAAATTTTATTTATAAATAACTAGATTGACATCTTTGGGGAGCTAGACATCGCTTTGGCAAATCGGGCATCTGGACCTGATGCACGGGAAGGCCATTTAGCCCATCGGGTCCATGCTTGCCCCTAGAGGAACAGTCCCATTAGTTCCATTCTACTTTTCCTTATTTCTTCATACCCTTACAACTTGCTCATTCTTGCTTATACCCAGGAATCGCAATGTGCAGATAACCTGACTGATCACTTAGTCAGGGGTCTTTTTTTTAACGTTTGTGATTACTAAAAAATAACTTACTCACGGGGTAAAACAGGGGATCTGTTCATTTTTCACCCGTTTCCTCCCTTCCAATCTTCCCAGTTGCACGATTTTAACATCAGGGGAAGCAATGTGAAACATTCCCGTTGTACTCCAGAGATGGGCATGTTTGCAGAATCAGTTCTCCAGTCTGGTTTAAACTCTTCATCAGTGGAATTCCAACCAGTCATCTTAAAAGCTGCATGAAAAGCATTTACAGGTGTAATGTTATGTACGCATATAGAAAGATGTTGTTTTCTGAAGAGGCCTCAACATGACTTCAGTTTAGTGCAATTAATTTGCATTTGGGAAAATAGGAAGTCTGTTCATAAGATCATAAATGATAGGAGCAGAATTAGGCCATTTGGCCCATTACGTCTACTCCGCCCTCCAATCATGGATGATCTAACTCTCCCTCTCGACCCCATTGTCCCGCCTTCTCCCCATAACTCCTGACACCTGTACTAATCACCTGTACTGATCCATTATGTTTCTGAACGGTTCTTCCATTAGCTAGAGTACTGCCCAATTCACCTCTACCACATTGGACTTTGTCAATGGAGCTGGTACTCTAGCTTTTAATTCGGGAGGACCAGAAAACAAAAATAGAGATATAATGCTGAGACTCTAAGATGCAGGTCAGACCGCATTTGAAGTGTTGTGAGCAATTTTGGACCCCTTTCTGAGGAGGTATGTGCTGGCTCTGGGGAGGGTCCAGAGGACCTTTACTAGAAAGATCCCAGGAATGAGTGGGTCAGCATATGTTGAGCGTTTGACGGCACAGGGCCTGTACTCACTGGAGTTTAGAAGGATGAGGAGGGACCTCATTGACACATACTGAATAGTGAAAAGCATGGATAGAGTGGATGTGGAGAGGATTTTTCCACTAGTGGGAGAGTCCTCGACCAGAGGTCACAGCCTCCGAATTCAAGGACGTTCCTTTAGGAAGGAAATGAGGAGGAATTTCTTTTGTCAGAGGGCGGTGAATCTGTAGAATTCTTTAATGCAGCGATAGATAGATAGATTCTTGATTAGTGTGGGTGTCGGGTGTTATGGGGAGAAGGCAAGAGGATGGGGTTAGGATAGATGGATCAGCCTTGATTGGATGGCGGAGTAGACTTGATGCGCCGAATGGCTTAATTCTGCCTAGGAATGCTGAGAACTATATTCTACACTCTGTATCTTCTCCTCTACTCTAGGGCTAACGGAATCAAGGGATATGCGGAAAAATCAGGAATGGGGTACTGATTTTGGATGTTGAGCCATGATCATATTGGCCCGTAGCGCCAAATGGCGGTGCTGGCTCGTAGGGCCGAATGGCCTACTCCTGCACATATTCTTCTATGTTTCTACTGTTGTACTTGAGTTTGGACTGATTGTATTCATGTCCAGTATTATCTGATTTGCTGATTAAATAGCATACAAGGCAAAGCTTTGTACTGTACCTTTGTACTGTACACAAGACAATGATGAACCTCAATGAGAAAATACTTGTAAAATAGATTTTAAAAAAAATATATGATTGTTGGAAAGAGCAGAATGAAACTGCTCTTAAAACAAATTCTGGAAAAATTACAACGGTTATTATACATAGTTTTGTATAAGAAAATATTTGACATTAGAAACCTATTTAAAATTTGCAACTTCCGAGTGCAATAGGTGATTATAGTTTCATGCAGATTAGTCATTAAATTATTATGTTTTGCAAATCATAACATTCATTTGATGGGGTTTAAATCTATCTGATTTAACTGTGTCGTGCAGCATGGAGACAGTGTTTTCGCCGGAGATGCAGGTTCAATCCTGACTTTGGGTGTAGTTTGTACATTCTCCCCGTGACCTGTGTGGGTTTTCTCCGAGATCTTCGGTTTCCTCCCGCTCTCCAAAGACGTATAGGTTAGTTGGCTTGGTATAAATGTAATTTGTCCCTAGAGTGTGGGGATCGCAGGTCGGAGCGGACCCCGTGGGCTGAAGGGCCTGTTTCCGCGCTGTATCTCTAAACTGGAAATAAAACCTAAACTAAAGATGTCCCATGTATGCTTCTCTGATTTGCCTGCATTCTCTAAAAAACCTTAGCACTTAAATGTTTCGGGAAGAAACCCCTCCACAGCTGCAAGGTAACTCATCAACTTCACTTGGTCAGGAATGGACAATTTTGAACCCTGACTGTAGACTTCCAGTGAAAGCTGGAACAGAAGTACATGTCTCCTGCATTTCAAAATAAAGTTAGCTTGTTCTGGTCATAGATGAGGAATGTTTAAAATTTATTGTTCAGTAGAATACAACGAGGGAATTGCCATCTGTGTATGTCAGTGCACACCACAGATAAAATACATGATCTGTGTTAACCAGACAGGTGTTACATTTATTCATCAGCTAGAGAGAGAAGTCCTTGCAGATACACCACTATTTGCTCACGTCAGTGAAGGACATTTTTCATTCATTTCTTTAAACAAAAACCCTGCAACATGTGCCGAGCCGAGCGTAAAAATGTTTCCACATTTCTCGATGTTCTGTTGTCCAAATCTCATTGGATTTTGGCCTCCCGTACGAGATTTTGCTGCCAATTTTCAAAATGAGCTTAAATGCAAAACTACTGAGCGTGCTTGGGGAATTCTCATCAGAAATTGGTTGCTTATGTGGGAGGGAGAAGAATTTGGACAAAAGTGCTGTTCCTGGAATTGAGCACTTGCCATGGCAGAAGAGTATTTCTTAAACCTGTAGTAGATTTGTTAAATTGAAATGGACTTTGAGGAACCATGATACACAGAATGAGGAACCAAGGTACACAAACATAGGACGGTTGCCGCATTTAGTTTCAATTTTAAAGATACAGCGTGGTAATGGGCACTTCGTCCAAACGAGTACGCATCGACCAGCGATCACCCGTATACTAGTTCCAAAACATTGCGGTAATATTTTCCACTCAGAGGGTGATCGATATATGGAACGAGCTGCCAGAGGAGGTAGTTGAGGTAGGTACTATCACAGCATGTAAAGGGACAAAGGTTTGCAGGGTGATGTGTCAAATGGGACTAGTTTCAATGGGGCATCTTGGATCAGCATGGACTGGTTGGGCCAGGCCACCCATTACTGGGTTTAGTTTAGAGATACAGTGTGGAAACAGGCCCTTCAGCCCAACGAGTCCATGCCGACCAAACACTAGTTCTATCCTACACATTAGTGACAACTTACAGAAGCCAATTGACATGCACGTCTTTGGAATGTGGGAGGATACCGGAGCACTCGTTGAAAATCCACGCCATCACAAGGAGAATGTACAAACTCCGTACAGACCTTGTATATCTCTGAGATAATTGTCCATCCTCCTGTGCTCCAAGGAAGGAAATCCTAGCCTGCCCAACCTCCCCCTATAGCCCCCCTCGTAAATATTCTCAGCACTACTTCAGTTTTTTCAACCAATGGTTCACACCAAGGCAGCAACAAGCCATTTGTTCCAACTGGATTCTACTGGTCCCAGTAAACAAGAATCCTTCACTGACATTTAGGATGAGTGGGGATCATATAGAAACGTGTAAGATTCGTAAGGGATTGGACAGGCTAGATGCAGGAAAAATGTTCTCCATGTTGGGGGAGTCTAGAACCAGGGGTCACAGTTTACAAATAAGGGGTCGGCCATTTAGGACTGAGATGAGGAAAAACTTTTTCACCCAGAGTTGTGAATCTGTGGAATTCTCTGCCACAGGTGGCAGTGGAGGTCGATTCACTGGATGTTTTCAAGAAATAATTAGATATAGCTCTTAGGGCTAATGGAATCAAGGGATATGGGGGGAAAAGCAGGAACAGGGTACTAATGTTGGATGATCAGCCGTGATCATATTGGATGGCGGTGCTGGCTTGAAGGGCCAAATGGTCTACTCTGCATATTTTCTACATTTCTATGCTATTTCCTTATCTGTGTTAATCTGTCGTATATTTTCTTTGTATACTTTGTTGTAATGTTTCTTTTTTAAAGGTATTTGCTTTGTAAAATTTCGAGTTCTGGCAGAGGAGGAGAGTTGTTCTGTCACTTTTGACAGAATTGCAAGCTCTCAATAAGATGGCATTCCTTCATTATTCCTTCTCTCTGGGCTCTGTGGTTTTTACAGGATTCGTGCTGAACTGAGAATGTTATTCCATTATATGTCGGTGATGACAAATGTACCTGCAAGAATTTAGCCAGAGTGTAAACACGCAAAATGCCGCCAGTAAGATCTAACCCAAATTCTCCTTTTGCCTTACCAAGAATAATATAAATTTGAACAGGCCCAGAAAGGGTCATTTTGTTGCCAGCCTTTCAGTGTTGGCTGACATTCGGATGTGTTTCATTTCTTTGGCAAAAGTGACAGAATTGTAACTTTTTTCTCTCTCCCACTTCTAACTTTTATTTATATGGACCACAAATTTCAAGCAGTTTCTGTGGTTCAGGTTTCCTTTGGTTATTGTAAACAACTATTCTGCATCAGCACCTCCCCAAGACTAACATCTTGTAAACCAATACCACTTACTTTTGGCCGTGGAATATCGTTGCGTTTAGTCACTTCATCTGTCACGTCTCCCTCCCTCTAACAGACTCTCCCTTTCTGTTTGCTGTGCAAGCCCGGACGTGCAATGATCACGTCACTGGTCTCAATGGCATTCTTGTGTCCCGTCTGAATACTTGAAAGGCAACAAGCAGTCCCTTTTTAGATTGTCTTCAACAAAACTTGTATTTATTGAATGTGAAAGACCGTGCTTCAACTGTGATTCCCACAGGGCTTCAATAGACTTGTACGCTGGCAACAACTTGCAGTCACGATAGAAGTGGCTTGTTTATCCTCCATGGTTTTTCAGTCCTGTTGGCCATTCCTCTGTGCTTCAGCTCCCAAGCTCTCTCCTACTTGATGCTACTCCATGCCGCTTGATTTGGGCATGGTGGAACATGCTGAGACTTTGGTGATAAAGGAAGTGTTTGTCTTTATGGCACTTATAACGTGCTGAAAGATGATTAGTTTGACCACACAAGCCTTCATCTGCATCTCCGTGTAGAATCAATGCCCCTCGAGCTGATGGTTGGGTTATCCATTGGTTAACTTTCTTTATTCCATCATCCACCAGCAGAAGCCTTGCTATTTAGCTTTAGAGACATGGTGGCAAAGTGGTAGAGTTGCTGCCTCACAGCACCAGAGACCCAGGTTCCATCCTGTCTATGGGTGCTGTCAGTACGGAGTTTGCGCGTTCTCCCTGTGACCACGTGGGTTTCCTCCGGCTGCTCCAGTGTTCTCCCACATTCCAAAGACGTACAGGTTTGTAGGTTAATTGGCTTTGGTAAATTGTCCCTCATGTGCAGGATAGAATCAACGTGCAGGTGATCGCTGGTTGGTGTGGAGTTGTTGGCCCGACATGCTCAATCACTAAACACAAACGGACCCTTTGGCCCAACTCATCCAAGCCGACCCTAGATGCCCAATTGAAACAAGTCCCATTTGACCAGTAACCCTGTAGACCTTTCTTGTACCTGGACCTGTCCAAATGTCCTTTAAAAGCTGTAATAAGTACCTACCTCAACTACTTCTTCTGGCACCTCGTCCCGTATACTGACCACTCTGAGTGGAAATACTTTCCCCTCGGGTTCCTATTGAATCTTACCCTCTCACCTTAAAACTCCTGTCCCCTGTTCTCCACAACTATTCCCTTGATGATTTTACACACTGCTATAAGATCACCCCTCGTCCTCCTGTGCTCCATGGAATAAAGTGCTGACCTGTGCATCACTAGAAGTCCTACACACTATCCACAGTGTTACCGAGAGTCTCATCCCCTCTTCTCTTTCTCTGTATTATAAAACTTGTTTACTCTCTACCAATTCTGAAAGGTCACAGATCTGATATAAGCTGTCCTTCCTACAGGAGCTGCCTTGATCTGAAAATTTGGAGGAATTCTCTGATTTTGCGTCGGACTGGTCTATTTATGAGGACTTATTATGAATTTGTAGAGGAGTTTTGTAGTTTGTTGAGAAAAATCGTTAACTCTCCCATTTTATGAACTGTCTTCATTAACACATATTAGAATTTGTGATTTTGTTCAACTGCTGTTCTTGTCAAATATGTCCAGGAGGCTAAAGGGCCTGTCCCACTTGGCCATCATTTTCGTGCTATTTACGTGACCTCAAAAATGTGGTTGTGGCGCATGGAGAGGAGTGTGGGTAGCGCGGGACGGGCGCATGGAGAGGCGTGGAGGAATGTGGAGTTGCACGCAGTATCGCGCGGCGTTTCAGGATTTCATGCTGCACGAAATCTCGCATTGGGGGCGCACACTGGCGCATTGGGGGCGCACGCTGGCGAATTGGGGGCGCACGCTGACGTCTCGCGTGTATCGCGTGATGACGCATGGTTACGTCACTGCTGTGCTTTTTATCTCAAATGTTGTGACTGTTGCAATGTTGTTTAGACGCTAGGAGCAGGAGTAGGCCATTCGGCCCTTCGAACCAGCACTGCCATTCAATATGATCATGGCTGATCATCCACATTCAGTACCCCGGCCCTGCCTTCTCCCCATATCCTCTGACTCCACTGTCTTCAAGAGATCCATCTAGCTCTCTTGAAAGCATCCAGGGTGTTGGTCTCCACTGCCTTCTGAGGCAGAGAATAGGTTTATTATTGCCACATGTACAGAGGTACAGTGAGTAGCTTTGTTTTGCACTCTATCCCATTGGATCAATCGCGTGCCCATGTCCTCCACAGATGCTGCCTGACCCGAGTTCCTGGTTTTTTTTTTTGCTCCTGATCCCAACATCTGCCGTCGTTTGTGTTTCCAGAAAAATAATTGTATAAAGGCGGCCGGAGACGAGAAGGAACTAACTTATCAAAAGCTAGCTCTAGATTATTTGGCTTCATGGCGAGAGGACGGGAAAGTCTTAAAATGCATGAAGTCATAGAAACAAACTCTTATGTTTAATGGAGAAAGCCTAGATCTGTAGTGCCGTGCAGAAGAATTGCTGCCTCACAGCGCCGGAGTCCTGGGTTCAATCCTGTGGGCGCAGCCCGAACTGAGTTTGTACGTGACCGCGTGAGTTTTCTCCAGGTGCTCTGGTTTCCTCCCACACTCCAAAGACGTGCAGGTTTGTTGGTTGATTGGCTTAGTTAAAAATTGTAAATTGTCCTTGGTGTCTGGCGATAGCTGGTCGACATGGACTGTTTCCACACTATATTTCTAAACTAAACTTTTCTTTTTGCTATTCGTTTATGATCCAAAGCAATGGAACTGTATGACTTAAACACGATTGTAGCTTCCTGGCAAAAATCCCTCAGCCGAACGCACATGAAGCAATTGGTGCAGCAAAATATATGTGTGTGTATATGTGTGTGTGTGTGTGTATATATATATATATATATATGTGTATATAGATATGTGTATATACATATACGTATATATTACAAAAGTCAATAAGTAAGTGACATGTTAAGTAGCACATTAACTATAAAAGTGGATATAAGTTGCAAATAAAAATTAGTCATAAGTTTTCAAATGAAGTATTCTGCAAACACGGGTACCATTATGCAGACACACAATGCCCTTTATTCAACTTGACATCCCTCCATGAGTATTCCCTGTCTTCCAGGCATGTCAGTCAGCAGGAATTCCTATTGGGATTTCTAATGGCAGAAGCAGTAATGCTGAAGATAATGTACATCAATTGACATAAACCAAGTCCCATCTGGGACAGGAAATTAAAAACCAGTTTGGGAATATTTAGAAAACCCCTAGCATCAAATCTGCATCCTTTCTGCAGTTACATCCAGCTACAGGCCATGATGTTTCAGCATAGAGGTACAAGGAATGGTGATGCTGGAACCGCAAGCACAACGCTAGGTGCTGGAGTAGCTCGATGGGTCGGGCAGCATCGGGGAGGGAATGAATGGGGGGTGTTTTGTGTCAGGACCCTTCTTCAGTGATTGTAGTGGGGGGGGGGGGGGGGGGGGGCAGGAAGCTAGACCAGAGAGGGGGGGAGGGTGCATGACAGATCTTAGCAAGTGGGACAGACAGAACAAATGCTGGAGTAACTCAGCGGGACAGGCAGCGTCTCTGGAGAGAAGGGATGGGTGCGTTTTCAGGGCGGAACCCTTCTTCAGATGAGGTGGATACAAGTGACGGGGACTTTGCCGCTTGCTTCATTAATCTGCCGATCAAAGGCGAGAGTTGAACCGGAGGCGGATAAGGAGAGAAGAGGAATGAAATGGGAAGTCGGGGGGGGGGGGGGGGAAGGGGCAAGGAGGGGATGGAGAAATAGTGGACAGGTAGTTGAAGGAATGTGAGCTGACAGGAATGGGGGAAGTGTTCAATGTTTGCACTGTTGGGTCGGCAGCTACCCAAGTGGAACATGAAGATGTTGCTCCTCCACTTTGCATCTGGACTTGCTCAAACTTGGATTAATTGCCCCACTGACCTTCTGTGACGTAAACATCCTTGGAAGGGCCAGATTTATCTTTTTTTAAGACTTTGTACAACTGTCAGGGCAGTAGATCAATGCAGAGGCAACATATTCCTCCCCTCATTTGATAATTTGCACGTGATTTTCTGCTTGAGTGGATTTATCGGTGCTGCCAGCAGATGTCCCTCAGTATTCCAGGTTCAGCCTGCAGTCTCTTGCTCTTGTTTACTGTGACTCGTACACGCTGCAAGCAGCCGTCATTATCTATGGATGTTCGGAACAGTCAGTTAAAGCTGACGCTGTCACGATGTACTTAGTCTTGATCGCAGCTGGGATTTGCACTCTAGTTCAGAGGGAATATGTGCGAGGTGGTGTGAATCAATGGAGCAGCCAATTTCCTTGACATCTGGTCCCCCTAAAATAGAGGAACGCATCATCAATAACGTTCTAAGCTGGGAGATTCACATAGACGTTGGGAGGTAATCGGTCCATTTGTGGTGTCCGAGAGCAGAATTAAAATCGGCCAAGTGATGTCCCACTACAACAGACACTTCATCAGTCAATAGCAATGTCGTTAACATTGTAGAATATTCATGGGAGCATTATCAAATAAATCAGGGCTGTGCATTAACTTATTCCATGGTATAGCCAGCAGTATGAAACGATTCAGATGTAACCTTAAAAAGGTCATTCATGACATTTTGCATTGCGTTTAGTTATGTCCCACCTCCAAAGTTGCTGAAACCTTTCTTGGGGTGGGTGAGCAGTCTATCAGTCTTAAGTCTATCACTATTTGAATGCATGGAATGGTCTGAGGTGAATTATTGCTGTAATGCAAGCTGCAGGTTTTTAAGTTGGAGTTTGCAATTGTGTTTTTTAACATTTAATGAGGAGAAACCAGTGTGGGGCACGTGACTGAATTTCCAGTATGTGCCATTCAACACTCCTCTGGTTAGAGGAAGCCAAAAGACAATTTGTGCCTCTGGAGTAGAATTTTCAAAAGTTGAAACTATTTCTGTTTCTTCCAGGAATATAACTGATTTCCACCAAGCTTTCCAAACTTGCTATAACCACCCTACTTAAAGCAAGTCTCATGATGGGTTGTTGAGCCAAACATTACTCTCAAATGTTTTTCCAGATGCACAGCTCTGCTAGTTCAGAGATCAGCTCCTTTCATGCTATGACCTATCCAAGAATGTAGGAAGGCATTGTCCCTTAAGTTGCACTCATTTACTGCAGCTTAAGAGTTCTTGTTCCACTTCAGTGACCTCAGCGATCTGAAGTTGATTGAACAAAAGTTGTTGTGAAGTAACTACCTCTCTTCAATGGTAATCTTTGCTCATCCAGCCTCTTATTCTCCAATCTTGGATTGTGGATATTTCTCCCCTTCACCTGCCACAATCCCTCAGGATTGAGGGGAACATGCTTCTTTGGATTATTTTTATTCGATCTTGACAGAATGACCTTGCACTCAATGTTAGTGCCTTTACCTATATCTGTACACTGGATGGCTCGATTGTAATCATTTGTGGATATATATATATATATAAAAAATGTCTTTCTGCTGACTGGATAGCCTTGTGAGAGCTCTATCAGCAAGGCCTGGGATCAATGTGCAAGAAGGCAACACACAACTCATACAGACTGCCATACTCTTCCAGCCTCTCGCCAACTAAAGAGTGCTCCTCTCATCCCATCTACCTCATTGGAGACCTATCAATGATCTCTAATTGGACTTTACCTAGCGCTAAACATTATACACTGTCTCCTGTATCTGCAAACAGTGAGTGGCTGCCGTGGCTTTATTGTAATGTACAGTCTTTCAGCTGATTGGGTAGCAAGCAACAACAAGGTTTTTCACTGCACCTCTGACCACATGTTACTAAACTAAACTACACTCTTTGGTGTGTTTCTGTGGTGACTGATGACTGTGTAGGAACTGGAGGCTCTTGCACACATAGGTTGGGAGGTGCTGCTGAGATGGATGGTTTGTTTGACTTGACTTGTACTGTGTCTACACTTTCCATTGTTTTGAGGGCATCTATCTGCCCCTGAAGCATGTCCTCGTGGATAGTTCCACCATCCCTCATGTTGTTTCTGACTGGGTATGGGGCAGAGATTTCCACTTTACCTCGGTACGAAATAATCAACTGAACTAAATGGGGATAAGTATTAATGTTGCAGGTTCATACTTGGAGACTCTGAACAATCCTTCAATCTTCTCCTCTGTTTGAAAGGTTGCAGATCTTTACAGAGTTCTCTTTCCAACTCTCCATTAATTCATAAAATTTATTTGTTCAGGAAATTGATCATAAATAACACTGAACTTTGGGTCTGCAGAAGGGTCTTGACCTGAAATGTCTCAACCCGAAACGTCACCTATTCCTTTTCTCCAGAGATGCTGCCTGACCAGCTGAGTTACTCCAGCACTTTGTGTCTATCTA